>KV417295.1:0-377637 GCA_001630345.1 Calocera viscosa TUFC12733 | reverse complement strand
CGGGGGTCATCAGGCCTCGATCGGCGGATGTAACAGCTCAGGTGAATGCTGCCAAGCGCAGACGTCGTATCGACATGTGATAGCCACATAAATGTACATAGTTTTATACAAATATATGGTCTGAGGCATGAGAAAGGAACATGTCGGAGCAACATGTTCCCTTTGCGGGTCCTGGTGCCACTACATATTAGGGGCGACCCATATGAGGAAGTGGGAACGAGTTGCGCCAACACGTTCCCACCACCTATCCTGGCCCGCTAATGTATGTTTATCCGGTCCAGGACATGTCACTCTGACCCTAACCTCGTAAAAAAGGCCTTTAGATGTGACAAGATCGTAATGTTGTCACATCAGCACCCCTGAGGGTTATCGCTACTGTTTAACTATGCCCGGAAAGGTAACTCTAACTGTAACCTATCGAAAAACCCCTTTAGATGGTGTCAGTAAACTATTGGAGGCCATCGGATGGTGTTGGTGTGCCATTGGGCAGTGTTGGTGAACTGTTGGAGGGTGTGGATGTTGAGCATCCGGAGGGAGCTGTTAAGGTAGTAAAGGTTGCAGGACCAAGGTTAGGGTTGGACAGGGTCCGACCGCAAGGGCAGGAGCCGGAACTTGGGTTAGAGCGATAACCCTGAACAAGCTGTGTCCGTGCCACACCGGATCGTTGGGCAGACTTGGAAGCGGGTGAGTGTCCAAAATTTGGAATGCCAGGAACCGCCGAGCCGAATGTATCGGCCGTGTGTCGATTTTTGAAGTTTGTACAGCGTCTTTGTAAAAGTGACACGTATCTGCGTTGCTGAAAGGAGTTAGGGTCGAGGTGAGAAAGGGTTACGTGCCGGCTGTTGCGCGTTTGCCGGTGGTGGCGTGGAGGCTGAGGGTGCACACGTCACCGGCGAAAAAGTGCGGGTCGTTGCTCACGCTCACTCTTGCACTCCAACAACGACGGTCAGACAGTGAGCGGACATGGTTGCCGTTCCCGTCGCGTCGTCCGAAATACGGGCGGCGACAATCCATCGTCGGATACCCATCTATCTCCATCTATACACTTCCCCATTCGTCGTCGTCTGGTCCGTCTTCGCCTATGCCTACTTTGTCAAGTACGAGGAATGGTTCGGAGCAGAGGAATGGGCGTTTCTGGCAGGTGCCATCGTCGTAGCATGCCACGCGTTGAGCTTCCTTACAACGCAATGGAGCACGGGTGTCAAGGCTTGGATGACAGCGACTAACGTGCGTACTTGGTACCACGAGTGTCGTGCGAGCGCTAACCGTCAGAGCAGGCGTCCTCCCTCGAAAAGGCTGACTGCATTCGCATCATCCCGGCCGAGCACAGAGGCAGAGCGACTATCATCCCGCTTATCAAGAAACCCACATCTCCTCCTACGTACGCCTTTGTGTATCAGTCGGATACATACATCTGCACACCGGGCAAGCCGTTTACCCAACTCCCCTACCCGTCCGACTCTCGCCCGCCTCTGTCGTCTTTCAGCACGACCGGCCTCAAGGCTACTGCTCTCCCTCCTCTAATCGAATCTTTCGGCCCCAATACATTCGACATCCCAATCCCTTCGTTCACCGAGCTCTTTGCCGAGCATGCTGTCGCGCCGTTCTTCGTCTTCCAGATCTTCTGTGTTGGTCTGTGGTGCCTGGACGAGTACTGGTACTACAGTCTGTTCACCGCCTTCATGCTTATTGTCTTTGAGTGCACAGTCGTGTTCCAGGTGCGTACATTGCATACATTCAATATGCCGCTCCTAACTCTCGAGTAGCGTGTCAAAACGTTGAAGGAGTTCAGAACTATGTCCATTGGACCATTCCCCGTCCTGTGCTACCGTGACAAGAAGTGGCAGACAATACAGACAAACGAATTAGTGCCGGGCGATGTAGTCTCCATCAGTATGTTTTCCACTGGCGACGCCTGACAGACGCTGACTGTCATACTAGCGCGGACAAAGGCGGATACTGCGGTCCCAGCGGACCTTCTTCTCCTGCGTGGCTCCGCTATCGTGAACGAGGCGATGCTGTCCGGAGAGTCGACTCCGCTGTTGAAGGAAAGCATAGAGCTACGGGAGGGAACGGACAAGCTGGATATCACCGGGGCGGACCGCAACAACGTACTGTGGGGCGGCACAAAGGTTCTTCAAGCTAGCGCCGGAACGGGTGCTGCAGAGGATGGTGGATGCACGGCCGTCGTGTTGCGGACCGGGTTTGGCACGACACAGGGTCAGCTTATCCGGACCATGATCTTCTCGACCGAGCGTGTGTCCGCCAACAACCTCGAGTCCTTCCTCTTCATCGGCTTTCTTCTCATCTTCGCGATTGCCGCGTCTTGGTATGTTTGGGTGCACGGTAGGGAGCGTGGGATGTCCTCCTACAAGCTCATGCTCGACTGTATCCTCATCATCACGAGTGTCGTACCTCCGGAGCTGCCCATGGAGCTGTCCCTTGCGGTCAACGCCAGTCTGGTTGCTCTGTCCAAATATGGTGAGTATTTCTTCCAGCTTCAATAGGATGACCGCTCAGTATCTGCCAGCCATCTTCTGCACCGAGCCGTTCCGTATTCCGTTTGCCGGACGCGTGGATGTCTGCTGCTTCGATAAGACCGGTACCATCACTGCAGAGAACCTCGTCGTGGAGGGTGTCATTGGCATCGAGTGCGTATAGTCTCATTGAATGCATGATCCCAGCTCATGATCTGCAGCGCGGAGGACCCCAAGAGGTTGGTTCCCATAAGAGAAGCCGGTCGTGATACTACGTGGTGCCTCGCCGCCGCACATGCGCTGGTACTTCTCGATGAGGATGGCCTGGTTGGAGACCCTATGGAGAAATCAGCTGTGGAAGCTATGGCGTGGAAGGTATCGAAGGGTGCGTACACTCACATAACGCCGCCCAGAGATGTAGATGCTTATCTTGTGATAGGTGACTATGTGGCGCCAATCCAAAAGGAAGCCCCGCACAAAGCCATCATCAATATCAAACGTCGTTACCAATTCTCGTCAGCCTTGAAGCGCATGTCAACGGTCTCTCTCGTCTCGACCGGCGGAAAGAACACCACGCTCGCGGCCGTTAAGGGCGCTCCTGAAACTCTCAAGACGATGTACTCCGAAGTTCCCGCCGACTATGACGAGACGTACAAGTATTACTCCCGTAGGGGTAGTCGTGTTATAGCGCTTGGCATAAAGACGATGCATGTTTCTACTCACGAGGTCCGTGCACCCAGTCGCAAGTTGAATGATGGCTGACACCTTTGAAGATTCAACACCTTGCTCGCGAAAAGGTCGAGAGCGAACTGACATTCGCTGGGTTCCTGGTATTCCATTGCCCTCTCAAGGATGATGCTGTCACATCCTTGAAGATGCTGGCAGACTCGTCGCATCGCGTACGTTCCCTTCTCGTGCTAATGATGCTTGCTAACTGAGAGTGCAGTGCGTCATGATCACTGGGGATAACCCTCTGACCGCTGTTCATGTTGCGAAAGACGTTGAGATTGTCGATCGCGATGCTCTGATCTTGGACGTGAGGGAAGGGGCCACGGATGAGAAGGGTGCGTGGATGATTTCAATTCGTTTGGGCGCTTTGCTGACTATGGGCAGATCTTGCATGGCACGACGTTGATGAGACTATCCTGATCGCCGTTAATCCGGATGAGCCTCTCGACAAGTCACTCTTCGACAAGTACGACATTTGTGTCACTGGACCGGCGCTGAAGCACTACGAGAACAAGCCGTCCTGGAATGAACTCGTTCAGAACACCTATGTTTACGCGCGTGTCTCGCCCAATCAGAAGGAATACATCCTGACGACTCTGAAATCTCTCGGCTACATTACCCTCATGGCTGGCGATGGTACAAACGATGTTGGTGCCCTGAAGCAAGCCCATATCGGTGTTGCCCTCCTGGACGGGACGCCTGACGACCTGAAGAAGATCGCGGAACATCAACGCGTGGAGCGGATCAAGAGCGTATACGAAACCCAGCTCAAAATGTCAGCACGCTTCAATCAACCCCCGCCTCCTGTACCTCCCGCGATCGCCCATCTGTACCCTGAGTTGGTTGCCACACAGCAGAAGGCTATAAGGGACTTGCAGGACGCAAGAAGGAAGAATCCCATGGAGAAGGTCAATTGAGAGTTTTCGTCTTGTCATTCAACCTGCTAACTGGTTTTCAGTTCAACTTGGCGCAGATGACAGACAAGCTTGCGGAGATGGGTGACGACGAGGAGCCCCCGAAGATCAAGCTGGGCGACGCATCTTGTGCCGCACCTTTCACCTCAAAGCTGTCCAATGTCTCTGCGAGTACGTCCATGTCTGAGTGATCTAACAGCCAGTTTCTCACCACTGGACAGTCACCAACATCATTCGTCAAGGTCGCTGCACCCTGGTTGCTACTATCCAGATGTACAAGATTCTTGCTCTGAATTGCCTCATCACCGCGTACAGTCTCAGCGTGCAGTATCTGGATGGCATCAAGTTCGGCGACTACCAGGTAACCGTTACCGGCATGATGATGTCCGTCTGCTTCTTCTGCATTTCCCGGGCAAAGGTATGCTCTTGTTCTGCAGTCTAAACGTCTGCTAATGTCGCTGTGTAGCCTGTTGAGAAGCTCTCCCGAGAGCGTCCGCTGGGCAACATCTTCAACCTCTATGTCTTGCTGTCAGTTCTTGGTCAGTTCGCCATCCACATCGCGACACTCGTCTACATCACGCAGCTGTCCAAGACTCGCGAGAAGCACGACGTTGTGGATTTGGACGCCAAGTTCGAGCCTAACTTGCTCAACACGGCTATCTACTTGCTCGGCCTGTCTCAACAAGTCTCGACGTTCGTGATCAACTTCCAAGGCCGTCCGTTCCGAGAGGGCATCCGCGAGAACTCTGCCCTTTTCTGGGGTCTCGCCGGAGCAAGTGCGGTGGCCTACAGCGGTGCGACCGACTTTATGCCCGAGATGAACCGCTGGCTGCAGATTGTGGTCATGGACGGCGATGTGAGTCGCACGTTTAAATTAACATTGATTGTCTGACATGGGTCTCCTGCAGTTCAAGTTCAAGCTGACCTCCTCGATGGTTATCGACTTTGGTGGTTGTTTCCTGATCGAGGTCATCACCAAGTATCTATTCGCTGATCTAGAACCCAAGCCGTTCGTGACAAAGGGGATCGAGCGACGGCTGAAGAGGCGCGCCGAGGAGGAGGCTGCTGCTCTGCGGTTAGAAAATGGGGTTGAGAAGAAAACTGCGTGATTGCGTCTCATTGTACATCAGCACATTTAGCACTTCTGGATGTCTTTCGTAATATTATGCACTCCTAGAAGCCCTCTGAATGGACTGCGCGCTCCATTGGTGCCTAGCGTCGAAGTCACATAAGGGGAGCTGCTTTGCGCGCACAGCGCGCAGACCCGGGAGTGGAGAACGTGCTCAGCAGTTGGCGCGGCGCGTCATTCAGGGCTCGCAGCAAGGCGGTGACGTCACCCAAGCGGAGGCGGTTGTGCGGAGTGAAGCGCCCTCTTATAAAAGCGCCCACCCTACCCTGACCACAACGCCTCCAACCAGACTTGAACCAACCTCTTACCCTATCATTAACCAACCCATAATCATTCGCAATGGCCAGACCCGTTTCGTCTACCTCTGATGTGCTCCTCTACTTCATCGCCATGTGAGTACGGACAATGAGTGTCCAGGAATACGAACTGAGATCGGATCCTAGCTTCCTACCGCCGGTGGCTGTCTTCCTCAAGGTACGCTGATATGGCCTGTCCCTTGATCTGATGCTGACCATGTCTGAAGAGGGGATTCGCCATGGACTTCTGGATTAACATCCTCCTCTGCTGCCTTGCCTGGATCCCTGGCATTATCCACGCTTGGTACGCAAGTGATAGCCCCCCCTCCGCGGTTTACTCACAAGTCTACTCAGGTGGATCATCACTAAGCACGAGCGCCCAGCGGCTGGCGCGGCTGGTTACGGCAACTACGGCGCGACTGGCAGGACCACCATTTAAGCAGGCAACACAGCGGAATCCTTGCGAAATCCATGACGGACTTTACCTTAATGCTCTTGATATCGACCCCCAGTCTCATGTTTTGTCGCGATGAGTTCTTGTATGGATAGCGATAACATAACCTTTGGAGTTGTACGCTGTATTTCATCCATAACTGCCGCGAGTGCCAATTGCAGCGTGCTTGAAGTGTGGAAGGGCTGCCGAAACCGGAGAACGCGTCGTGCCTGATCGTTCTGCTTCTCCAGATAGAACCAGATACCGCTTTAGGTACCCGACGACTGGTGAATGCATGCCGTGTGGTCAAGCTCACGATTGGCCCGCGCTTATCTGGATCATTGACGAAAGGTCGGGAAACGTTGGCGAAGGTTCTGACCCTGCGGACTTATCAGGTGATGATCTTCTCCGCTACTGTATACCCAACTCATCCAAAGGCGTTTCATCTTCAGAGGTTGCGGAAACGCCCTCGGACTTTCGGTCGGCGGAACGAAAATACGAACTGATCGAGGAAATACCCTCGGACTCTCTGCGAAAAAAAAAAGAACCAGGTCAATTACCGGCCCCGAATGAATTGATGCGTGACCCGCGGAATGCCGTAAGCACCGCCCACATACGATAGCCGACGTCCCTCGGGCTCGTGGCGCACTTTTGACTCGAACCCGCATTGAAAAGCATACCGCACGAACTGCCAACTATCAGGGGTCACGCGCATTATAATAACAGCCAGCGCCGCATCATGAGTGCGCTACTCGCTTCTATTCCCTTCGAGGTGCACACACGGCAGGGACTTGGGATCGGACTAGCGGACCAGTTTATATCCTCAACACCATGTCCGGTCTACCAGATATCGACGGCGAAGTCAAGGATGACGCTGTCTTCCCCAAGGAGAAGCACGGACAAGCATCCTTCCATAGCGATGAGGAGGAGGGTGTCATTGACAAGGCGATCGAACGGCATCTTCTTATGAAGCTCGATCTCTGGATCGTGTCCTGGATGACCTTGTTCTACCTGCTCAGCTTCCTTGTGTGTTTCCTATCCGCCCAATTCCCATTTCAGTGGTGTTAACGACTCACCTCCAGGACCGGTCAAACATCGGAAATGCTCGGGTAGCCGGCTTGCAGGCAGATCTCGGGCTGACGGACTACCAGTATCAGTTGGCAATCACATTCACATATGGTACGTCCTGGGTCGCCGCCCATAACTGGAACTCTAAATAACACTTTGGGCAGTGCCATACATAATCAGCGAGCTGCCTTCCAATCTACTGCTGAAGATCGTTGGGCCGCAGATCCTTCTGCCCGCGATCGTCACCATCTGGGGCATCGTGACCATGTGCCAGGGTTTCGTCCATAACCTGGGCACCCTTATCGTCTGTCGGGTCCTTTTGGGTTTCTTTGAAGGCGGTCTCCTCCCCGGCATCATCCTGTACACCTCGACATTCTACAAGCGTGCGGAGCTGCAATGGCGGGTTGGACTCATCTTCAGTGCCACTAGTCTTGCCGGTGCATTCGGTGGTCTCTTGGCCGCTGCCATACAACAGATGAACGGCGACAAAGGGACCCGGGGTTGGAGCTGGATCTTCATCATCGAAGGTACTGTCACCGCACTCTTTGGGATCGTCTCGTTCTTCGTCCTCCCACGCAGCCCAGCTACTGCCAGCTTCCTCACACCACAAGAGCAGATCGTGCTCCTCGCACGCCTGAGAAGCGATAAGCCGGAGACCAGAGCCGTCGGATACGAGGAGGAACACTTCGACTGGGCCCAAGTGAAGCGCGCGCTGCTGAATACCCCTCAGCTTTGGATTCTCGGCCTGGGCTTGTTCGGCAATGGAATGACCCTCTTCGGTCTCGCATACTTCCTGCCTTCCATTGTTGGCGCTTTCGGCTATTCATCCACCAAGACTCAGCTTATGACCGTCCCGCCGTATGCCGTTGCGTTTGTTGGTAAGTATTGTACTCATTACGAATTGACTGAGGCTAATCCTTGGTAGTCACCATGACTGTGTCGTTCTTCTCGGACAAATACAAAATGCGTGGACCAGTCATTATTAGCATGAATGCGCTCGCACTGATTGGTTTCGGGCTGTTCTATGGCAAGTTACAACAGATGAGGGCCGCGCTGCTCGGCTGACAATATCTATAGCAAACAAAAACACGCAAGTGTCATACCTCGGTGTATTCTTCGCAGTCACGGGTGTGTACTGCAGTGCGCCATCGTTCTGCACCTGGATACCCAACAACTCTGCACCGCACTACAGACGCGCTTCATTGCTGGCCATTTCGCTCATCGTGACCAACGCCGGAGGAATTGCCAGCACATGGCTCTTCCCCACCTCAGCTGCTCCCAGATACAAGGGAGGCATCATTGCAGACCTTGTTTGCGCGGCTGTGCCCATGATTTGCGGGGTCATCAACATGTCCTTCATCTCTTGGGGAACGAAGAAGAAGCAGGAGAGGCGCGGGGAGATATTAGCGCCGTACGGAGGCGATGAGAAGAGGGCTTGGAGGGAATTGGGGGACAACCATCCGGATTTCAAATGGCTGTTGTAAATGTCCTTTTAATGAAACGCATTCTCCTCGTACAGAGTTTACCCGCCGCGCTGTGCATCGACTACGAATAGCAATCGCCTAATTAGTCTATTTTCACAATGTCGGAGTCAAATGTCAGTCAGGGTCAATTCGCGGTGCCGCTCGCTCGCGACTGTTGGTCACTGCAGCTTGCTCTCCTGTCGACCAGCACCGTCCATCCAAAATGCTCGGCGGCCCGAACCGTCTCGGACTCGGTCTCAGAGCTCCTCCACCAAGCTATGCCAGCCAAGGCGTGCCAGCCGCCCAGCCATCTGACAAGGTCACGACGCTGTTCGTCGGTTCCATATCTGCCGGTATTGACAATGCTTTCCTTGAACAATTGTTTGCGGTAAGTCTCATATATGCGATGTCACCTCATACACTTATCGTCGTCACTGCAGTCATGTGGCTCTTTCCGGGCTTTCAAGCGACTTGTCAATGCTCAAAACAAACCTCAAGCATTCGGGTTTGCAGAGTACGAAGATCCCGAGGCGGTGAATCGAGCATTACAGACGTTGAACGGCGTGCAGTTGCCGAATTTGGAAGATCCCAATGGTGAGGCTAAGAAGCTGCTAGTAAAGGCGGACGACAAGACAAAAGCTTATTTGGCTGCGTATGAGGCTCAACGCATGGATTCGGACGTAGGTGCTCTTCTCAACTAAGATTAACGCCCATCTCACTGTTTCCCGCAGCGTGATGAGGAAGCCCTTATATCAGCTCGAGCCGCCATTTCGCACCTTCTGACTACAATCGGTCAAGCGGCTTTACCGTCGTCAATGACTCAAAACAAAAAAGACGCGCCCGTCCCACCGCATCTTCGCGACCTGCAAGAGGGCGACTTGCCCGAGGAGCAACGAGGTTTAGTGATGAGTGAGATTGCAATGTTCCGCGAGAGGGCAGCCAAGAAGGAGAACGAGAAAAGAAAGCAGGCAGAGGAAGCTGCGCAAAGTGCGTCCGCCGCTGCTATTGCTATGTCACCTATAGGACCCCCGACCGGTCCCGGCCGTGGTTGGGGAAGGGGTCAACCACCACCATCTGGACCTCAGCAGAGCTTTGGCAACGGCCCTCAGAGCTATAATCGACCTGTGGGCTTTGTCCGTGGTGGAGACAATGGCTGGCAGCACCGCCGACCGAGTCAAGGCGGCGCCAGCGACCACGATCTACAATCACCCAGCGCGGTCGAGAAGACGGACTGGGAACTAGAGCAAGAGCGATTAGAAGGAAGGCGGATCCAAGAGGAGAATGCATTCCGCGATGTAAGCGAATGCACGCTTTCAGAGGCTGACACCGTGCTCACCTTCTCCAGCGGGAACGTCGGTATGAGAATCGCGAACGTACGCGTATCACTCAGATTGAGCGGCAGATAGCGCGCGAAAACGCCTTGGAGAGTCAACGAGAGCGGGATGCTGCCGATATGTCTGTCCGGTTGGAGATGTGGGATGACGATGAAAGCGACGAGTTATTCTACACGGATCGGTGAGGCGGTTGAGCTTACTCATTTTGAATAATTCTGATGTTTCTTAGGGCTGCATGGAGAGCGAAACGAGCTACGTTCCTTGCTCGTGAACGGGCAGCTGACCAACGGAGCTGGGATGTTGAGCAACGAGAAGCTGAGCACCTCCGTCTGGAGTCTGAAAAGTTCCTCGAGAAACAGATGGAGGATCTCGCTTCCATGATGGACGAGCAACGCAAAGCTGGCTTGCTCCTCGAGGACACTCAGCCGCTCAAACTGTCGATCACCGCATCTGCACCAAAGGTGGAAGAGAAGAAGGAAGCCAAGAACGAGCCCAGGAAGGTCGTTATGGAAGAGGAAGAGGAGGAGGATACTAGCCGGAAGAGGACTGGGCTAGTCAAACTCGACTTTGATGCTATGAGTCGGGGCGGGAAGCGGGTAGAGAAATTGGAGACTCTGAAGGGCCGTGTACTGGCCCTGGACACCGACGAAGTGCTGAAGACCAAGTTGAACTGGCTGGCGCTCAGTGATGTAAGTGCGCCAAAGTTGTTGCTCCATCCCTGCTCACTTTGGCACAGGGTATGATCGATGCTAAAGTCGAACCATTGGCTCGGAGAAAGATCACCGGATACCTGGGTGAACTGGACGATGATGAACTTGTCATGTTCGCTGTGGAGCACGTAAAAGACCACAAAGGCCCAGCTGAACTGGTTGAAGGGTTGGAGCCTGTGAGTGCACCGCCCCTGTTTGTTTGCTCTGTTGCTTATCTTTCTGTAGGTGTTGGAAGAGGAGGCGAAAGAGTTTGTGAACGATCTATGGCGACAGCTGACGTTTGAAAGCATGGCTTATGCAGAGGGGGTCGACACCATGGACATGTTTATTGTATGAGTAGCTACCTGATCTGGGTACAGAGCACATTGTTCCATTACGCACATTATCATACAGCGACGCACAGTCAATGGGTATGCGATCGTGGAAGCATGGTTTGCACGCTAGTATGCAAGAACCAACAAGATGCAACGGTGTCGTTAAGCGATAACGCAGCAGTTGTTTTGCTGGAAAGCTGTCAGTATCAGATGACGATAGGACGAATTCGCGACGGACCTTCTTCGCGGTCTTGTAGAACATCTTGCTCTGGGCACTCAGATTATTGGATCGCTCAACAAGATTGTCGAGCTTCTCCCCACGTTGTAACACAGACTCTATCGTCTTGTGCTGCGCTTCACGTCAATGGAATTCATGGATAGAGTAGAATCGGACTCACGAGAATGATCTTTGTCTCATCCAGCTCAGCCTGGACTTTCATGATAGCATCGGCCTGCCGAGGATCCTGATACTTCTCAACGTAGGTCTTGATGGTGGGGAACGAGATGCTAGATGGAGTCGTGAAAGATGCCCGGGGCACCTGCGTCGAGAAGTCGTCCAGGACCTTCTGCAGTAACGAGAACGCAGGGCGCGCCGGATATTCAAGGTCGGTGATGATGATCGCTGGGGACTGTCACTTAAGGCGTTGCGCATGGTGATTCTGCGGAGACGTACCTGCGAGGTTATCGGCACCTCCCCTGTTGTAGGCGTTGAACTTGTAGCTCTGCTCTTCTACCGACTGTCTTTGGCCCGACTGGGTGCGTTCGACGACCGTCTTCGAGAAGAAGTTTAAGAACTCCTGTACGGACCCACGCTGATAGAAGGAGTACGACGATAGGTCGGCATAGGCTGCGAGTTGAGTTGCGCTGCCGCTGGGAGGAGCTGTGAAAATGGCAAGAGAGTATATCCTCATTGTACAAGAGCTTGTTCTAGCTCAGATAACAAGATGATAGTGGTCGTGAAGTTGGAAGTCGTGGAAAGAATGAGGAGTGAACGTGGTAGTAGGGCAGCGCAGGCAAGTGGCGATCCACGGCCAACCCCTGACGTACACAGCTCCGGGCACAGCAGCACCCACAACGTCGGTAGACTGTAGTACCCCAAACCAGCCACGCATCCAGCAGCTCTGCATATATCATATCCATTTCTCCTAGCAACCATTCCGAATAGTGTCATTAGTTTTATACGCATTTAGGCCCTCTCGGATACGTCAGCCAATTGAATTGCGCATCTTTGTCAAAGAACGAGTCCATCAGAGGGAAGAAGGTGTGGCGCATGGCGATAATGTTAGGTAGGGTTCACCACCTCTGAGGCGCTCGTTTGAGTCCCCCACCGCACCGCTTCGCTTTTGAACGCCTTCACGTTATGGCTGCCTCTCCATAGTTTGCTCTTACTTGAGATGACGGCGGTCGTGGTCTCCGCATTGATGATATGCCTGCTCTGGGTGATCATCCACGTCTCGCATCGGCTCACTGTCAAACGATTCCTAACGCCCCTTCTTCCTCGCACTCGACCCCTAACGCGGTCCTCAGGGCCTGGGTCGTGCTTTGATCCAGACTATACAAGCTTTCACCTCTCATATGTCAATCTCAAACTTGAGACGACCTCTTTCAATGCTGCTCACGAGCGCCTATCGACGTACCTGGCAACACATGGCTGGATTCCGCTAGGCAAAACGATCTATGGCATCGGTGGCATCATCGGCATCATCGGCATGTTCGCCAGTGTTTGCATCATGGTTTGGACGGGCTTGGTGGTTGCGAACGAGCAGTTGTCATCGCCAGCTCTTGCCGCCTCGATGCCGCCTCTGGCAAGGACAATAGCAAAACGCGCAATCGGAGCTCTGGCCCCTCTAGCTCCGGCCCTCGCACCCGACACCAAGGCTAACTTGGCGTTAAGACCATTGGTACTGTGCAACGATCTGCTCCCGGCTTTTCTCGCTTACATCCAATAGATACCAGGAATAACCATCCCATCATCTCATCTTCCACTTATGCTCGCTGCACTTTTCATCTGCCAATCGTTCCACGAATTTGGACACGCCATTTCTGCCGCATTGTGAGTCTTTGAACGTGCATAGCGTCTATCCTGGATGGCCTAATCATTGCTTCAGAGAAGATACGCCCTTGTACTCTGTCGGACTCGCTCTTCATGTCGTTGTTCCAACCGCATTTGTATCCTTAACCTATAAGCCTTCCACCAGTTCAACCTCTCAACTTCGGCTGGCTAGTGCTGGCGCCCTTCATAACGTCTTTCTGTGGCTCGCATTCTATGCGATTGCGCATAGCGGACTAGGAAGGCTGGCGACTCCCATCGGCTGGACTGATGTCAGTAGCCTGGGCAAGGTCGTGCTGGGATACAATGAAGTATGCGTGGGTGCCTCGCTCCTGGCCGGTGGCTGAGTCTTGTCACAGGCTACAACGCTGGACGATTACATGCCGCGTGGGTCCCTTGTAACACACCTAGACGACACGCCGCTGGGCCTATCTACACAAAATAAGACAAAAGGCGATCCGTGGGAAACATTCCTCCTTTCGAAAGCGCCACAAGAGCAGCGCCGGGGATGGTGCATCGACTCGTCAGAGTTTGTCAGTACGTGCCTGATCATGCTTCACTTGATCAAAGTCTTATGATTCGAAGGCTCTTCCACCGCGTGCTGCTCCGAGCCATCCACGCCCGAGCTCGCGTGTTTCGTGCCGATGTCGGCTTCCCCTTCGGAATATCAGGGGCATTGTTTATCCCCATTATCTCTATTCAACCGCAATAACACTACGCCACGGCGATGTGACCCATCCGGCTGCCCCGTGCAACACCTATGCATTATCCCATCCCCAGAAGCACAGCTACTCCGTATCACCTTTGTAGATATGGAACGCGGCAAGGAAAGGGTAGTCGTGTGGAAGGGGCCCAGATCCGAGGTCTGGCGACAAGGTACGTTTACGGAATCGCGATTTAGACCGAGCCCCTGACTGCTCCAATACAGTGCGCGTCGGCACATATCTGTCCCGCACGCCCTTGATACCCCTTTGGCTGCCCGATCTGGTGAACCTCTTCATCTCGTGAGGCCGATTCCATTTCTCCGAAATGGCGTGATACTGACAAATCTGCTTCTCAGGTACAATCTGACGGTCACGATAGCTTTGTATCTTTTCAACCTCCTGCCATTGCCACTACTTGATGGTGGACAAGTCCTATCGTCTCTACTGGATTTGATTCTTGGGACGGCGTCGTCCTCAAGAGATGCTGGAGAAACTGGGGATGTCGGACGACCAGTGACAGAACGACGAAGAAGAGAGCGTATCGAGACGAGCGTTCATTGGACCGTGGGTATCCTTTGTATTGTAGTGGGTCTGGCTGTTTCGGCCAAAGAGCTCATGAGATCTTGATGTGACAGTATTTTGCTCAACTGCATGAACGTCGCGTTGATAAACGCGAGGGCATCCACCGTGAGCTCTCGGAAAGTACATTTGTAAACTTCTTGTCCGCCCTTCCCCATAATGGTCGGCCATTGTTTCTTAGCCAAACGGAGGTTGGCACAGCTTGCTGGCTTAGTTGCTGCATGGAGCAATCAACCGCCGGCACGACCGGGTGTACGCATAGCCGGGGCTCCGTGGGGATGTGGGGCCATGATGCTCTGTGGGGAGTGTATTGACAGCGCATGATCGGCGGTGCGATCGGGTCGGCCATCCAGACACCCATGACGTAATCACGCTGCCCAGAAGTCAAGGTTTCGCGAGGAAGAATCTTCGGTTTGTTTCCATTCTGTTTCCGTGTTTTTCTCCAACCTCACGAGTCCTGCTCTTCCGGAACGTCATCGTCCGCACCGTCGGGATAGGCAAACTCCTTCATAATGCCACGCTGGAACGGCATGTGTACCTGCCTTATTCCCCGGACTAGTTTCGGAGCTTGGCACGGCCCTTGTGCTACTTCGGCAGGAAGGGCCCTGTGACCCTCGCCTGTCGTGTGCTACCTGCGCTTCGCATCTTCTGCCATCACCAAAATTGCGATTTGGGCGGAGACTTCTCCTTCGGGCGCGTGGTTCCAATATCTGATATATGGGTCTCCGGTATAAAGACCGGCCCGGCGCGTCCAGCACGTCTTGTCCCCTTCTCTTTCCCCCTTGTCCACTTGCCAAAATGACCGACGAGAAACATCGCTCCGTTGGCCTCAAGGCCCGTAGCGTAAGTCCCATGCTGCACGCGTTTATGACTCCTACTCAACACACTCCATGCAGTACTCGCCTTGGATCGCGAGCAATCCATATGTCGTCGGCTCTTTCGCCTGTATTGGCGGTGGCCTGTTTGGTCTCGACATCTCCTCCATGTCGGGTGTGCTTAATGTAAATGATATTGCTTGATAAATGGCCTTCCATCTCATTGTGCGTCAGAACCCGTACTGGTTGGATGAGTTCTATAATCCTCAAGGCGACATCCAAGGGTGACTCCTTACACGTCTTGTTCAGAACGCATCTCTCAAGTCTTCGCAGAGCAATTGTAGCGTCTATGCCCGCGGGGTCTTTCGTCGGAGCCCTCTCGGTTGGCTGGCTGGCTGACATCTTCGGTCGCAAGCGTCTTATCATCCTTGCTGGTATCATCTGGGTTATCGGTTCCATCCTGCAGTGCGCGTCCGTCAACCGCGGCATGCTTGTGGTCGGCCGTATCATCTCGGGTATCTCCGTCGGCATCAGTTCCACTGTTGTTCCAGTTTACCAGGCCGAGATCACTGCCCCCGGCATGTAAGTTGCAGAAGTCTTGTTATCAAAAACCTTCTGATCATCGGTCTGCGTAGCCGTGGCCGCATCGTCTCTTTGCAGCAATGGTCAATCACTTGGGGCATTCTTATCCAATACTTCATCCAATTCGGTTGTTCCTACATCAACGGAGTAGCTTCCTTCCGTATTCCTTGGGGCCTCCAGATGATCCCGGCCATTGTGCTCTCCGTCGGCATGCTTGCCTTCCCTGAGTCGCCGCGTTACCTGCTCGACAACGACCGTAGCGAGGAAGCCCTCCAAATTTTGGCAGATCTCCACGGCGGGGGTAATCGCGAGGATGAGCTCGTGCAACTCGAGTACCACGAAATCATCCTGCAGATTGAAACGGAGAGGAAGGAAGGCCCTAAGGCTTGGAAGGATATGTTCGCTCCGGGCATTTTCCGTCGTGTCTTCCTCGGCATGAGTCTGCAGATGTGGAGTCAACTGACAGGCATGAAGTGAGTAGTGTCTCACCGTTATCCAAAACAAATATTGACTTCAGATTCAGTGTCATGATGTACTATGTGCGTATCTGCGGCAGTAATATCGTTGTGGCAGCTTTCTCACCCAGTCACAGATTACCTATGTTTTCGCCGGAGCCGGTTTGACCGGACGTCGCGCGAATCTCATTGCGGCCTCGGTGCAATATGTGCTCAACATGGTTTTCACCGTTCCCTCATTCTGGGCAATCGACTGGTGGGGACGTCGTCCGCTTCTACTGACGTAAGTCGATCTAATGGTTTGCATGATGCGTAAGTTGACGTTGGCTACAGTGGCACTGGCCTCATGTCCTTCTTCCTTTTCCTAGTCGGTGGACTACAGGGAGGATATGGGGAAGTCCAATATGTGGCCGATTCGGGAACCAGTACGTTTCTTCCATCATTGACACCTGGTCAAAGCTTAGGGCGTGCCAGATCAATGGGTTATTGTCGGCCACACGAGCATCACTTACGGCGTCATTGTTTGCTCGTACTTGTTCGTCGTCTCTTTCTCATTTACCATGGGACCCGTCTCTTGGACATACCCGTCCGAAATTTTCCCGATGAAGGTCCGTGCGAAGGCTGTCTCTTGGTCCACTGCTGCCAACTGGGCTGTACGTCGTTTGTTTTCATCCGTTTTGTTATTCTAACCGGAGCCGCTCGGGCTGCGCAGTTTAACTTCGCATTGGCATTTGCGGTTCCTCCAGCATTTAACACTATTTACTGGAAGACGTACATGATTTTTGCCACCTTCAACGCTGCGGCATTCCTTCATATCTTCTTCATGTTCCCCGAGGTGAGTCGCGCGCCCAGTCATGGGCAGCAGGCTTGGCTGACTTGCTTCAAGACCAAGGGACGCACAATTGAGGAGATGGAGGAGGTCTTTGCCTCTGGTCACGTCTTCACGGCTTGGAAGGTCGGTCATGACATCGGAAGGCACAACTGGGAAGAAATCCGTCGCGAGGTCGAAGGACGAACCGGGACACGTGACGTGGAGAAAGTGGACCCTGAGCATCATGATGATGAGAGTGCCAGTGCTCCCGCGGTCGAGACGGTGTAGCTTGTTACGCGTTTGCTTAGGATTATGAACTTGAATGAAACTATCGACGTGATTTACCCCTGCTCTCTTCAGAAGGTTGAATATAATGTAAAGCTGAAATGCTGCGTATTCACTCATTCGGCAGTATAAAGCTCCGAGCGGGGTCTCTCACTGGCAACTCGGGGGTTTTTGTGACGGCATGGCAAGGGTTCACGACTTTGTCGTGCGCGTCGAACTGCCAGCTTGGCCAGATTCCTGCAATGACCACCCTCACGACCGAGCAGCGAGCTCGCATTACTGCGGCTACCCATAAACTCCTGCAGCCTTGTACGGCATTCCTACAGCAGCTGGTCCGCATAGATACCACCAATCCCCCCGGCTGGAATTATCCCGAGTGCGCCCACCTCATCGGCGACACCCTTGGCAGGCTCGGCTATGACGTCGACTATTATGAGGTTCCACAAAGTCAGCTACACGCCTTAGCACCGCACGGAAAGGGCCTTCCTAGAGTGAACGTTGTCGGGCGACACGAGTTTGCGGGAGGCGAAGGGAAGGTGCTGCACTTCAACGGGCACTACGACGTCGTGCCATGTTCCGAACCATCCGCATGGGCTTCACCGCCGTTTGAGGCAGCTATACGCAATTCGGTCGATGGCACGGAAGAAATTATAGGCAGAGGGGTTAGCGACATGAAGGGCGGCATTGCTGCGCAAGTATTTGCCATAGAAGCCTTGAAGCTGGCAGGCTTACGACTTAGGGGTACCATTGAGCATTCAGGAGTGTACGCACCTCTTGGCATCCTTTAGACCCTCCGACTGATACAAGCTGCCATCGAAGTGCCGATGAGGAGACCACTGGCATCAAGAATGCCGGCATGGGCTACCTCGTTGATATCGGTGTGCTGTCGCCCGAGAAGCAGTCCGCAATCGTGATAACAGAGCCGCTGAATACAACGAATGTCTGCCTTGGCCATCGCGGTGCGATATGGGGTCGAATAACCTTCAAAGGCGTCGAGACGCATGGCAGCACGCCACAGAGGGGGAAGAACGCTCTGGCAATGGCCGCAAGGTATATTGTAGCCGCTGAGCAGGAGATTGGCGAGGAGCTGAAGAAAAAGGTCGACGTTCGGGTGGTACCGCCAGAAGCTCAGGCAGCGTCCTTGACGTTCACTGTCTTCAACTCTGGGCATGCGACAAACCTTGTACCCGCTCTGGCAACTGTGACGTTCGATCGACGGCTGGTTCCGGGAGAAACGCTAGAGTCTGCGAGAGCAGAAATGAAATCCTTGCTGCGCAAGATGTTCAAAGACGACGAATGGGCGTATGAAGAGACGTACTCCACCGAGCCTGTCTGGGTTGGAGAAGACGAGGAGATCGTGAAAGTGTGGAAGCAAGCAGTGCACGATGCATGCGGAGTGACTGCAGGCGTCGTCTGCTCACCTGGAAGCGATGATCAGGTATGGTCTGCAATTTCGCCTCTGCGCCCTCGCTCATGTCTGCCACAGCGTTTCGTTGTTCATGATGCCAAGATGAACTCCTGCATCGTCTATGGCCCAGGCAACATACGAAACGTTCACAATCTGGTATGTGCATTTGCACTGTCGCAAGAGACCTGGCTAACTCGATCTGTAGAACGAGTCACTCTTGCTGGAGGATCTCAGAACTGGAATGGAGGTCATGGCGCTCGGAGCCGCCATGTATCTCGGATTCCAAGATCTCAAAGCGTGACAGTGTCGCTCTAGAACCACTTGTAGCCTTAGTAGAATTGTTGGCTGTTGCGTTGTGACACTGGAAGGTCATATTAGACGGCAATGCGGCCCACTATAGACGTGTGCTTCATAATCAGACCGCTCCTGTTGCCGTGTTGAATTTGGGTGCCAAAGAAAAGAATCGACCGGGATCAGGTGCATGCATATGTCACCTTAGGATGACCAAGATGAGGTGGCAAACCATTGAAACTTCAGTCATACGCTGAATTCAGAAACTGCAAGAGGTTCTCTCGCTTCTTGTCTCGCTCAATATCGTCGGCGTCCTTGTGCACCTTCAACTTGATCTGCAAGTAATGATAAGTCGGAGGATTTGGGATACCGGCTGACTGCTCACCTTCTTTCCTGTCAAGACACTTCTTCTCTCCTCCTTCTCCTTCTCCTTCTTAGCCCTCTTCCTCTCCTGCTTCCGTTCTCTGTCTCTCTCTTTCTCGCGCTCCCTATCCCTCGGCTTATCTTTATGACCATTCCAGGAATGATGAGACCTCTCCTTGTCTCGGTCGAAGGTGCGGGAATGGTCGTCCGAGTCGCTAGAACGACGTCGCCTGCTCGATCGCCTATCACGATCATCGTCTCGATGGCGGGGTGAGCGAGAGCGGCGGTCAGTGTATTCTGTGTCGGCATCGGTCTGCACTGTAGCGGTGCGGGTAGGGGACGGTTCAGGGGTAAGAGACCGGGCGCGCTGTATGAGATCGACGTTCCAGAGTCATCCGGACCTTACAACGTCAGACTAGTATGATACGGCGGGAAGAGACGGTACTGACCGTATGTGTTGCATCAAGCGGTCGTTTCTCTCTGGCATCCACAGCCTTATGGTCAGGCGTCACACGTCGCTTCCCTCGACTGTCTCTGTAGTCTGGCGTTGGGGAACGCCTAGCCGACCACTCCGGCCTCGACTTGACATCAGAGTTTCTATGTTCACGATAGGTACTGAGGCGATAGCGAGACTGGATGGCCGATGTTCACAAGATCGACGTCAAGGAGATACATATACTTCCCAGGTTAGAAACTGGACCATTAGAATGAGTTTGTACACGCACCTCCCTAGTCTCACTCTCGTAATGATCGTGCTCCCATATCTGTTCCCTTTCTACCCTATTGGTTGACAATGTGCTGTGATAGCGCTCCTCGTCGCGTTGAGATCGACTAGTCCGAGACTCTTCATGACGTCGGGAACGGTGCTCAGCATGATCTCGTGCATGGGCATGGTCTTGGCCATAACCATAACCTTGAGAGGCATGATGCAGTCGACGATCTGAAAGGATGTACAGTCCGCGAGCATCCATGGTCAAGTTTGGGTGGAAGCGCATGTCATGGTCAAGGAAGGTAGCAGCCAGCTCTAGAGTCAGCAAACACGTCTTCCGTGCATGCAACGGGCTGCTCACCAGGCTCTTTGGCATATCTATCTTCCTGTCTGGATCGACTAACGTCTCTATCCGGGTTCCGGTACTCATCGCTGTATCTGCTCTCCCGTCGTTCGCGCTCTTTGTCGTAAGAGCGGCTGGACATGGTATAGGGAAGATGATGGTATGAAGCCAAGGGCTCGCACGAGCGCGGCAACCGCATTCAAGACTCTGAAATGGTTCCGCCGATCTGTGGGCAAAAATGGAAATGGAGACGGATATGGAAACCGAAATTATCAATTGGGTCGAACGAACAAGTGGCAGATGCACGATACTGTCTGGGGTGGATCCTCGAAGCGTTTTGCAGATTGAGAGTTGCGCATTGCGAGATTATTGGTACAAGTGCGACAGTGCAGGATTGCCTTGAGCGCGATGGTTGCTATTGTCCCCAGTAACCTCGACCGACAGCCCTTTCCATCCTCTCCGTCTCGTATCTCCATATGCTGGTAGCATACCACACAGAAATTACATCGTCCACTGCATCAACGCGTCCGAATTGATCAAGAATGATCAACCTAGTTCATCCTTGACGCTGAAACCCCCGCATCAGCAGTCCGGACGAGCCTTCATGCATGGACAGAACTCACCTGCTTGTGTTTCGGGTCTTTGCTGCAGATCACATATATTCTCCCCTTTCGCTTGACCATACGGCATCCATCACAGAACAGCTTCATCGCCGACCGCACCTTCATCCCACGGGTCATGAGTGCTTGTTGTTCGCTGTGCGCATGGTTGTGCACGAAGATTGGCGGTTGGAGACGTGATAGCGGGGATGGACGCAAGAAAGCGCGAAGAGAGCCAAAGTGCCGTGTTGCTGAGAATAATGTGCGAAACATTGTTTGATGTCGATGCTGCGAACGATGTCGACAATTCGTGGAACGTGCTCTTCGGTGAGGGACCGTCCGCCGGGGGAAACCGCTTCCGGCCAGAAAGTACGGCTACGTAAGAAAAATGACGATGATAGCCGGCATTGCCGAGCCCGAATCAGGATCCCTGACAGGGACTGCAGCAATTGAAACTGCACCTCACTCTCACCTACAGCCATGTTCTCTCCCAGAGCGGGCGCACGCCTGCTTCGAGGCCCTGTACGGCAATGCGTCTATAGACAGAACAGGAGTGCTTCGACCATCAGCAACGCAGCGAAGCAAGCCCAGATAGAGGCCGAGGCTCGCCTGATGGCGCAGGCAGATGCGGCCGCTCGCCAGAGGGCGCGTGTGGGCTTTTGGACTTTTGGTGCGCACTGTACCCCTTCATCTGGAGAACTGAGCTGATTATGGATTCTTGCAGCCGCCGGAGCCGGCGTCTGTATCGGCAGTTATGCGCTCGGCAGCGCGTTCCCGCCGTCTGTCATCAAACTGATCTCTCCACGCCCCGCACCCGCACCCGCACCGCCTGAGTCACCTCAAGCACTCGCCCAGGCACGAAATCTTGAGGACAAACTCATGGCCCTCCCTCAGGTTGCCGAACTTACCAAGAAGACCGAGGGGCCTGACGCGGAGTACTACGAAACCCGGCCATATGTGACCTACCCACCGGAGCGTGCGGTGAACTCGCTCACAGCCGGCGCGTTGAGAGGTGCAGGAAAGCTTGCGATTCCGCCGCTGGTGTTTGCCAAGAAGGACGAGACGCACGCGAAGATATTCGTACATGTTGGGCGGAGTGTGTGCGGGCACGATGGTATTGTGCATGGTGGACTGACGGCCACTCTACTGGACGAGGCGCTCGCGAGACAGGTACGGTCCTCGCCTTATGTGGAGAACAAATTCTCATCTGAAACTTAGGCGGTTCTCAGCTTCCCATCTCATCTTGGCGTGACAGCCACGCTGACTGTCAATTACCGGGCACCAGTGATTGCCGACCAGGTACCGCAATTCCTTCTTTTCAGTACGGCCGCTGGTGCTCACTCGTTGCTAGTTCATCGTAATCGAGACCAAGCTCGAGTCCGTGCAGGGCAGGAAGGCGACTGTGTCTGGTCGGATATGCAATCTAGAAGGAAAGCTTCTGGTTGAGTCGACGTACGTTCTCCGCCCTACTCAGGAACGTGTGTACTAATGGGTTGTTGCAGTGCCCTCTACGTTGAGCCGAAGTACGCAAAGTATCTATCCAACTCTGACGTGCATCACCTACTCGGTGTGAAGACCAAGCCTTCGGTAGGCATGGAGGAGAAGCCCTTACATAGAGCTGGCACAGGCGAACCGATGCCGATGGCTGGCGAGAAGGTCTTACGTGGAGAGCCCCCCAGCAAGAGATCATAGAATGGAGCTTGATTGGTTGGGAGTACGTTTGATCATGACTGCATCTGCACGTAATGGTGCAGTACTGTGTCAATCTATCTCATTCATCATTGGAGGCTGCTGGCCAACCTGATCACACTTTTTGTACGCGCATCGTCCGAAGCACATCTACTGTCTGTTGGTCTCGGAGCGTCCCATCTGCAGGATGTTGCGCTGCATATCACATCCGCTCTCTTTCGACGAAAGCTTTCCACTTTGCCGTAGTTGCGGTTTTCGCGAGGCTCGGCATCACGGATTCGGGCCGATCATGCCTCATCAACTGTGACCTAAAGACGCAGGAGACCTCAGTGGTATGATTGGGACCGCTCCCACATAGAATTCGGCAGACGGGCGCACAACATGCAACCTTTTGCCACCCAAACCGCAATAACAGGATAACGTGATAATGTAATGGATCCCCCTGTGAGCTGGGAATATAGCGCACTCACAATCACAATGGTTCAAAAGAGCATGAAGAAGCAAGGTTGAATGGCTTCCGACGCGAGACGGAGGGGGGAGGATAACGACTGCACGGCGCTGCCAAATTGATGCGCACATTTCATCTTTCAAAGCGGGCTCTTCTAAAAATGGGCGTCATTATCTCTCTAATCACCAAGGAATGTGCAAGTTTTTCCATTGTCTTCATCGGCTTCGGCGTCCGACTTGAATGACACCTCTGCGCTGCGACACGATGGCTATTCTGTCCGAGACGCAGAACCGTTATCATGACACTGACGAACGACGGCACTGAATGAGGAACTAAGGTAACGGCGTGGCTCTCCCAGCCTCGTTCCGTCGATGTGACACTGTGTCATGACTCGCAGGTAATCTTCTATCATGTCAACCAAAAGGGCATATGCATTAGACGCAGAGCAAGAAAAAGAAGTCTCCCGCCCAACTACCTTGGTTCAGGAACATTCGGTTATGTACTATCGCCTCCTGTCTGGAGGCAAGGCTCAGTCCGAACAACGTTACGTCACCAATTTGCGGAACAAAACCGTGGCCTTCGTATCCGGAATACAATTGTGACCGAACCAGGTATCGGCAGGCCGAATGCCTTCATTTGGCATCTTCACATCATAGTTCATTACAATGTGGGCGAGCATGGCCTTGAGCTCCTGCGCAGCAAAATACCGGCCGGGGCTGTTGCCAGGTTCAGCGTGTTATCATCGAGAATGAAAGTAACGCACCAAACGTGAAACCCACCGCCCCAGACCAACCATTCCGAGCTGGCTGTTGTGACCGCATTCTTCACTACACTTTCACCCTCCTCCACCTTGCGTGAGAACCGAAATGGGTCGAATTCGAAAGGATTTGGGTATATCTCCGGGTCATGGTGGATGCTCCAAAGATTAAGCGCGACGTGAGCGCCCGCGGGTACTTGCGTGCCATCGGACAGCGTAAGTTTCTTTACGCTCTTCCTTTGCATGCTGGAAGCGATCAAGCCTGATAGGCGCATGGATTCCTTGACGAAACTTTCCGTCTTGAACATATCGTTGAGAGCGTTCTTGCTCCATCCGTGTGTCTTGATTGCTCCGTCTACCTCTCGTCGCAGTTCCGGAATGTACTTTGGATTGGCCGCCAGCCAGTATAACACATGCGTCAAGGTCCTGGAAGTCGTGTGGGTCGCCGCGAAGTTCATAGCTAGCATACGGCCATTCAGCTCTCTCGGGTCACGCTGATTTTCGTTGGCAGCATCCATCATCCACTGAAGAAAGTCGAACTGGTTTCCGCGTCCCGTCAGGTTCATACTATACGATCAATGTTCTCAAGCTCACCGGCTTTCGATCTTTCCATGCATCCCCAAATTCCACCTCAGCCCTCTGACGCTGCTCTATGACCGGAATGATAAAACGTCCGAACGCTTTTGTGGCGGCTGGAGCAGTAGAAACATATCGGGCCACGAAGCTGCCTCTTTTTCAACCCTGGGAAAAGTTTCGTGCATGACACACTCACGGTTTGAGAATTTTTGGGAAGCAAGAGATCAAGAATCCAGCACGACTCACGGTAATCGTGTAATCTCGGCTGATCTTGGTGAACTCCTCGTCGCGACACAGTGGCAAACCGACGAAGAGTCTGTTGCTCGCACGACAGACGACATGTAGTATGACGTCGTAAGCATGGATAGGTGTCCATTCTATTGACAGTCCTCATCACTTCACAGATGACTGGGATCTGATGCGCCACGTACCTCCGCTATCCGCGGCCTTGAGCTCATCCCCGAACGCCTGTGAGATCTCATCGTAAATTTCTGGAAACTTCGCTCCGAGATTCTGAGTCATTTGCTTGCGAATGACTGAATTGTGCCAAGGATCGTTGGCAACCTCCTTTCCAATAGTGTATTCGATGGCTGATGCCTGAATGTAGAACATCTATACATTAGAGGCTGGGTGATACGAGGGGAAACAACGTGCCTCATTGAGTTCCTCATGGAAGGAGAGACTGTCATCACGCGCCTTTCTCATGTCCTCAAACAGCTCTCGAGAGACATAGACGACCCAACTCCGCGGTAACGGCAACTGGAATGGCTTCCCTTTGAACTACGCTCGAGTCAGGTTCGGCGATTCTGCGTGGGTGAGACGGTTGATGAACCTTGTCTTGACCATCCACCATCATTTGCGTAAACGATTTGAGCGCCTTGGAAGCCGTTCTGTACCCGAGAAACACATCGCTGGCCAACACAGGGACATTCTTAGATAACGATGATCAGAAAAATGCGACAATGCGGAAGTGTGGATGGGCATACTGCTTTGGTGGAAGAGCCCAACCATAGTCGCAGTACTAGCAGAGATCCACAAGCGAGGAGTAGCGCAATCGTGACGTCCAGCTCCACGGGGAGCATTTCGAGGTCCATCGAGATACCGCGTATGATGAAACATTCCAGCAGTCCACGTATTTATACGGTGGCTTCAACCTCAAGGGTGTCGACGGGCCGCTTCTACCTGAACGGTGTATGCGAACGGCACCGGCGGACCCACGACGGACGGTCCAACGGGAGTTCCATGCAAGTGCCGCTCCTGGGAGGTACATGCATTTAGGGTAAGGAAGAGCACGGATGGATGGGAAGGCACGCCGGCACATTGGCCGATTATGCGCGGGCGTGGACGAGAACGGCGCCCGCAGACAGACAGGTGAAACGTGCGGCATTCCCATGCACATGCCGCGGCAAGAAGACACAGGAATCTCCGCTGAGGAAGAACGCGGATGGATACGTCTCCCATTCGCAAATGGAGCCTGGAAACCTCCCGGGAGCCATTGGCACAGCCAACTGCTCCCGGTTGAGAACACGCATTCGAGTCCTGAAGGAGTCTTTGACGCTGTCGCGACGTCGCCGAAGAGCACACCCTACATGTGGTAGTTCCGACAAGGACTATCCGATAGGGCCACCGTGCAAAAGGGATATCATCAAACCAGTGCCGATGATGAGCCAGGTCACAAGCCTGTTTGAAAGGAGAGACCGGGAAAGTGAGGTCAGTCCCAATGGAGCTGCCATAAGATCGTAACATCGGAGCAGAAGGACAGTGGTGGGGGGAGAACGACGAGGCCCTTCGCAGGGCAAGTTAGGGTCCGTTATTTACGGTTATTAACCGGTTATTTGGCTTGGCCCGCTAGCAGCTTGCAGCGGCCGGCGGCCGGGGTTGCGTTGGAGCATGCACGAGGAGGCCCGTTCATTGACGACGGAAGACCATGAGGAGCGCGCGGAGAAGCACGAAAGTCCAGTGTCGTGGCAGTCAGGGCTCGTCACGCTGAGGGGTTCGGACCGGACGGAGAAGATGCGGCCGGTGATAGAATAGTTCAGTTCGACTACAAGCTCGGAAGATTATCTGACTTTTCACGTAAGCAGGTGAGTGTGTAAGCGAGTCATCCGAGCTGACAAAGCTGAACGCAAAGGTCGGTTGAAATCATTTTGTCGGGCCGTGGGCTACAGAAAGCAGTAGTACAACGGGCAGACACTGACCACGAATTCGTGATCAGTGTAGTAAATTCGAATCTACTGCGCTTCTTCCGCCGAATCATGAGATGATGCTTTCGTACTGACATCCTGGTCTGCCATCTGATCTTCATCAAACCCGGTGCAAACGTACGAAATAAAGGATGAGCAGGTCGCAATCACTGCTTCGCAACTGACGATGATCTGTTACGGGCGCAGTTCACGCAAGCGTGATGAACACATCATTGTGAGTGTTGTCAGTATGATGATCCCTACTCAATATCGCGATGCAAACCGATAAGTACAACTATTACACGTCCCTCCAATCCAGTCGTATAGCAGCAGATTCCATGACCGGTCCCAGCTGGGACGGGTCATGCCTTTACCCTCCGCCGGAAAAGCACCTTCGCCTTCTGATCCGGCACACATGCGTTGCTGAAAAACGTGTTGGCCGGTCTGCCCTCGCCATCTCTGAGCTTGACGTCGTAGCTAGTCACGATGTGTGCGAGCATGAGCTTAATCGATTGGGCGGCAAAGAAACGTCCCGGGCTGCCACATACCACAAGCATCAGCAGATTGGAGCTGGCAGGGAGGTGCAAAAAGACAACGCACCAGATATGCTCCCCATATCCCCAGAAAAGGAATTCCGGCGTCGGCGTAGTAAACAGATTCTTCGCCCCTCCCTCTCCGGCAGCGGAAGCGCGCGAAAAGCGCCACGGGTCGAAGGTTTCCGGATCCGACCACAAGGCCGGGTCGTGCTGCGTGCCCCAGAGATTCGCGTAAATATGCGCGCCCTTAGGGAGGGAGGTGCCGTCCGAGAGGGTGATGGACTTCATGGCCCTTCGCCCGACGCTCGCTGACTCCCACATCAGCCTCGCCCCACAGCAGAAGAGGAGAGATAAGACGCACAAACGAGGATCGGCGTAAGCCGCATCGACTCCTTTACAAAGCTGTCAATCTTGTGCATCTGGTCCAGCGATTCGCGCGTCCATCCGTGCTCCTTCGTCCGCTCGTCCACCTCTTCCCGCAGCTCCGTAGCATACTCGGGATGAGCAGCGAGGTAATAGAATGTATGCGTCATCGTCTGCTTGCGCGTTAGCATATACGTGGGAAAGGAGAGGAAGTGCAAACCATAGAGCTCGAGTGGATCGCAGCGAAGTTCATCCCGAGCAGAGTGATGTTCAGCGCGTTCGGGTCCGGCCCCGGACCCCCGGGTGCATCCAAGAACCATTGAAGCAGGTCGTTCTATCCCACTATCAGTCTACAGATGTCGGGAGTAATGGAACGAGGAACGCACGGGCTTGCGCACCTCCCACTCCTCCTCACCATACTTCTCCTTCAGCTGCTCACGCACGCGGACGAGCGCCTCGGTGTACGGGAGGAACTTTGCGATCGCGTCCGGGGCGGGGGAGAGCCATTCGCTGACCCACCTGCTTGTGCGTCAGCGTAGCACTTTACTATATGAATTGCACAAGGCAAGGAGGGAGAGGGAGGACGCACGACTTCATCATGTTAGGAAACGCGGAGATCATGAACCCCGCTTTGATGACGGTGGTCGCAAACTCGCGGCTGATCTCAAGATAGCCCTCGTTCCGACCTAGCGCATATATGAGACTTGCCCAAGCATGGCGGTTGAGAGAGACGCACAGAGAGAGGTGCCCACGAACATGCGCGTGACGGTGCGGCAAACGGACCGCAGGATGGCCTCGTACGCCACGAGCTCTTTCCATTCTACCCCACATCCCATCATCAGCGCGGCTCTCAATCAAAGGCAGCAGAGCGGACGACGCACCTCCGTCCTCAGGTAGCTTCAGCTCCTTCTCATACGCGAAACGCACTTCCTCGAGCACGTCCGGGAAGATGCCGGCTAGGGAGGGTGTGAGCTGCTTGCGCAGGACCTCGATGTGCCACGCTTTGCGCCCAAAACGCATCGCGTTGCCGAGGGTGTAGCTGAGTTCGGCGGCCTGCGCGCGGAGGTGTCAGCGGGCGTCGGACGCGGTAGAGAGGAAGGGGAGAGGTGATGTACGGCAGTGACGATGAAGACAGGAGGAAAGCGAAGAGATAGGATGGAAGACGGCAAGAGGAGAAACACGCACATGGTTCATCTCCTCATCAAAACTGAGCGTATCATCTTTCGCCTTCCTGACATCGGTGAGCAGGTCGCCCTGCACGTACGTGACCCACGCCCGCACCGCCGGCACTTGGAAGGCGCCGTTTTTGTACTGTCTCCCATGTCAGTTTTGGAGCTTGTGCGGGAGGAAGAAGAGGAAGAGGCGCACTTTGGGGTATCCTTCCTCCAGGTAGTGCTTCAGCCCCAACGTCGCCCTCGCCGCCGTCCAGTACCCGCCGAGCAAACTGCTACCCACGACCGGGGCGTTCTACACCAGTGAGCAGAGACCGAAGCGGATCTGGGAAGAGGACGTACCGTCTTCGACCGCTCGTTGGTGAGTGCATACAGCCCGATGATGGAGAGGAGGACGGTCCCTATGGTCGCCCAACCCGCCGCGGTCGTGCCGCGCAGGACGAGCAAGGCTATGCGCACGTAGCTTGACATCGCGTTCCGTTCTCAGCTCTCAGCCCGTGCAGCTAGCTTAAGGAGCGGGGTATGGGAAGAGTGCAAAAGAGGGCAGCATACGCCCGTCCTGAGGTTCGCATGGTGCGATGGCTCGATCAGACTCAGTTGACGAGAAGCGCTGGTGGGACCGCGTGGCTCCGTGCCAGTGGTGACGCGGTTCCTGATAACTGCGATCATCGGTCGATCATCGCGCGAACGCAACCAACCAAGAACTGTACCAATATCTGTCTCTTGTGTATCGCCACATAACTACACATCATAAAGCAGGAGAAGTGATGGTATTGTTCATGAGTGTGAGCAGTGATATTACTATGCTGGTGAGTGGTGGGTAACATCGTCCATTAGGAACGCGCGGATTATTGCTTCGCTTGCCTTCGGCAGAATTCTATCTTCCCCTTCATGTTGGGCACAGCCGCAACAGAGATAAAGAGCTCTTTCTTCGGCGATTTCTCCCCCTCCGGTATCTTGAAATCGTAGTTCAGGAGGATGTGCGCCATCACGCCCTTCAGAACGTGGGTTATCAAGTATCGTCCAGCACTAGAACGGCAACATGTCAGATACACCGAAGATACCACAGGCGACGGAGCTGACCAGACATGAGAGCCATGTCCCCATAACAAGTATTCACTGCTTGCGGTCCAAAACGCATGATGAGCCGCACTTTCACCCTGCTCGATACTCGTAGAGAAGCGGAAGGGTTCGAATGTCTCTGGGTCCGGATAGATAGCCGGATCATGGTGTACGCCCCAGGCATTCGCAGCGACGTTCGCACCGGCGGGCAAAAGAGTCCCGTCAGACAACTGCATTGGTCGCATTACACGTCGAGTTAGACTTGCTGAAGAGCCTTTGAGTACGATTTCGCATGAGGCTAGTCAGAGGGGACTGCTCACACATATTAATGCCTTTGAAACGCATGGATTCCTTGAAGAAGCTGTCCAATTTGATCATAGCCTTCAATCCGTCCTTTGTCCATCCGTAATCTTTAATAGCAAGCTCTGCCTCTTCTCGCAGTGGTTCGATGTACTGAGAGTTGGCAAGCAGATCGTAGAAGATTCTCGTGAGCGGCAGCGCGCTGGTATGGGTACTGGCTAGGTTGATGGACATCACTCGGCCGGCGATTTCCTTTGGGTCGCTCTGATGGTGCGCGGCAGCATCCACGAACCATTGGAGGACATCGTCCTAGATTTCGACCTGTTATAACCTTCTAGAGACTGAACATTAGCCGACATCACACACCGGCTTCTCATATGACACAGAGCCACGTTCGGTCTCCAGTTGGAGGCGCTCCATAATCACCGGAACGAGGAAACGCTCTCCCGCTTTGACCGCCTTCTGAGCTCCGACCATGCGCGCAACAATGCTAAAGAGGTTGAGCAGGAGCTTCCACCGCAGGGTCGGAGAGCTCACGGCTTGACCCAGTTTGGGCACACAGACAAGATGATCACTGGAATCGCGATGCCATCCACGAACTTGTTGCAAGACTTGGTGTAGTCATCATCGCGACCTATGCCCATTATGGTCAGCTATGGAACTGACCAGTGATAGGTATGTTGCTCACATAACGGCAATCCTACCAAGATACGATTGTTGATGCGAACCAAGATCTCCAAAAACGTGCCATAGAACTTGACGACTTTTGCTGGAACCCAAATTTCAACCTCAATGCAGATCAAAGCACAGAGAGAGGTTACCTCCCGTCTCCGGTATTGAAAGCACCTTGTCAAACGCGAACTCAAGTTCATCGAAGACGTCCGGCAGGAGGTTCTCCACGCGTGAAGATGACAACGCCTTGTGTAACAGAGCAAAATGCCAATCATCTTCGGCAATGGACGGGCCCAGGGTGTAGCGCCCTTGCTGCGCCTGCGAACCTGGTGTGTTAGTTGCATACGAGGCAAGGTAGTGAGTGCCGAACCTGTTCCAGATCGGCCCAGAAGGAAAGTTCATCGTCATGTGCCTTCCGAATTTCGGTGATCAGCTTGGCCGAAGAGACGTAATATGTCCACGCAAGAAATCCTGGAATTTGGAAGGTGCGCTCCTTATACTGGCCACCATATCCAGTCAGATCTGTTGACCGGAGAGTGATATGAGGTAACCTTCTGGTAGCCTTCCTCCAGATAGCGCTTGCTGATGAATATCGCCTTTGCTGCGGTTACATACCCACAGAGCAGTCGGCCACCAACAATCGGAACATCCTGAGAGGATTGGGAGGCACATTATCGATTTGTGTTCCGTCCGGAAGCCAGCCGTGCTTACAGATCTAGGACGCGTAGCTGCGCGGAGGACAAGCCATAGTATCAAAGTGCAAGCTATAGCAAGATATAGTTCCATGTTGTAAATAAGGGTGGACACGGAGCCCCCAGCACAATCATTGGAAAGCTCGTATGTTTTGCTGTTATACCAGAAACAGGCGATGCGATGAGTCGTTATGCCGAGACGGACGCGGTCACACGGCAGCGCATCTGCCGAGTCATTGCAGACGCCAAGGCCCGGATGCATTTGTCCACCATGCATCAACCCAACATATCACGCAGCTACTGAGGCTTTACGGATCGGAATGACAATGAAGGAGGTGTTTATCACACAGCGTCAGTCGTGGCGTGAGAAGTGGTGTTTCATAATGGGGAATACAGAAGCAATACATGCAAGGTGCACTGTACGTCGTGGAATGCCCTAAGGGGAGTCTTCCATCTTCAATTCCAGGTCCGACTCTGCCGCGACGCTTTCGGGATCACTGGTTTTGACATGCAATCCATCGAATACTGCAATTCTTTGAGTTTGAATGGAAGATGCAAATGGTTATGGGGACATACGCAGGGCAACTTCCTCAAGAGTAGGTCCTTTCGTCTCAGGATACACGAAGAAGATGATAATCGTTTCGATGGCGGTCCAGACGCAATAGACGAGGAAGAACTTCCATCCAATATTCTGCATACCTATGGGGTTGACGAATTGGTTGAAGGCTGTTCCGCCTCTGGTTGCTGTCTGCGTAATGGCAACTCCCTTTGCGCGCAGCGAATACGGGAAAATCTTGAGAGAAATCAGGATTGAAAACTCTCATGGGGGTTGACTGCAACGTACCTCGGTCACGTAGATATACGTAAGAGGCATCATGAGATTGTAGATAGGCGCGTAGAGAAAGACCATCGCAACTGCCGCAATGGCCGCGGAAGCATTACCGCCCTCAACGTAGACTGCCGCAGAGATGGTGTAAGATGTGAACACAAGGGTCATGCCGGTATATGCAATGAGGTACTGCGACCGCCTTCCAAGGAACTGAGTGCAGAAAGCTCCTGTCACACCAGTGAGGAGATTCCAGCATTGAAGGCCGACGTTGATGACGTTCTGCTTGTAAGCCGAGGTCACGCCAGCAGTGCTCAGGACCTTGGTCAGATAATACGCGAACAAGCCATTGCCAGACCATTCGAGGAACAAGCCGGCACACAGAGCAATGAGAGAGCGGTGTCGGTTGCCCCGAGTGCGAATGAGATCGGCCCAGGCGCCTTTGTGGGTCGACTGCTCCTTCTGAATGGCGGATCGGATTTCGAACATCTGCGCTCTGACGAGCGCATTGTCGGGATCGCCTTCGCCGTGATAACGCGTGAGGATAGCGAGGGCGTCGTCTCCTCGACCGTGTGCGACAAGCCATCGTGGACTTTCCGGTACCCACCTGGAGAAACAATGAGTTTGAGGAATGCAAGAAGGCGATAGGATGATACCAGATGAATGTCAACGTAATGAACGTTGGGATAAGTTGAAGCAGAGATGGGATGCGCCAACTCCATGTAGACGTCATTGCGAAGCTGCCCAGCGTGACGCCAGCCGCGACGATCGCACCACCATACCAGCTCTCGCTGAAAAGCCCGATGCATACGGCACGGTCGCTTGGGTGTACCAGCTCAGCAAGCAACTGCGAAGCACCGCCCACACCAAATACGATGCCGATGCCGAGCAAAAGGCGAGCAACGAAGAACATCGCAACTAGGATAAAGCATTAGCAATCCACAGCGTTGCAGCACAGGATGACATACTATGCACTGAGGCAGCCTGCAACGCCACTCCAACAAGCATGATGATGGAGCCGATAATGATGGAAGGCTTTCGCCCGTAGTAGTCATTGGTCCAGGGAACGATTGGAAGCGCTATGATCGAACCGATCGCGAATGCTGCAGTGATGACGCCCAAGACAGCGCCCGACGGATGCCCGAAGTCTGCCTCTCAATTGGCCGTCCGTCAGAGAATGCATATACCGCGACTCACAGGCAAGCCACACAGAAACTGACTGCAGTCCGTTGGTCATACTCCCGTCATACCCAGCGGCCATTTCAACGCCCAGGGTTGCCGGCAGTAGCACGGCGTATAGGCTGCGCAAGTTTTCCTTTTGATACCATGACCGAGTATCGCGTTTGAGGAGTTCCTTCACGTCCGACTGTTTAATGAGCTCGTCCATTTGAGCCGTCTTGGCAACAAGAGAGGCAGCCATTCTGAGGGAGGCCGCAGACAGGGGGATACGGGCGGGATTGCTGGGTGAGCTGGGTGATTATCGACAGCATCTCGATAATATAGGAGTACGCCGGGATTGCAATTGTCGAAGATGAAATCAGAAGTACAGAAGACAAGGGCCGCTTTGCCTTCTTCGGCGAGGTGAGCGTCTACCGCATGCTGAAGGTGCGGCAGGCGAGCCAATCGCAGCACGGCCATCGGATTTCGAGGTTAACGGTCCATCGTGCAGATAACAAATTCATCAGCCAGGCAGGATCCTCGAAGTTTTACACACGAATCCAGCGAGTCATTGGAGCATTCTCCAGACTAATAATAGCCAGCGAACACCGCCAGCGATAACCCGAGAAGCATAGCAAACATCAGGTGGTCGCGGCGGTTGGGGAAACGGGTCGTTAGCAGTTCGGAGGAGCAACGTGGCTTGCGCCGGTCGTTGCGCACGCAGACGCGTCGCTCACTCCATCCTGCACGACGTACATCCTGACCTCGTCGCTCTCGCTCTCCTCCCAACATGGACATTCTACGGTCTATCAGCCCAGCTATCGCATTCAAGGCTGCCAATACTCTGGCGGGAGCGCTGTTGCTTGGGGGTGGCATCTGTGCGCATATACTCAACTAGCTCAGCGTTTAGATTCTGACCGATCGCGGTAGCCCATCTGATCTATCATTCGTTGACCGTGAGCTAAAGCGGATTTGCATTCCATCGCCTCCGAGCTAATGGACTCTCTGCAGTCCATCATTGTCGGCATATATGCGATCCTGTTTGGCTTGATCGTCGGCGTGCTTGAGTTCTACCCCCTCTCTCCTGACCGCCACGCCGCGCTCTACCGTCACGCCTCTTTCTTCTACTCGTTCATCGGCCGTGGCATCTGTCAGCATATTCCCAATCGTATGCAGATATGGACCTGACATTGTTCCAGTCTATATTCTCTTTGGCGTGCTCTTGCTCGACCACTACGTCGTCGCATACGTCTTCGGATCGATCGTGGCTTTCGAAGGGCTGGTATTTTGCATCCTGCAGTTCGTGCCGATATACGACATCCCGCCGTGAGTTCCCTACGCCCATCATAGGATGAATCCATATTTACAGCTCCCTGCAGATCAATGCAACCTCCCAACCCGGACGAGGAAGCGCAGCCCGTCTGGAATGCGGACTCGGACGCCGTGTGAGAGCCAAAGTAACGAACGCTAGCTATACCAAAGCCCTGTATATTCTCGGACGTTGCACGCCCAATGTCGTTATCTCATGTATAGATATTGCTACATCGTAATGATCGAAATCAAAGTTCATGTTCCACCATTTCCTCATCTTCATCCTCGTCTCCCAGACCAGCAGCGCGCTCAAACTGCGCCCTAAAGAAGTCTCGCACTATCTCAGCGCCTGTGCGTGCCTCGCTCGCGACCTTTTCCCAGTCTGCCTCTTCTCCGGCCCACTCAGCCCATACTAACTCCCCTGGCTCCGAGCCTTGGAACATGAAGCCAAAAGTGCCTGTCTCCTCCTTCTCCGTCGGGTCTAGGACGAGCACACCGTCACGCATGCCGACCACGCAGGCGCAGACCACCCCGCGCATGCTCACGCTACCCGCATCAAGGAAGGCGGCAGTGGCAGCGTTCATCATGGCCGCTTTACTGGAGAGAGATATTCGAGGCTGGGCATAGTTGGGGAGCAGCGAGGAGGGCGAAAGGGATTGTAGCGTTAGTTGGATGAGGCTGCGCGGTGCTCGGCCCAGCAAGAGTGAGGGTGTGAGCGCCGACTTGAGCGTTTGCATTATCGCTCGAGCCTGAGTACCTGGACGCTCATTAGCCAGGACATACGGGACATAGCAGATTCCGTCCTCACCAGCAATCCCTTCTAATGGTCTGACATTCACCTCGAGGAACGCCTCCTCAGGTTTCTCCCATCCGCTCCTCACGTCGATGGGCCCAGTAACAGAAGCCAACGCGATGGTGCTTCCTGACTTGGCATCAGTAATCTTGCCTGCTCTTCTCATTCCACTGCTTACCTGAAGCGAGCCTAGCCGATCCATCTGCCCTAGAGAGCTCGCCCAGGTCCAGCTTTAGCGTGGGCAGGTCCGTCATGGTATTCGCATGAGGGTGCCAAGGACGGAGAGAGAGGAAAAGTCGTAAGGGTCCTCCGGTCCGGCCTGAATCTTGATCACGTCGGTCACCTCGGCCACCGACTCCTTTTGCCGAATACCACGCTGGTGTACATAAAACACACTCATTCCCGAGCGGATGGGATACACGGTTGGCGAAAAATTTGTACCGATTACTAACCAGAAGACTGGAGGAGCGTTTGACGCCCGTTTGAAGCAAATACTCGACGTGGTCAGGGGCGGGAGCCCCCGAAACAGGAGAACATGTTGTATTGTTCCAATCCTAAACCTATACTGCGATGTACACATTCAGGAGACAATCGGTCTAGGTCTGCTGACTGTAAGCATTCACGCGAACGAAAGGAGCGTACACATGCGACAACGAAGACTACACAGGGCCAGGTACTGGCACCGTTGGGGATCGGACAGGAATTGCGGGCCAGGCTCGAACGACGGTGCCGTTCTCTGCTCGCTTGTCCCTGATCGGCAAAAGCGCCTTGCCAGCCATCTCTTCACAAGGCCCGAAGGATCGACACACATAGGTGCTTGGAAATCCTATAATCCCGTCGGCGAGCGCGTCCGCGAAGATTTGCGAGAGCCAGGGGCGGATCCCTCGCTCTGGCTCAGCCAAGCCAACAATGGCTCTCGGTTATTGGGCAGGAACACCAAGAGTCACCGCGTGTTGGGTGAGAATTTACTAGCTCAGGGAAGGTGATGAAGGTTGGCTGCGGTGACCCGGTCTGGATCCGGAGCCAGGTCACCTGCTACGAGAGTCTAAACAGTGCGTAGAAGATAGTGTAACCTGTACTCCGCTGTAGGTAGAATAGTTAGTCTTTCCAAATGAAATAAAGTTACACTTTGAAATACTGGAACGAAAGCGCGGGAGATGAGTTGTGTTGTTGTGCCGACCGAGATGGTCGGCACATAATATATTATCAACAGGTATCGCAATGCGTGACAATGAAAAAAGGTATCTATGAGAATGACCCACTCGCAGCTCACTGGCACACAGCCTGCTCGACAGCCTGCTCGAGGGCCTCAGTTCCGATTTTGACTAGAAAAGGAGTTAGCCGCTGCAATTCAAGATATGCAAACAAATACTTACTGCTGGCCTTCGTAACCGTGCTCCCGTACTTCTTCCAGAACCTCTTGAAGGCGGGTCCGATCTTTGACTTGCTCTCGTGGGCGTTGAGCGTAAGGAGGAGCTTGGCGTCCTCGAGCTTCTTCTTGACGGCGACCGGGGCGCGCTCTGCGTCGATGACTTTCTTGCCACGCTCGACATTGGCCTCCCAGACAGAGTCGTGGACGCCCTCGCGATACAAGCGCAGCGCCTCCAGCAGGCGCGCCTCCTCGAGCGCGATCTCCTCCCGCCGCAGTTGCATCCCATACTCATATGCGGGCTGCACGATGCGCTCGCATTCCTGCAGGAACTCGTCCTCGGTGAGGAGTGCGAGATCGCCCCACTCGGGGGCGCGCTCCTCTGCGAGCTCCTCCAGCGAAGGCAAGCGGGGAGCGGGCTTGTCGGCGCCGCTCTGGTGGTCGACGGCGGGCTGGAGCGCCTCGTCTTTCTCGTCGACCTTGGCCAAGTCCTCGGGCTTGGCGACCCAGACCTTGGGGGCGGGGGCAACGGTGTCCTGCGAAGAGGTCAGCTTGTGTTGTATGCGTACCGACCTTCTCGGTCGGTACAACAACACAACTCATGTGTTGTAGTTGTACCGACCATCACGGTCGGTACAACAACACAACTCACCTGAGTTGCGCCCTGTCCCTCCATCACCGCGATGAGCGGCAGTCCTCCAACCAGCGCCGGCGCTCCGACCTGCACCTCCACCGCGCGGATCGCGGCGATGATGGCAGCCTTGAGCGCCGGGCTCATCTCCTCCCCCCCACTCCCGCCGCTCCCGCTCCCTCCGACCTGCTCCTCCGGCGCATACACCTCCCTCTCCTTCCCCTTATCCTTCTGATCCGGCTGCCCCGGGGGCGTGTAGCTCCAGGCGGACCCGTCGCTAGTCTTGCGCGACGGGGAGAAGACCGACTCGGCCAGCTTGAGGTCGCTCAGACCACTGTGGAGCGTGTTGAGAACGCCGGGCAGAGACAGCGATGAGTTGAGGGATTGGGGAGAGGGGGGAGCGGAGAGATCGTCGCCGTCGTCCATAGTCGATGATTGATAGTGAGAGGAAGAAGGAAAGAGGGAAGCGTGCGGGCTCGAAGAGGAAAGGGGTTTGGGCGTGGCCACGAGGACCCCGGGAATCGATCTTTGATTAGGGCGGCCCCTATCTGGACTCACCTAGGACAATGACTCCGCCTCGCACATTCCATTGATGAATGCGATGCGCCGGGATATCGATGGATATCCGGACGAATGAGTTGTGTTGTCGTACCGACCGAGCACGAGGCTCGTGCCAGCGCAACACACGAGGGCGGAGAGAAGCAGGGAAGGCGGGAGGCTGTCCAAGGGGTGTCGGTCTCGGGTCACCATTGTAGATAGTTCCAATAATCGTACATGGTGTTTTCGAAGGCTGCAAAGCTGCAGAGTAGGAGGACAACAAGCAGCGAAGACATGACAACGACGACGACGACGACTGCTGTTCTTATCGCCGAAAGAACCCTGAGAACTTCCTTATCTCCCTTATCGGGACCGGAAGCGATCTCGGACACGCTGGACGCGCAAAGGGGCGAGCTCATCGCCTCAAACCCTCTGCTCAACGTCTGCTTCCTACGACCACCCCTAACATCTTACAAACTGCTACCTGTAACATCTCTCAAACTTTCCACCAATCTGTGAGTATTTGTGGCTGAGCTTGCAAGGATTGTATTGACAATTCTCTTGTAATTAATAGGTTAGTCAGCACGAAGCCCAAGATGGCTGCGTGTGCGACAGATGACCCTGACTCGGAGTCGACAGTTCAGATCGACAACAGAGCGGGTAGTGACGGCGTTGGTGCGCACAACCCTTTATATGCTTGCATGTGCCCTGCTGACACTATCGTAGGTCTTGGCGCCGATTCTACGCCGTCTAGACGTGCAAGCCCCGAGCAAGCGAACGACGTGGTTGCTCGGGGCATGCAGAAGAACGTCGGTTTCGGTCGGTACAACAACACAACTCATCTCGGTCTTCGCCTGCGGAAGACCCTGGTAGCCGCCACCGCTACCACCCCATCGACGGAGCTCGCCGCTCATGCGAGCACTGTCGACACTCCTCTCCGCCTGCGGGAGAGCCCGATCGCCGACACTGCGATCACCACTTCGACATCCGCCAGTTCTGCAGGTGTCAACGTTCTTGGATGGTCCAACAACGAAGCTCAACACTCAGATGAAGCACCCTGCCTGCGAGGGAGCGACCCTGCTGCCTGTCCTCGATGCCGCACGGTCTTTGACATCGCGCTCAACTCAAACTCTGCAGTGCTGTCTGAGTGCCAGCCCTCCTCGACCGCTCCATCCACCCCCTCGACTCATACCTCCTACTCTGGCAACACGGCGGCTGCTGTGCCAGAGTGTGCCGTGGTGTCAGTCGCCGCCCCTGGCCCACCTCTTGCTTCAAGCCGCGAGCAGGAGCTTGTCAACGGCCATGCGAACACCATCCCAGCCTCTCCTCCTCCTTCCTACTCAATCGTCCTCGAGACCTCGCGCACCAACCCTTCCCGCACCAATCCTTCCCGCACCAACCCTTCCTGCACCAACTTCCTCGTCGAGGACCATAGCTATCCTGTCGACGGCGATGCGCTTCCTAGCTATGTGAGGTGGGAGGACATTCCACCCATTTATGCGACCCTCCGTGGACCATCTCAGCCATGCATGACCTCCCGCACTCCCTCTCCTTCCCCTCCTCCTTCCCCCTCCCCCAAGCCGAGCCGCATCTCCAAGCGCATCCCCTTCAGCGAGCGCTACAACCTCGACCCGGAGGCAATGGAGGCTGCAGCGCGCGCCAAAGCTCGCAAGACAGTCGATGCGGAGTTGGCAGCGTTGGGAATCCCCCGAGCTAGCTCGCGTGCTGGATGTCGCGTTCCCAGCACGGTGTAGGAGCACCTCGCGACTGTATCACAAATCTATGCACCTTTCCTACTAGGCGTTCTCTTCTCCCTGTTCCCACCCTTTCCTCCCCGTCCAGCTCTCCACCGCGCTCCCCTTGGGGATGCTCCCACGCTCATTGTTTTTGTGCCCGCAAGGGCATCATCATGTATTTGGCCTTTAGGGCCGTAGCTAACTTAATTACACTCCTTCAAAAAAAGCTTTGTGATCTGTCCTAGACTAGGACAGGTCACCTGTCCCGTACCCAGACGCTCTACATACCCGTCCTTGTCCCTCTAACGCGCTCACATACGCACATCTTCCCTCCTACGGCGACCACGCTCAAGCATCAGCAGAGTCAATTCTCGGGCGTCGAGCACAAAGCCGCCATCAATATCATTGGTGACGGCATTGGACCCTGGCGACCATCTATGGTCGTATCTGTCTTCCCACACACGTTGACTTCGACCTCCGCTTCCAGTGATCAACAGCAAATTTGATTCTTACCTGAAGTTGTGTACCTCGAAGTAGACGTGGAAACAGGGCCATAGGAGCACTGGAGGGAGTGCGAGCAATTGAGTGAAAGATGCCAAGGTGCGCCCAATCCATGCCTTGTCAAAACCGCCAGTGTGCTGAAATGATTCGCAGCCCCTCCGCATCCAAGTTGGCTGCACTAGGCCGTTCGAGCCATCCACCATCTTCCTCGTCCACCAGAGGAATGGTCCGCTGCCACTGCGCGGAGTGCAAGACTGCAACCCGGCAGAACGGGTTACCCTGGACTCGAACAAGTTACTCCAAACACAGAGCCTCCGTGGACGCACGAGCCAGTCGAGCGGCTCTCCGTCAAAATCAAGCCGTCCAGGGAACCATCGAAGGCTCAGATGGTCTTGAATCACTGCAGCATGACACATACCAGACAGAAGATGGATGGGCCGGCGAGGCTTGGCCAGGGGTTGAAGAAATCGAGGAAGAGATGTTGCCCTTCTCTCCCAACGACGACTTTCCCGTCCTGCACCTGCTCGACGCTTCCCAGACCTCTCCTGGCATTAATACTTCCCCGCCTCCCCCGCCTCCCTCGCCTCCCTCGCCTCCTCCGCCTCCCCCGCCTCCCCCGCCTCCCTCGCCTCCCCCGCCTCCCCCGCCTCCCCCGCCTCCCCCGCCTCCCCCGCCTCCCCCTCCTCCGAGGTTGTTCACGGCTGCTCTGTCAGTCGGTACAACAACACAACATAAAGCCAACGCTGATGTTGCGCTGTCGGCTGCTCTGTCGGTCGGTACAGCAACACAACATCAAGCCAACCAAGATGATCTGATGTTGGCTGCTCTGTTGGTCGGCACTGCAACACAACATGCGCCCAGTCCTGATGTGGTGTCATCCAACACCGGGGCGGCTGCACCCGCTGCGTTCTCCGTGGATTCGCAAGAGGCTCTAGACGGTATGCCCGTGGACGACTTGGATATTCCTGTCTCGGACGCTCCTGATCTTGTCGAACTGCAACGGGCGACTCAGGCCCCCCTGCAATGCTACTTCGATCTGCATCAGCACTCGGGTGTCAGAGCCGTATCTTTATTGCTGGTACATCTGCATTCGCGTTATGGGCTTCCTCACCTCGCTTGTGCACTTCTAGCGACCGTGCTGTACACGGTATTGGTCTTCTTTCAGGTGCTCTCTCCCTTGGCGACAATTTCCCCGTCATCGGCGCCTCCCAGGACATTGAGGACTATGTATAAGCGCATGCGTCTCTTGGACAGATTTGAAGTCAAGACGCTATGCCCGAAGTGCTGGTCCTTCGAGAGCTTCGAGAAAGATCAGATCGACCCCGACCTGCTAGAAGAACTTGGGCTGCAAGAGGCCGACAGCATGGCAGATTCGGAGAAAGACTGGCAGAGATATTGCCCGCGGTGCAGCGTACCGCTCTACCAACTGGCTCCGAAATCGGCGATACCTCGTGCACTGCGCCAAGCTCCTTACGACTTGCTCTCTGTTCAGCTTGCAGAGTTCCTTGGTCAACCCGGGTTTGAGCAAGCGTGCGAGAGCTATTTGGATGACAAGCGAAACGTTGGCGTTTACTCTGGGCTCCAAGATGGGAGCGTCTGGCAAGAGATGCTCATGCCAGACGGCGGTCGCTTCTTCCCTCGCACGCGACAAGAGGCAGCTCTACAGGATGAACTCCGGCTGGGCGTACTCTGCTCTTGCGACTGGTTCAATCCGAGCCAGTCATCTGTCTCGGAATCCCATTCGACCGGCCCGCTGTCCCTCTGCATAGCCAATCTCCCCCCGGAGCTCAGGTATGTGTAGTGCTCCCTGTGCCTTCTCTAGCTCATTGTGCGTACTAGATTCCGGGTTCATAATCTGGTCTTAATCGGCATTCTCCCGGGACCCAAGGAACCTAACGGGGACCAGCTACAACGATTCCTCCGCCCTCTGGTTGATGACCTCCTGCGCCTCTGGGAAGACGGGATTACGATCAAAACCCCTCTTTATCCTCGAGGTGAGTTGTACTCTGTCGGTACAACAACACAACTCATGCCATCTCAGGGCGCAGAGTTCGTGTAGTCCTGCTGGGCATCATTTGCGACCATCCGGCTCTCTGCAAGATGTGCGGGTTTGCCGATCAACGTCACAGCGCCCGCCCGTGCACGCAGTGCGAGATTTCTCGCGACGACATGCTCAAGAAGGGCTGGGTCACTCAGGACGTCCCTCTGCGTGATGGAGAGCTGCACAAGCGCCGCGCGGCTCGGATGTACGCACTTCAGCAAGCCAACGCGGCCGACAGGCAGATCAAAGCCTTCTTTACACGATTCGGTGTTCGATGGTCGGAGTTTTGCCGCCTGCCATACTTCAACCCGGTAAATATGGGGGTTATCGACCCCATGCACACGTTCCTCCAAGGTACGTGTCCTTGTTTGGATGCTGGCTATGCTAATCTAGCTCAGGTCTGATCAAAACGCTGTGGTTCCATATCTGGGTTCAAGGCGGCAAGCAGGAGAAGAAAATCTTGCGCGAAGGTACCGCCGCTGGCACGCGACGTGAGTTAGATGCGATTCACGACACGCTGTCCACATACGAGATGCCGGTCTGGTATGCTCGCCTCCCCAAGCAGGTGGGCTACCCCGGAGGTGGAAGTCTGACCTCAGACGAGTGGAGGTGCCTGGCAGTCCTGTACGGTCCTGCCGCGGTAAGCAGCCGCCCGCCCACTCTGAATCTCTTATTGACGAGCTTCAGATCCCGCCCGTGCTGATTGCTGCTGGGCATCAAGCCGCCGCCGCCAACTACCTAAAGCTTGCCGCCGCACTGAAGATATTCATGAGGCGGGAGATTACCGAGGCTGAGCTTGGGCGCGCGTCGGAGCTCTACCGCAAGTTCTTCGAGGAGTATGTTCAGGTGAGCCTTTGCGAATGCAATTGTGCCGACCACCGCGCCTTGGTCGGTGCAACAACACAACTCACTTGAGTTGTAAGTTGTGCCGACCCTTGGTCGGTACAACAACACAACTCAGGTGAGTTGTAAGTTGTGCCGACCCTTGGTCGGTACAACAAGGCAACTCAGGTGAGTTGTAAGTTGTGCCGACCCTTGGTCGGTACAACAAGGCAACTCAGGTGAGTTGTAAGTTGTGCCGACCGCCTGGCGTCGGTACCACACAACTCACCTGGATACCCTCCTCGCCCTCCAATAACTGACGCCGATGCAGATCTATGGCGCCGAGAACGTAACTCCTACGTTTCACTGGGTCATTCACATGGCCGACCAGATCCGTCGATTCGGCCCTGTCCACGGCTTCTGGACATTCTTGTTCGAGCGGCTGAACAAGCTCCTGAAGGGCTTTGCGACCAATGGCCACAGCGGCGGCGTGGTCGAGGTTACATTCGCAAGGGCGCTGAAGAGGGAGATGAGCATTGCGCGCCTGGTAAGCCCGAAATCGAGCCTCTACGCCGTGCTAACAGAATGTAGAACACAGTCCTCTCGAACCAGCATGAAGACCCACTGGCACGGCTCCTTGCCATTGAGCTGCACAAGCGCTCTCGCGATCTGGCCCGTACAGGGACGCTTACGGCCCTCGCCGTGGAAGCTGAAGACCTCGCACAAACCGAGGTGGGCAGACAACAATGCATCCCCGGCGGCAACGGGAGGAGCCTCATTCTCGAGCACAGCGTTCGAGAACGCCTCTTGGACTGGTATCGACGCCTCCACCCTGCTACGTCGATCTACCACCCCGGGGATCCGACGGCCCCCTGGCGCGCCAACACCCTCAACCACCGAGGAACCATCTTCCCCGAACTGCGGCTCGACGGCAAGCGCATAGTGGCTGCGCATGAAGACAAGCTGAGCAAGAGCGACTCCTTGGTGCTCTTGCAGTACCAGCCCGGGACGCAATGGGTGGGAGAGCTCCGGGGCGTGGTTCGGCACAACCAGGAGGGTATAGAGCCCGCTGTGACATTCGCTCTGGTGGCCTGGCTAGTTCCTTTGCAAGACACCCCCCCGCATGCAGACCTCTATCGCAACTTGTAAGTCCCTTCCCCGCTTCTGCATCGTTGTTGTGCCGACTTTCGGTCGGTACAACAACACAACTCATGTGTTATCATCGTGCCGACCTCCAGGGTCGGCACAACAACACAACTCATGTGTTGCGTTGGACCGACCCTTTCGATCGGTCCAACAACACAACTCAACAAGTAGCTCGCTGATTATGTCCACAGGAAGGAGCTGGAAGTGGATTTTTGGGAGTTCAAGCGCTATCAAGGTCCGGAAGACTTTGGCCCGGACACTCTCATCCCAGCAAGTGAGATTTGCGGCATGGCAGCGCGATGCACAATGCAGGTGGGAGGGCGACGAATCTGGATCACGACGGGGCTGAGCAAGGTATGTATGCATATGATCGTTATTGGCAGTACGCTAATGCCGTGTCTACCAGAATGGGCGCTCACTATAGCTACTTCAGAGGAGAGTGCGAAATAGGTTTGACGTCAGTCGGACCGCTTGCTGATGTATCGCCAGATGATAATGTACGGTATTAAACTGTAATCAAGTAAGTACCTCGTCCAGGGCTTGAACGCGCCAACTTACGAATCTGTATCATAGAAGGTTGTTCTTCGGCAGGTACAACAACACAACATGCGTGTCGTGCATGCCTTGCGTTAGAGGGCAGTCTGGGCAAGAATGGACTTGGCTATCCGCTCCCCCCGCGTGCCAAAGGACACCGGCCAAACAGAGCGGCGAATCCAGTAGCTCTCGTCCCACTTCGGCAGCTCTGTTGCCATCCATTGCGGATCGAGCATGAAGTCGAATGGGATGACCTGAGGCATGTGGTGAGAGAGTCGGCCAAGGTCGACTCTTTTCTTCTCGGGCTTCTTTTGAGTGACAGACCTTCCAGCCCGCCGTTGCTTGAACCAATTCCAGAGCTGAATCGTAGTAAGTGCCATCCAGCGCGCATTGCAATGAGTACTCACGTTGATGTGCATCCATATGGGGCGCTTCTCTTCCAGAACCTGCAAGTCCGGATCGTCCCTCTCTTCGGCGGAAATTCGTCCGGTCGCGAAGAGTTTGGTGCGCCAAGACTCATTCTTGAGCTCATCCTCGTCGCAGGACCATTCCTCGCCCATCCATTCCTCACTGACAAGCTCGGCGATGACCACAGGATAATCGAGGATCTGGTCTTCACAGAACTCGCGGAGTCCACGGCGTATCTGGGCGGCGGCCTATGAAGCAGGGTAAGTGTTGTTACCCACGTCACGATGTGATGTAGGCTGACTAGTTTGCGCCTTTCGTTGCGCCTCCCTCTGCGCTGCTTCTTCACTCGTGAAGTGCCCATGTCGAGGGCATCGGCCTTCTGCTGCGACCAAATCGATTTCATTCCCGGCCACGACCTCTGCGCCAGATCGATCAGCACATTCTCGTCAAGCCAGCGAGTGCAGTATGCAGGGGGCACAAGGCCATTCTCAGACTGCAATGCCTGGTGAGTTGTGTTGTTGTACCGACCGAGTACAACAACCTCACATCTTCATTACGCCTGATAGCGTGGGCCGCGCGCTGCTGGATTCTCAAATTCGCCCGATCATTGACCTTAGCCTTGAAGTCCGGCGTGAGGAATGGGCCTGGGCCAGCATCTTCATCTGGAGACGGCCCACCCTCACACGGCATGGTGCGCCCCTGGCCGTACCCGACCAAAACGTGCATCATCTTCAACATTTCCGCCTTGGGCCCATAAGTTTCATGGAATCGTTTTGTCTGCATGCTGATGCTTACCTGCAGGTATTTCTTCATCCGGACGTCCGTCTCGTCCAGCTCGTGCTTGGCAAGCTGGGTTACACAACCCTTCCGTCGCTTTGGGTGTGTGCTGCCGTCGTCGAGGCCAGCGTCGACGGCCTTCAGCGCAGGCCTCTTCTTGTTGGGCTTGATAGGCGCTGGGGAGCTGTCTTCAGCGTCGCCGACATAGCCCTGATCATTTGTGGGAGAGAAAGTCGGAGTCGGGCGAGCTTCAGCGCTGGCGCGGCATTCAGAAGCGTCGCGAGGGCTTAGGGAGGAAAGCTGGGTCTCCGGAATGTAGGAGGGAAGGGACGAGGAAGGGAGCTGGGTCTCCGGAATGTAGGAGGGAAGGGAGGAGGAAGGGGTGTAGAGGACCTGAGGGGGCGGAGGAGGCGGGCTGAGGGAGGGAAAGGAGGGTTATGAGGTGAGTTGTGTTGTTGTGCCGATCGAGACGGCAACACTCACCCATTCAACGCAGGGCGAGCCTTCAAGTGACGACCGACAGTCCGGATCCTCTCACCCCGTGCGACCTGTTCAGGCTCCTGGCTCTGGGCGTCATAGGCCTGGAGCAACTCCTGGAACTCTTCGACCAGCGCCATGGTTGCGAGGAGGCCGGCATCGGGTGGAAAGGACTGTATGAGGTTGGGATCGATGAGCGAGGGGTCCATGTCTGCAGGATGGGGGGAGAAAGGTGGGCGAGAGGCATGTACGGGAGGACGGGTGCCTCTCATATAGACGCGAAAAGGTAATCTTTGCGTGTATGTAACGAGAAAGCAAAAGTCCGCTTTCCTGAAAATTTACCGTGTTCGGAAAGATAATCACAGATGGCCTGTGCTCACGCGCGTGATAGGAAGCCTGTTCCGTCTTGGCCGCAAATAGAATAGATAATATTAACTGGCGCAGGCCAGGCTACTACAGGGTGGACAGGCCAGCTAGGACGGGATGTAGGTTAGGTCCATAAAGGGTAGGTACTTCTGCCTTTACTGGGCAAAGCAGGGTACTCTGCGCGGCCCTCCGTCAGGTGACCATTATTGCCCTGGAAAGGGCCCAGCAAATTGAACCCTAACACGCGGTGAGTAGGATGTTGTTGAATCGCACAGAACGGTCTTTCACTTTTGTGTCGCCAGTAGAATAGGATCGAACAAAGTGAAGCGTCAGGGTCAGGGCCAGCAGCGGCAGCAGTGTGACATTCGAAAGAGTCGTCGATCGCACAGCAGTGCTTTCAGAAGTGCTTAGAAGCAGTTTCCCAGTCCTTGTCGGCTTCTGTATCCGCATACGGCAGGCAAACGAAGCGCCGCCCGAAATTCTTTTCCTTCCCATCACCGCATCATCATGCTACCCCTGGCTCGCAGGAATCAGCCGATAACGGGGACGGTCAGGGAACAAGAATGCGCGCGTATCGCAGAGGACCGCGTATAGATTATCACCCATCTCTCCGCACGCCCCGCAGGTACGAAGCGCGTCATTATCAGCTCATTCACGAACGTCAGAATACCCAAGGTCCCCGAGGGGTTGGCTTTGCTGATCGCCGTGCTAGCGAGGCGCCCAGATGGGGTGCTGTCTTGCTAGCAAGGCGCCCAAATGGGGGATGCTGCCCGCTGGCAAAAGCCGGTCGCCTGGGATAGGCTGTGCACCGGTGCTGGAGGATGCGATTGCCGGGCCAGCGCTGTCAGTGTTTGCCCCAACGAGCAGCGGGAGCACACCGGTAGAGGGCGGCTAGCGGCCAGTGCGTGCGGTAGCCGTTGTATACAGGTACGGACAGGGTAGCCAGAATAGCCAGGCGACAGTGAATAGCCTACTGGCGAGTGCGAGTCGGATACGAACAGCAGACGACAGCAGAGTGTGCTAGACGGGGAAGAGAATCGAGGGTGAAAGACCTTTTCAAGCATTGCATACAAGCAATCTTTGAGCCAAGCCTCGCACCACAATCTGAGCCAAGCGGCGAACGGTCCGTCCCCAAACGTGCTAAACACAGCCATCCACAGCCGAGCAGCCTCCAATCGCTTCTTCCAACGTGCGCTGCCCGAACGACCGGTAGGTGAGATCTTGCAAGTGTGCAGAAGACGAGGAAGCGATCGGCCCGGGTTCTGCTATGTCGGGTCCGAGCTGCTGGCCAAGGGAATGCCGGTACGCTGCCCGGTGCTCGGCCGGGCGGTGACGTGGTTTTGGGAATGGAGAACGCAGGATGTGCCAGCAGAATGACGAAACAGCAACTCTTGGCCGGCGGCGAGCACGGGATCGCCCCGCCGGTTGGGGATGCGCCAGAACGCTGGCATGGCATGACATTGGAGGAGAAACACGAGCCCGGCGCCCGGGGAGGGAAGCGTACAGAAGCAGAAGCAGGGGGAACAAGGGGAGCAAGGGTCCCACGCTTGCAGCCGCCCGGCGCAGGATTTCTTATTTCGCACGGTTGTTGGCCGGCGGTGTCATTCTCATTGTCAGGAAGTCGGAAGGAGGTGGGATTCGGTAGTCATGAGGTTGGGCATGCGGAGGTGCGGAGTGGGAATTATTGTGAAGGGGGCGCGTGTGCCAGGGATCGCGACATCTGTTGGCCCGAGGTCCTGGTCAGGACGTGTACGGCCCGAGTGCAAGAGGCTGCTTAGCATGGTTCGCTCCGCCCGTGCGGGGTCAGGGATATCAAGCAGCTCAAGCATGCTCGTCCTATCGGGTGTTCCACCAGCCTTGCGCACCTGCACCAGTTCACAAACCCTGAAGCGGCTACCACACGGACGGTGTTACGGCACCCTGGCTCAGAAAGTCGATCCCAGAGGCAAGCAAGATAGAGATTAGCCTTGCTTTGACACGCGCGCGCGGATGTTGCGGCGATATGCACCGTGCGCCCGATGCCGGAAGGGTTCGTATAGAATCTCATGACGTTTTGCTGCAGAAAATGCGGGGATAAGGTCGCACCACGCGCGGCTGTTACGTGAGCCCCGTCCGGTTGCCGCTGCCGGTGCCGTATGTACGAGAGGGCGCAAATCCGCTGCATGTGGTAGACTGTATGAAGGGGATTGAACGCTGCCCTTCTGCCCGAAGTCGAATCCGGAAGCAAGTGCTGGGAATGCAAAGGGGACGCATGCGCGCCAATTGAGGAGGGCGCAGCGCCGGCGTCGGCACCGGACGGATGCACTGCGGATGCTCTGGCTGCAAACCTCCCTGCGTGTTACGATGAGAACCAAGGGAATTGTTATGATTCCAGTGGGCCAGGATGAGTGAAACAGCACTAGTACTAGTGAGAGCGCTTGGCAGTTACGCGTTGGATGATTGAACCTGCCCTGAAGGAATGGAAGAGAGCCGCCGGGCGGACTCGTGCGAAACCGTTGCTCGGCAACAACGCTATGTTCCGGGATGATCGGAGGTGTCCTGTGCTGCATGCTGCGGAGGGCGTCACCGGCGTGCTGTGGAGTGGTGCGGCGATCGATCTTTCGGTTGAGCGAAAATGCGCGCGATTGCCCGAGATGGGAGTGTGTTGTTGTTTGTTGTTGTGATCCTGTGTTGGCGGCATTTTGCGCACTGTAGAGTTGTATGATGTCAGTGCCTCGCGTCACCATACCGGCTGGCCAAGCACGGACGCGCGATATCATCGCGAACCTATCGCGCGCGGCTGCCGTTGGACGCCGCACGGCGCAAATGATGTGGACGGTGCGGCCATAACCTGTGTCACTTTTGCCAGCCTGCGGTGACGTAGAGCCTTCGCGACGCGGCCCCGCTGGCTTCGATTGGGAAGCAAACGAAGGAGGATGTGGACGGTTTGCCAGCCTTGCGCTGCCAGCCATTCCAGAGGACGCGACAATGTGAACTGTTCCGACTGTAGTTTCCAGGGCGCGAGACAGGTAGCCATTGGGATTAGGAAAAACTTGCCAACTTGCGGGGGGCGTGTCTTGTCTCTGGAGAGAAAGGCGCTTTGTCCCTCGGGTGCGCGGGTGCGCTCAGGGACAGACATGTCTCCCGGTGACGTGCGCCCTTACTCTTCTGGCAGGGCGTCATCCGCCGGGGTCCGAAAATGATTGCATCCGGGAATGCCCCCATTCCGGATAGACCAATCAGCGGCTGAGCTTGCCGAGCGGAGTCTGAACTGGGTCAGCTTGAAAAATTGCACCGGGGCGTGATTTGGCCAAAACGGGCGCGTTTGTTGTTGCTGCGTATTTGGTGCCGGTGTCGACCCTGTATTTGTACCCGTGGAAGCAGTTGGAATGAGGGGATGGATGAGAATGGGCGGCTTGCGCACCGGATTGCCGCAAGAGATGGGCATCACCGCCTTTACCTGGTGAGTTGCCATCACATTCGCGCTGCCCATCATAAGGGGACTCGCTTGCTATATCCTTGCTCGCCCATCGCCTTCCTCCCGCTCCCACTCTTCACATCCCTTCTCTCGCTTCCCCCTCTTCTCGTCCGCCCCTCCCCTCTCCGTATATTAATTCGACATCCAAGGCAATCTCCCCTCAAGCCCCGTCCCCTCGCCTCATCATCCCGCCTGTTCCCCGTCGAAGCGCGACCTGCTAGGCAACTCCCCTCCTCCCCTCCCCACCCCCACCGCGACTGCTTCACGATGCCCCTCAGCTGTAGTAGTCAATAATCCCGGCGTCGTCGTCGACAGACGCCTGCTTCGGCCTGCCCTACAAGGCACTCGTCCTCGCACAACTCCCCTCCCTGTACAACCCTCTCCTCCCCCTCTCCCGTGGAAACATACCCGCTCCGGGACACCCTCCTGGAACACCCGTGCGGAACTCCCTACGCCCGCTTGACGCTACTACAAGAACAACAGAACAAGAAACGCCATGTCCCAGTCGATCCTCTCCCCCCATCACAGGCACCACCACCCTCCGATGGCCCAGCTCCGTCCCTGCCTCAAAGGCGTCTCCCCCACCCACTCCCCCGTCCCCTCCCTCCCCGTGTCCCCCTGCCCAACCCCAGGCCTGCAGCAGCGCGCAGTGCACTTCCCCGCGCCCACGAACCTGCACCGCATACACCCCACCCACAGCAGGCAGGAATACGACCGCACGCCCATCGCCCCTCCCTCCGAGGTCGAGCGCTCCTGCGCCCTCCCCGCACGCGGATGCCCAGGCAAGACGTACGACGCGTACGCCATCGACCGTATCCGCCCTGCGCCCACGCCCCTCCAGGGCCTCGGCCCAGCCGCACCCCCGCTCACGTTCTCCGGCTCGAGCAGCGAGGAGAGCGACGAGGCGTATTCGAGCATGCATGACCACGAGCCCGTACCCGCCTACACGTCCAGCGCAATGCCCCCCCGCCAGGTCACAGGCTACCAAGCGATGCAGTTCCTCCCCCACGCGCCTTCCAAGCGGCGCTCCAACAGCCCCGCGCGCCGCGAGCAAGCCGAGGACGAACGCGAGCGGAGCAGGGCCGACATGCCCCGCATGATGCGCCCTTGCAAGGGCCAGCCTGCGCAGTGGAACGAGTGGAGCGCGGACGACGATGGCGGATGCCTCGGCGGCTTCTGAAGCGGTTTTTGGCCGCTCCGCGCTCGGCGTTCAAAATATCCTGTGGTGGACCTGTTACCCGCGGCGACTCCCTTTCTCTGAGCAGTTGATCTCTCATCGTCATTTGAACGAACTCTCTGTATCCGATCCGAACGTCATGTCCCCCAATCCTCGCATTTTACAAGGACCACGGTCCTCATTACCCGCGGCCCCGCTGCCCGGCGCTCGCACAAACCCTAGCAATCTCATGTTTTGGAGCTCTCGTATAGCTTGCCATTTGAATCCAATGATTATCAGTTACCATCGAATGACCCTCCTGCTCGCGTTGATCTGCGACCGGTCTGACCCCCAGAAAACGAGAAAGTCCTGACAATCACAGCAGTCCCGGAAACATCCCTCTTCTTCCCGAACCCTCCCACCCCCTGCGCGCATCGGGCAATCATCAACGAAACATATATCGATGCCAATGGGGAAACACGCAAACAAACAGACACAAGCGAGCCCGCTCCCACCCGACCCGAGGAATGTTAACCCCTTGTGCCCTCAGGCTATCTTTAGCGCCTAAACCCTGCGGGAGGCACCCGACGCCGGCCCTGAACCCAGAATTGTACATGACCCTCTGACCCCCTGGCCAGTTGGAGGGGTATACCCGGCTCGGGGGGGCGGGAGGGCGTCCCGATATTCCTCACCACTCATCAGTGCGATAAATGCCGCTGCTCCATCATAACCCCAAATAGTTAACCTGCTAAAGCGAGTAAACCGCCGCACCTCCGACAGGTGCACGGACCACCATCCGCACAGCCATTTGGTGGCTGTACAGATTAATGGATCCGTGTGGGTCTGCCTCCGCTGAGAATGCCGTCCTTCGCTTTCACCTTGCAGCGCGTGCGAAAAAAGTGTGCAAGGCCTCAAGCGCTCGCTCGTCGTTCACCTTTCCGCACCTCGCCCAATCCCTCTCTTGTCGAGGTCCTGCTGCAGCTGTTGAGGGCTAGAGGTTCTACGATTCGCAAGAAGAAGCAGAAGAAGCAGAAAGAAAGAGATAGAGAGAATAGGATGGACCCGTCAAAGTTGGCAAAGCTCCAGGCGGCAGCGGCGAGCAACAGGATCGGTGAGTGCCTTTGTTAACAAGGAAGGGGAGGGAAGGGCGCTGACGGTTGACTTGCTATTTTTTTTCTTTCTCCGACTTGGTTCTGGTTGGCGTGCTGCTCTTGCTGCGTGTGTGTGCTCCTGGTTGTGAAATCACTCGAACGATGACCATCTGCGATCTTCAACGTATGCAACGCTCGCCCACCAGGCGGCAAGGGCACCGTGCGCCGCAAGGTTGTGCGCAAGCCTGCCAAGAACTCAGCACAGGACGACAAGAAGCTGCAGGGTGCGCTCAAGAAGCTCGCCGTGCAACCTATCGCCGGCGTCGAGGAGGTCAACATGTTCAAGGACGATGGGAACGTCCTCCATTTCTCTGCTCCAAAAGGTGCGTCTGTCTGCTGCATATACGCGCGTTGGAAGCAGTCCGTCTGATGCAAGTGTGCTTGTTTGTGTGATGCCAGTCCACGCCGCCGTCCCCGCGAACACGTTTGCGATCTACGGCGTCGGGCAAACAAAAGAGCTTACCGAGCTCGTCCCCGGCATCCTGAACCAGCTCGGGCCCGACTCGCTCGCGAGCCTGCGCAAGCTGGCAGAGTCCTACCAGCAGATCCAGGCCCAGCAGGCCGCGGGCGGCGCAAAGGACAAGGCTGCCGACGAGGACGAGGACGACGTACCCGACCTCGTGGAGAACTTTGATGTGGAGGATGGTGGCGATAAGGGCAAGCTGGAGGAGCTCGAGTAGCCGGAGCGGTGTGTGTGAGCTGAATGAGAAGCGGCTGAAGGGTGGTGGAGCTGTCGTGCATTGTTGACCCTGTCTCGAGTAACGATTCCATTACCACCTCACGTCCGGCATCCCTTGTGTTAACGCAATAACCGCGCTGCTTGCTGAAGCCGCGCAATGTTATCCATGCATCTGTAACACGGCTCCAAAGTTTCGTTCCCCGCAGTTCTGAAGTCTTCTGCTCTGTCACCCCCATTCCGTCCCGCTTCAGAGAAGCGGGTATGAAGTGTTCTCGCCAACAGTGCGGTGCGTGACGAAGCAAATATTCTTCAAGAAGCAACTCGTGTAGGCGGCGACAGACTACAGTGTGAAAGACGTTCCCACGAGCTTTGGCACGACTGGTACAGCGGTGCTCGTCGCGACCCTGCCAGAACGATCGATTCATCACAAGAAACGGCTTGTGTAGAACAAGAGTGGTTCTCCGTAAGCGGTGCGGAACGATCATGATCCGTTTCTTCATGGCAGGAAACGGTTCTCAGTACTTAATGCTGTACCTGCTTATTTATGGCCGCCGACTCTTGCCGGCGGAAACCATTCATTGTCCCTCCACCAATCACGTGAACACACCGCTTTGTTCGGCACATGACGTTACCTTTTCCACGCTCTGTTCCTATACTGAATGATGGTAGGGAGCGCCAGAATAGCGCCGTCTTTTGCCTCGATCAAGTTACGGAAAACATTAAACATGCTGATGGTGACTCTCCGTGAACTTGAAGGTTTCAGCTTCGGCTGTGAGCCTTAACGAGGCACGATATTCACACGAAAGAAGCCCCCAACTCAGTCGTCGCACAGGTCCTTTTCCAAACCTGAATGTTGCGCTTCACATCAGGCGGCCTCTCCCGTTCAGTTCAACGCAAAAGGGTTGGTGTAGGAAGGGGGTTCTATACAATCCAGCGCCCGCGGTGATAGGACTTTCTCCAATTGCCTCCACCAGCTGCCGTACCAAACGACGTCGGAATCTCCGTCGGGAGTTCGATTTACAATTATATCGTTATCTTTGTCGACCCCGAGTCATTGTCTGTGATAGATGCTCATTTCGCCGCATAGGATGGGAGGTATTTGCATGTTTTCAGAGTGCTCCACTTTTATGACGGGATATACGGCATGCGAAGTTTCAGGAGTCGGAGTGCTACCTCGGCAGCGAGAAGACAATACAAGTGTTACAGGATTCTCAATTCGTGCCCTCACCAAGGCATATCCTACATTCAATCGTTGTCAACATCCTATACAGGAAGGCTCTGAGTGGAACATACCTTGCCGTCCCAGGTGATAAATCTTCCTCCCAGGGCTGCAACGTTACCGGAGAAAACGATATTCTAGGGTCAAGCGCCGGTCAGTCGTGCAGCCGTTTGCGCAATCTATGCCGCTTACTTGAAGAATGCCCTGCGCGCTCTCCTCGGCCGTTATGTGCGGCATTGCACCGGGCTGTCGGAGGTCTGGTCGCATGTCGGTGGCAACCGTTCCAGGATGAGCGGCTACGAACGTGACGTTCTTATCTTTGTTCTGCTTCTGAAAGATCGTCGTTGCTGCGAGACATGATTCAACCGTGAGACTGACGGATGTATTCGATGTCCGTACCCATGTTGAGACCAGCCTTGCTTACTGCGTAAGCAACTTGCCTGCCGGGGTTGACCTGGATGCTACCAAGCAAGGAGGACACGTTGACAACAAGCCCCCCAGACTTCTCCAGAAGCGGAAGGAGCGCCTGCGTGAGGAGGATTGGACCAAGCGTATTGGTTCGAAATGCTTGTAGAAAGTCGCCAGATGGGACAGAAGCAGCTGGGGTAGTCTTTTCGGGAGCGAAGCCGGCGTTGTTGATGAGGACGCTCAGAGACGGAGTGCGGGAGGCCACCACTCGCGCTGCGCTCTAAATAATGAAACTGATAAGAGTGTCTCTCGTCGTTATATGTGGTGACCCACCTGAATGCTGCCTTCATCGTCCAGATCGAGAGGGAACATGACAACTCGATTGTCAGCCTTTGCGATGGTCTGGAGTTCGGTTGCAGTCGCGATGTTTCGCACACCAGCAAAGATAAAGGCAGTATTGTCCCGAGTCAGCAATGCCTTTACGAAGGATAGTCCAATGCCCCGACCAGCGCCGGTAATGAGGAATGTAGGAGCCATGTCGGTTCCGAGGGGGTGACTAATGTTAATGAGAGTAAACGCCGCCTGCAGGAACAGTTCTTATACCCGTCGTCGAGGCAGCTTTGTATTGTCCAGGAAGACCATCACATCACAGTCCAGGGATCGAAGGAGAGTTGCCGTCTGATTGAGATGTCCCTAAGCGAGACATGCCATCGGCGTTACGAAACGTGGGGGGTTGCGCGTGGGACCACACGGGGCAAACTCATTAGTAATCGCCGATCGAAAATTGCACTGAATCTTGGATGAGTCGCAACGCAACGAAGCGGCAACGTCAAATTGCATAATCATGATCCCAAAACAGAATGCCATAGGTAAGCATATTTTGGCAACACGTAGTAGTAGTCCCCTAACTCCGATCAATCCCTACGCCTTAGCCTCACCAGTGGCGACGGCAAGCGTAGTACCGGCGGCCTTCGCCCGCTTGCGCATCATCTCGGTCGACTTGGCGCCGCGGGATCCACCGCCCCAGTGCCTGCGCACTTCGTCGTACTTGTCGGTGAAGTTGGCCTTCGCGGCGGATATAAGGGTAGCGCACTCCTTCTGGTCCTCGCTGCGGACCTCCTCGATCACGACAACGGCAGCGGTCTTCTTGTGGACGAGCACACCAAGACGGGACTTCTCCTTGACGATGACGTAGGGGACACCCATCTTGCGGCAGAGGGCGGGCAGGAAGACGACGAGCTCGATCGGGTCGACATTGTCAGCGATGACGACAAGGGAAGCCTTCTTCGCCTCGATGAGGGCAACGCAGTGGTTCAGGCCGTACTTGAGGAACAGAGGCTTCTTGTCCGCCGACTGTAAAACCGTTAGCACGCATTCGAGAAGCAATAGGTAGAATTACGCACCTTCTCCTCCTTCTTGCCCTCAGCAGTTGCCTCGGCCAACGCCCGCAGACGGTCACGCTTCTCAATCTTGCTCTCTGGGCGGTACTTGTGCATCAGCTTGAAGAGCTGAGTCGCGGTGTTCTTGTCGAGAGTGTGGGCGAACTGAGCAATTGCGGGGGGAACCTTCAAGCGCTGGTGGAGAATGACCTTCTGGCGCTGGAGGCGAACATACTCGGGCCACTTGACGAAACGGTTGAGATCGCGGACGGGTTGGATGTCCTGGCCTGTCGCAAGCGTTAGCAATATACGAAATGGTTAACAAATGTGCGCACCAATGCCGAAGTTCTTAGGACGAGATTCGAAGAGGGGGTTCTTGTGAGTCTTGGTGGGCTTGCCGCCCTTGGGGTAAGGAGCAGCAGCGGGCTTCCTGCCGGTACCGGCTTTTGCCTTGGGCTGGTCATTGAGGAAACAAAGCAAGTCAGCGTCTGATGCGGACGTCTGCGAGAGGGAAGGCCCGCTCGGTAGACATTGCACGACGAGAGGATTTGCTCTGCACTCTAGTGCCGTGCACAATGAAGTGCACGGCCCAGCGGTGTCATCAAGGCTTCATTGCGACGGTCCACGCACGCAAATCTGTACCAGTGAAGGTGCAGATATGCAAGGGACCGACGCTCCGCACAAGACGCAGCAGTTGACAGTGGATTATGGAGCGACGCTCGTCGCCAGAAGACTACCCAGCGAGCCCAAAGGGAGCGCTTACCATTTTGATAGGTATAGAATGTGAAGAGAAGAGGCAACGACGAGTAGAGGATAGACGACAACGACGAAGAGCTGCAGGACGAGTGAGACGAGCAAGTATGAAGCGGGACCAAATTGATTTCGTCGATGGTCCGTGCGCATCGATCCAGGGCACTTCAGGGCTCGAGTGCGTGTTCTCAACCGGTAGCAGTTGGCTGTGCCAATGACTTCCGGCAGGTTTCGATGCTCCATTTGCGAATGGGAGACGTATCCATCCGCGTTCTTCCTCACCGGAAATTCCTGTGTCTTCTTGTAGCGGCATGTGCATGGGACTGCCGCACGTTCCCGTCTGTGCGCGGGCGCCGTTCTCGTACGCCTCTCGCGCATAATCGGCCTATGTACCGGTGTTACTTCCCAACCATCCGTGTTCTTCCTTGCCCAAAATGCTTGCACCTCCCAAGAGCGGCACCTGCATGGGACTCCTGTCGCTCTGTCCGTCGGTCCGCGGGTGCCGTTTACATACGCCGTCCACGTATAAGCGGCCCGTCTACACGCTTGGGGTCAAGACTGTCATATAAATATATGTACTGCTGGAGTACTTCATTGTATGTAGTATCACGATGGGCCTCGAAATGCTCGCCATGGAGCTGGACGTCGCCGTTGCACTACTCCTCGCCTGTGGGTCTCTGCTAGCACTGCGAATGTGGTCAGGTTCTTCCACGAAATCAGTGCGTGCATCCACATCTCTGAAGCATCGCTTTTCGCTTATGCTCTCTATCTCAGAATGTACCTGTTTTGGCCAGCGACGCTTTTCTTGGGTACAGAACGGCATCTAAGACGCTCAAGTCGTTCACTCAAATGATGGTGGATGGGCAAGCCAAGGTTCATCAAACGTCTCAACCACGCAGAATACCCGGGGCTGACCGGAGCATAGTTCAAAGGGAAGCCATTCCAGTTGCCATTGCCGCGGAGCTGGGTCGTCTATGTCTCTCGAGAGTTGTTTGAGGACATGAGAAAGGCACGAGATGACAGTCTCTCCTTCCAGGAGGAAGTCAATGAGGCACGTCGTTTCCTCCCGTGTTGCCCAGTCTCTCATGTATGGAACGTTCTGTATCCAGTCTGTAGCCATCGAGTACACTCTGGGAAACGAGACAGCCAACGATCCTTGGCACCATTCAGTAGTTCGCAAGCAAATGACTCAGAATCTTGGAGCGAAGTTTCCAGAAATTTACGATGAGATCTCACAGGCGTTTGAAGATGAGCTCAAGGCAGCGGATAGCGGAGGTACGTGGCGCATCAGATCCCAGTCATCTGTGAAGTGATGAGGACTGTCAATAGAATGGACACCCATTCATGCTTACGACGTCATACTACATGTTGTCTGTCGTGCGAGCAACAGACTCTTCGTCGGTTTGCCACTGTGTCGCGACGAGGAGTTCACCAAGATCAGCCGAGATTTCACGGTTACCGTGAGCCGTGCTGGATTCTTGATCTCGTGTTTCCCAAAATTTCTCAAGCCGTGAGTGTGCCGTGTACGAAACTTTGCCGAGGGTTGAATTGAGACAGTCTCGTGGCCCGCTATATTTCTGCAGCTCCAAGCGCCACAAAAGCGTTCGGAAGGTTCATCATTCCAGTCATAGAGCAGCGCCAGAGGGCTGAGGCGGAACTTGGAGATGCATGGAAAGATCAGAAGCCGGTGAGCTCGAGAAGATTGATCGTACCGCATGACGCTGACGGGACGGGGAAACCAGTTCGACTTCCTTCAGTGGATGCTGGATGCTGCCAACGAAGATCAGCGTGATCCGAGAGAGCTGAATGGCCGTATGTTGGCTATGAACTTCGCGGCGACCCACACGACTTCCAGGACCTTTACGCATGCGTTATACTGGCTGGCGGCCCATCCAAAGTACATTCCGGAACTGCGACAAGAGGTAGAAGGCGCTATCCAGACACACGGATGGAGCAAGGACGCACTCAACAATATGTTCAAGATCGACAGTTTTATCAAAGAATCCATGCGGCTATCAGGCTTGATCGCTTCCAGCATGCAAAGGAAGAGCGTAAAGAAACTTACACTGTCCGATGGCACGCAAGTACCCGCGGGCGCTCACGTGGCGATTAACGCTTGGAGCCTGCACCACGATCCACAGATATATCCAAATCCTTTCGAATTCGATCCATTCCGGTTCTCGCGCAAGGTGAAGGAGGGAGAAAGTGTAGTGAAGAACACGGTCACAACAGCCAGCTCAGAATGGTTGGCCTGGGGCGGTGGGATACACGTTTGGTGCGTTAGTTTTAATTTGGCTGATAATTATCGCTGAACGTAGAAACAGTCCTGGTCGATATTTCGCTTCGCAGGAGCTCAAAGCCATGCTCGCCCACATCGTAATAAACTATGATGTGAAGATGCCAAATGAGGGTATTCGGCCCACTGATATTTGGTTCGGCCACCATTGTATCCCGAACCCGAACGCCTCGGTTTTGTTCCGCAAACTGGTGACATGACGTTGTTCGGACCGAGCCTTGCTTCCAGACAGGACGCAATAGTACTCGACCAAATGTTTCTGAATTACGGTAGTCGGGCCGGGGACCCTTTTCTCTCGCTCCGTGTCGAATACAAATGCCCTTTCTATTGATATGGCATCGTATTGTCTTGGAGGCATTGCATAGTGTCACACCGACCGAGCAAGATTTGGAGAGCCGAACGACATTACCTCAGTCCCTCATTCACAGCCCTCGTTCGTCACTGTCATAATCACGGTTCTCCATCCCGGACATAACAGTGATTGGGTTGTATCGTCATAGAGTTCTGCAAATCGGACGCCGAAGTTGATCAAGAGCATGGAAAGACTTGCGCATTCCTGGGTGATTAGAGAGAGAACGACCCTCACTTGTATAATGGTCCCGGTTTGAAAGACGAACTGCGCCCATCAAGTTGATAGCCAGTACTTTTCTCATGTTATCCTGTTATTGCAGCTTCATCAGTAAAAAATCGGGACGCGATATGTGGCCATGCACCTTCTATAGGGGTCCTAGCACCCATAGCATCGTCTGGGGTTACATAGCGCCTCGTCAGTTACTTGAGACATCTGAAGGCCGCTGCCAGAGCTTCAACTTTGGGACGGTCATAACATGACAAGGAGTTGGGATGCAGCCCCATTACTTTTTACACGTTGTTCAGTAGGAATTAGACCCAGAAGTGAGCCCCGCAAATCTCTCATAGCGCCCATAGCAGCCATAGGGACCCCGGCTACTCATAGCTGGGGGTTTTTGCTGATGCTTGGGTCGCAAGAGGTTGCATGTTGTTCGCCCGTCTGCGGAGCCCTATGTGGGAGCGATCCTGATCGTACCACTGATGTGTCCTGCGTCTTTAGATCACAGTTGATGAGGCATGGTCGGCCAGAACCCGTGATGGCGAGCCGCGAGTTGCCCAGACGTCCGCATCTTATAATGGTGTTCGCTCGTCAGACGAGGGCACAATGTGATGGCGGACGAGGCTCATGTCGGGACCTCCTGCCGGTGTTCTGCAATCAGCCGTATTCGGCAGAAAGTGAATTTGTCACTCCCACGAACCTCGACGTGTCCCGAACTGATGGTCTTGAGAGGTGAATCATTTCATTAGGCATTGAGGCGCAATTCGAGAGTGATGAGCCGCGGACGAACACCAGAAGTCCCAGGCTGTGCTTGTGGAGATAACACTGTCCATGGATCATCATTGTTAGCTTACTTGTGCCAAGAATAACCACAGCCAGGCTTATCGGGTTAACACGAGTCAGCAGCGAATCAGTCATCGCGGTCAGGGATCAGCTCATCAATTACTTCGTGCATCTCCTCCGGACCCGACGAATGTGAAATGCGAATCAGGACACCGTCGTGAAGGTCGCATCTCGTCGTTTAGGAAGAGGAGCACTGGAGTTACGGCCGAAGTCTGCCAGCTCGCAGGCGTACGGTTTTTTTGACTCGCGCGTCCACGGACCCAATCTTATTTTGCCCAGGCGGACAGAAGGGTCTCGATCAACGAGTCACTTTCCTTTGCCTTGGTCTCGGAGGGCTCGAATGGGCACTTTCACCTGCCTTGAATCAGTGCTCAATCACTCTGCACCTGCCTCATCTATTCGTCGGGTCAGTTTATCGGGTCTTGGGCACTGTGGCGGCGCTTCTCCTTATCGCGCCTCGAAGTGCTGCCTTGCTAGCGCTTCCCTGTCCGGACCTAGGCGCGACTTCGGGACCGTCATGGACCGCATTCTGCTCTGATCTCCCGTGCTCGACTGGGATGGGAATCAGTGTCGCCGACATCTTCTACCAAGCGGACTTGCGTACCTTGCTCATCACTAATACATCGTATTACACGGCGGTACATTCAGAGAGTCTTCTCCGGAACCGCTAAGTGTAGGGTTCATCTTCGACGAAGGAGAACTCTCTGCTGGGCATTACTTCCTTCGCAAGAGATTGCCACAACCTCAAAGGCTACTTTAGGAGTTGAACATGCCTTCTAAATGGGGACATCTATCCGTGCCAACGTTCCTACCAGATATCTTGGTGGCGCAAGTGTCAGTGAAAACCGCATTGGCCCGTGGACAAGCTACTCGAATTAGAATTGCGGCGCCCTCGGAGTGGGACTCTCTCGAAGCCATCTGCACACAGCAGGAGCAGCGGACCGCAACAGAAGATTGTTTAATCTATCGAAGGATTCTTCTATCGAGATTGTGGTGCTCAGTCTCAATGTTGAATCGCGACATAGTTCAGTCACTCGTAAGGGCGTCGGCGCAGTTTATTGTGGTACCGTTTGGTGACAGTTCCATTATAAGCCCCATTGTGCCTCTCTTCATCAGATACAAGGCTCACGCTCTACCGTCCCTGTTCTGGTCGCTTATCCGTCTCTGCACGCCTGTCCACTCAACGACACGATGATCTTGCACACCCTCAGCATTGACTTGGTCACGGTTGGCGTTGTGTTGCTGACCGTTGCTCTCCTTGTGCAGGCCTTGGGCAACTCTCGTATGGCAGTAAGCAGTTCTCACTTGCTCCTCCGCAACTTCGAGAGACTGACGACGGTCGTGCTGACCAGACTGTCCCGGTTCTCGGCACCACCGCATTCTTTGGCTATCTCACTGCCCTCAAGTCGCAGACCTCGATCACTGAGTTTCTGAAGGCTGGCTACGAAAAGGTGTGCGATATTCTCACACAACTATGATGACATGTCTTGACATGGAAACAGTACAAAAGCAGGCCTTTCCAGCTCCCGGCCTTGCGCGCTTGGATTATCTATGTAGCAGGAGAGCAGATTCAAGATCTGTGGAAGGGCAGAGACGACACTTTTTCGCTCAAGGAGGAGGTCAATGACGTATGTTTTTTCCTTGTTGTATTGGCATCTTCTTCTTCTTGTATATCTCACTGGCTTACTGCGTTATGACTGCAGTCAGAGAGTCGAGCTGACCCAACACTCTTGTCGCAGTTAATCGAGCTACAATATACGCTGGGTCCCAGTATCGCCAACGACCATTGGCATGCCTCGGTGATTCGTAGGCAGATGACGCAGAACCTTGCTGCGAAATTCCCAGAGCTGTACGAGGAGATACAGCGGGCATTCTTGGATGAACTCAATTTGCCCGCAAACGGAGGTATGTAAGAGCACTGCGTGGCCCCTAGAGTGGCAACTGATGCGAAATAGAATGGCAAGAGGTCAAGGCAGCGGAGGTCTTCACCCGTGTCATATGTCGTGTGAGCAATCGGCTTTTCATCGGGTTTCCGCTGTGTACGTCTTTGGTCGCATATGCAGGGCATCGAGCTTTACTTACCTGACCTTCGTAGGTCGTGACGAAAGGTTCACCGAGCTCAGTCGAGATTTCACGCTTGATGCGAGCACGGCGGCAGTCATCCTTTCCTGTTTCCCAAGCTTCGTAAAGCCGTAAGCGTTGCTTGAGTGCTTGGACCAACACATTGACGGAGATGATCAGAATGGTCCTGAGGTATTTGACACGCATTCCCTCCACGATCAAGGAGTTTGCGAAGTATATCATACCCATTATCGAGGAGCGCCAGCGACAGGAGGTCCTAGGGGATGGATGGAATGATAAGAAGCCCGTGAGCCAATTCTAGGCACAGGATATTTGATAACTGACGACCACAGTTCGACTTCCTCCAATGGATGTTAGATGCAGCCAGAGGCAGTCAGCGCGATCCCAAGGATCTAAACCTCCGCATGATCAACGTTAACTTTACCGCAATCCACACGTCGTCAATGAGCTTCACCCAGGCGTTCTATTGGCTAGCGGCTCACCCCGAATACACTCCAGCCTTGCGAATGGAGATCGAAGCTGCTGTGACGCAGTTGGGGTGGACAAAGGACGCGATTAACGCAATGGTCAAAGTTGACAGCTTCCTCAAGGAATCGATGCGGGTTACCGGTATCGGGGCCTCCAGCATGGGCAGGAAGGTGATGCGTCCGATCACCTTGAGTGATGGCACGAAGGTGCCGAAGGGTGCGCACTTGGCTGCCAACTTGTACGGTGTGCACAGAGATCCGAAGATCTACGAACGGCCCGATGAGTTCGATCCGTGGCGATTCAGCAAGCGAGTCGACGCGGGCGAAAGCGCGACAAGACATGCATTGACAACGGCGACTCCCGACTTCCTCTTCTGGGGAGGCGGTGCTCATCCTTGGTATGGGACTCCACCCCTTCCTTCTTGTGTCTAGCTGACTGGAACGCAGCGCCGGTAGGCATTTTGCGTCTCTCGAGATGAAAGCGATGATTGCGCATATCGTGCTTAACTACGATGTCAAACTGCCACGGGATGGTGTCCGACCGAAGGATATTTGGTTTGGAGCGAGTTGCATACCCAACCAGACAGCCGCCGTTCTGTTCCGCTTGAGACAGACTAGAGCAGGCTAGCCCGATACGATCCGGGTACAAGACGCGTAGCAATGCAAGGATGGAATGAAGTCAACATACACTGTATGCTGCCGTCTCAACAGGAAGCCATCGACACATGAACAGCGCTAAATCGTTGCTCACATTGCTGGTGACTTGGCGTCCATCCGTCTTCTTCCTCAACGAATTCCTGTGCGCTCGTGAACGCCACGTGCCGGGGGATCCCGTACGTTCCGCCCCTTTGTCCCCGGGCGCCGTTCGCATATAAGCGGCCCGTCTACGCGCGTTCAAGCTTTGGCTGTCATATAAATACGTGGTTTATTTGAAAGTCTCATTATATCGTTTGTATCGATGGGCCTCGAAATGCTCACCTTGGAGCTAGACGTCGCATTTGCACTAGTCTTGGCCTGTGGGTCTCTGTTAGTGTTGAGAGTCTGGTATGGATCTTCCAGCAAAGCAGTACGCCCATTCACAGATCCGCATTGTCGCACTTTTCTGATCATCATCATCACAGAATGTTCCTGTTTTAGCGAGCGATGCATTTCTTGGGTACAGAACGGCATCCAAGACTCTCACCTCGTTCACCAAAATGATGGTGGATGGGCAAGCCAAGGTTCAGCACACGTTCCAGCAACGCAAAGTATACAGTGCTGATTCGTGAGTGTAGTTCAAAGGGAAGCCATTTCAATTGCCGTCACTTCGAAGCTGGATTGTCTACGTCTCTCGAGAGTTGTTTGAAGACATGAGAAAGGCGCGAGATGACAGTCTCTCCTTTCGGGAGGAAGTCAATGAGGTGGGCCGTTACTTCCCTTCTCCCCGAGCCTCTGACGTATCAGACGATTTCCATTCAGGCCGTAGCCATCGAATACACCATCGGGAAGGAGCTTGCTGACAATCCTTGGCACACTTCAGTAATTCGCAAGCAAATGACTCAGAATCTCGGAGCGAAGTTTCCAGAAATTTATGACGAGATCTCGCAGGCCTTCATGGATGAACTTGAGGTAGCGGATAGCGGAGGTACGTGCTGCATCAGATCATGCTTATCTGTGAAGTGATGAGGATTGTGAATAGCATGGACGCCGATCAATGCGTACAACGTCATACTTCATGTCGTCTGTCGTGCGAGCAACAGACTCTTCGTCGGTTTGCCACTGTGTCGCGACAAAGAGTTCACCAAGATCAGCCGAGATTTCACGATTACCGTGACTCGCGCTGGATTCCTGATCTCTTGCTTTCCAAGATTTCTCAAACCGTGCGTGTGCCATATGCCAATGGCGCCCAAGGTTGACAGAGACGCAGACTTGTTGCCCGATATGTTTCTGCCGCTCCAGGCGCCACGAAAGCCTTCGGAAGGTTCATCATCCCAGTCATAGAGCAACGCCAAAAGGCTGAGGTGGAACTTGGAGATGCATGGAAAGATCAGAAGCCGGTATGCTTGAGAAAATGGGTGTGCAGTAGGATTCTGACGGGACGCGGAAACCAGTTCGATTTCCTTCAATGGATGATGGATGCTGCCAACGAAAATCAGCGTGATCCGAAAGACCTCAACAAGCGCATGCTGGGTATGAACTTCGCGGCGACGCACACTTCTTCCATGAGCTTCACACATGCATTCTATTGGTTGGCGGCTTGTCCACAGCACCTTCCCGAACTACGACGAGAGGTAGAAAGCGCTGTCGAAACCCACGGATGGACCAAGGAAGCTGTCAACAACATGTTCAAGATCGACAGTTTCATCAAAGAATCTATGCGCCTAACAGGCCTGGGTGCATCCAGCATGCAAAGGAAGTGTGTAAGAAAAATCATCCTATCCGATGGCACGCAAATACCCGCGGGCGCTCACGTGGCGATTAACGCTTGGAGCCTGCACCACGATCCACAGATATATCCAAATCCTTTCGAATTCGATCCATTCCGATTTTCGCGCAAGGTGGAGGAGGGCGAAAGTGTAGTGAAGAATGCGTTCACAACAGCCAGCTCTGAGTTCTTGTTCTGGGGCGGCGGGAGTCACGTGTGGTGTGTCAGACTTGTTCTCGTTAACGATAAATGCTGAACTTGGAAACAGCGCAGGTCGATATTTTGCTTCGCAGGAGCTGAAAGCCATGCTCGCGCATATCGTCATGAACTATGATGTGATGATGCCGACTGAAGGTGTTCGGCCGACTGACATGTGGTTCGGCAGCACGTGCATCCCCGATCCGAGAGCCACGGTTTTGTTTCGCAGACGGGCCATGTAGTCTGCCGCCCACTTTCTGGTGAAGAAGATTTCATGGCAGGTTGTTCGGACCAAGTCTCGCCTCCAGAGCCTGGGCGCGTTTCTCCTGACCCGACGTTCTTGTAGCGCAACCGAATTTGCGCGGTCGGGAGCCTTCTTGTCGTGCTATACGTCGAATGCATATGCTCTTTCTTGTTGGCATGGAAGACGCCTTCCAGTGGTAGCCCCGTACCACATCGACCGTGCAACGAGGAGAGCCAATTTCGTTGCTTCATCATTCATGACAGCTGTCGTTGATCACTATCATGACGGTGGTTCTTTATCAGTTCTGAGCGATTAGATAGGCAATGACCGTGGATTTCAAATTTGAAAGCTCACTTGAGCGCATCAATACGATGACCATGAGCGTATGAAGTATGCGCGTAAGTGGAAGAAGTTGGAAACTGGGGTAAAGATGAGGCATGCCATTGTCCGTAATGAAGGAGATGGTCGACTCGATTCCGTCGTGGCTGTGATAGCCGAGCAAGATATCAGTCAGCATGATTACGCCGGGACGCTTTGCTTCTGCACAGATCTTTTGTCCCGAGCCCTTTTCTATGACTTTCTAATGTTGATGCTCCAGCCTTCTTCTTGCGCCATCCGTTCCAGCCAATGTTACAAGGTTCATTCCAAGGAAAATTCCTGGGTTGGCCAGTACACGTTGCGTTCACGGCGTTTGCTGCCTCGCTGGCGGTCTTTCGTCTAGACCGGGCATGCGGTTTATCAACTTGTCCGGCTGTCTTCGATGAAGATTGATAACAACCGTGCATATATACTGGGCATGAATGCTGACTGCCGATTAGGGCTGGCTGTTTCACCTAGCTTGCGCGACATGTCTGTTCATCCCGCTGTAACGGACTTCCAGCTTGGGACCGCTGTGCTCGTAGCAGGGTTTTCCCTTCTGTTGCTTCCCCTGTTGCTTCGGTCCAGCAAGACGGCAAGTCAGCTTGTAGTCCTTTGAACTGTATGTGCTTACTATATGTGCGTAGAATGTCCCGGTTCTTGCAAACGATGGACTGTTCGGATACCGTACCGCACTCCGAGCTATGACGGCATTCCCACGTCTCATGGTGGAAGGGCATACAAAGGTATGCAAATTCGATTGGCACCCTTGTGAACTGCCTGACCTTTTTTTAGTTTAATGGAAAGCCATTTCAGATGGCATCGTTCCGGAGTTGGATAGTCTACATGTCTCAAGAGCTCCATGAAGACTTCCGGAAGGCACGCGATGACACGTTCTCCTTTCGCGAGGAAGTGAACGAGGTATAAAATCTCGTCCCAGTCACAGTGCTGGGTGAACTCATTAGCGACAACAGGTTGCAGCGATAGAATACACTATCGGAAGGGTTGCCTCCCATGATCCATGGCATTACGGGGTAGTGCGGAAGCAGATGACGCAGAACTTGGGCAAGAAGTTCCCGGAGATATACGAGGAGATCGCGCTTGCATTCCAGGACGAGCTTGGGTTGGCCGCTGATGGAGGTATGGCGTTGCATACAAACCCCATTATTGAGGCTGAACAAATGACGCAGAATGGAAACCGATCTGGGCCTCGAACCTCAGTGCCCGCGTTGTGTGCAGAGCGAGCAACAGACTCTTCGTCGGATTGCCCCTATGCCGCAACGCAGAGTTCATGAAGATCAGCCAGGACTACACTATCACAGTTGTTACCTCGGGATATATGATATCTGTCTTCCCGCAATTCTTGAAGCCGTGAGTTGGATCCAGCCACACAATCCTCCTCATGCTGAAAGCCAAGACAGATTGGCGGCTCGCTATCTGTCCGCTGCACCGGCTGCACAAAAGTCGTTTGAGACGTTCATTTTTCCTATTATTGAGAAACGTCAGCGCCAGGAGGTTGAGCTTGGAAAAGAATGGGATGAAAAGAAGCCAGTTCGTTCCATCCCAGTTGCCGATTATCGCGACATGATGCTGACAGACTTGATAGTTTGACTTCCTCCAATGGATGATCGACGCCGCCACGGAGGACCAGAAGGATCCGAAGGAACTGAATCAGCGCCTGTTGAATATGAACTTTGCCGCTATGCACACCAGCGCCATGACCTACACACACGCTCTCTACTGGTTGGCTGTTCGTCCCGAATTCATGGCGCCTCTCCGTGAGGATGTCGAGCTCGCCGTGAAGGAGCACGGCTGGACGAAGGACGCTGTGAATGCGATGTACAAAGTCGACAGCTTCCTGAAGGAGACACTGCGTATCAACCCAATCACGGCAAACAGCATGCCCAGAAAGATCATACGCGATGTCTGCCTGTCGGATGGGACGCAACTGCGCGCCGGCACCCGTGTGGCGATCAACTCCTGGAGCCTGCATCGTGATCCCGGCCTGTACCCGAATCCGGACCAGTTTGACCCCTTCCGCTTCTCGAGGAAGGTGGAAGAGGGCGAGAATCCCGTCCGGCATGCCTTTGCTACTGCCAGCTCTGACTTCCTGATCTGGGGAGGAGGCGAACATGTTTGGTGAGCACGACACAGTCCCTGGGACGGGAGTCGTACTGACCCTTCTGTCAGTGCGGGTCGATTCTTTGCATCCCAAGAGCTGAAAACGATGCTGGCATATACTGTTATGCACTACGACGTCAAGATGGCCGTTGAAGGTGTCAGGCCGCCGGATGCCTGGTATGGCGAGAGCTGTGTCCCGGACCGCAAGGCATCCGTCTTGTTCAGGAAGCGGCAGAATTGATTGCGCATAGAATGCGGCACAACTCCGTACTGACAGGACGTCCCAAGAAAACATGCTTCCATTCCGTCCATACAAAAGATCCTATCCATTCATACGTGTAAAAGATCCTAAGCTTGCCTCCTCCTAAAGAGCACCTTGGCCTTCATATCCGGAATGCAGCTGAAGGCGAACCACAAGTCCTTCGGCCTCACGCCTGGCTCCAGTCCTTCAAACTTGACCTCGTACTGCGTGACGATCACCGCGAGCATCGTCTTCATCTCCTGGCTTGCGAAGTAGCGCCCGGCACACACGTGCGAGCCCCCGCCCCAGAAGAGGAACTCGCCCGACGCCGTGGCAAGCGCGTTGCTCGCCTCGCTCTCTCCCGCCTCCACCCGCCGGCTGTAGCGCCACGGATCGAACTCGTCCGGCTTGTCAAACAGCTCGGGATCATGGTGAATGCCGTAGAGATTAAGCATGACCTTTGCGCCGCGGGGGACGAACGTGCCGTCCGAGAGGGTCACGTCGCGCATGGCCTTGCGGCCCATGGCAGACGCGCCGATACCCGTGAGCCGCATGCACTCCTTGACGAAGCTGTCGACCTTGCGCATTTGATTGAGCGCGGCCTTGGTCCACCCGTGTTCTGCCACAGCGGCAGCGACCTCTTCCCGCAACGCCGGCACGAACTCAGGCCGCGCGGCAAGCCAGTATATGACGTGCGTGAATGATAGAGAGGTCGTATGCGTTGAGGCGAAGTTGACGCCCAGGATGCGTGAGGTGATGTCTTTCGCGTCGTGCTGCCCCTCGGGGGCCGCGTCCATGACCCACTGTAGGAGGTCAAACTGGAGGGTGTTAGTCCCAAGTTTGAGATAAGGACGAGAGTGCGCACAGGCTTCTGCTCGTTCCACGCTTCGCCCAGCTCGCGCTCTTTCGCCCAGCGCTCCTCAATCACCGGCACCAGGTACTTCTCCACCCCCCTCGTCGCCTTCGGCGCTGCAGTGAAATATCTCCCCACGAGCCTGCACGCTGCGTTAGCCACGGACTCAGAGGCAGACAGAACGACTGACGGCTTGAGGAACCTCGGGAAGAGGTTGATCAGGAACCCGCCTTGGATGACGGTGCCGCTAAAGTCGCGCGAGATCCTCGTGTACTCGGGGTCGCGGCAGAGCGGGAGGCCGACGAACATGCGCTGCGAGGCGCGGCAGACGATGTGGATGATGAGGTCGTGTGCGTGGATCGGCTTCCATTCTGCTTCAGCGTGAGCACACAAATGCGAGATGTGGGGAAGGGGGACGCACCTCCGCTCGCGGGGAGCTGGAGCTCGTCCTCGAACGCAGTCAGGATCTCGTCGTAAACCTCGGGGAACTTGGCGCCTAGGTTCTGTGTCATCTGCTTGCGAACGACGGCGTTGTGCCAGGGGTTCAGCGCGACGCCCTCGCCGAGGGTGTACTCTAGGGCCACGATCTGCAGGATAATTCGGTAAGCATGGAGAGAGAAGGAAAGAGACAGGACGCACGTCCTTGACCTCCTCCGGCATGGACAGAGCGTCGTCCCTCGACTTGCGCACGTCGTCATACAGCTCGCGGGATACGAATACGACCCATCCCTTCAGTCCCGGAATCTGGAATGCGTGCTTGTTAAACTGGCCATTGTCAGCATCACTTGCATTCTCACATAGAGACGACCGGCGCACCTTTTGATATCCCTCCAGCAGTGTCTGTCTGTACTGCGTGAACATGCGGAAGGCCATCACGTAGCCGAAGAGGAAGTTGCTGCCCAGGACAGGGACGTTTGACTTCCTCGCCCGGGATGTGATGCCCAGGAGCACGGCGGCGCAGCATACTGTGGCGAGAACGACGTCCCAGGTGATGTCCATGTCTGTCTCCTAGTTGCTCAGGTCGGGGAATGAGTCGCAGGGTAGAGGCGACAAGGGGCATCGTGCAAGCTTATTGTAGCGGGTGCCCAGGCGGGGTGGGACGACGGCCGCCGCGCATAATGAAGTGCCATGCGCACGGTCGACAGCTCAGAAGCATTGGCCATGCCCGGTAGGCGGTGCCTCCGCGCATCCGAATCGTCGCGTTGAATAAGGGTTTATTCAAATCTCGCGCCGCAGCTAATCAGCGCGGGGTTATCTCCGCGCACTTTCTTGGAAGGCCGCTATCGGGAGACACAATCGGGCTCGGACATGCACCGCATCCACCTGTTTCTCAAACTATACACAAGCTTCACACGCCTCCTTCAAAAATAATATGCAGTAAGGAAAACTTTGGCACATCCGAACCTCCCCTCCCAGATCCGAGTCCCCGGAAGCGCCCCGATCAGTGCAAGAACCCCTGGCCTGCCGGATTAAGCGCTCGCCGCCCGCCTCCTGCGGAACAGTACCATCGCGGTCCTATTCGGGAAACAGTTGCTGGCGAACCACACATCCTCCGGCCTCTTGCCGTCCCCGGGCAGCTTGATGTCGTACTCCGTCACAACATGCGCGAGCATGGCCTTGAGCTCCAGGGCTGCAAAATATCGTCCGGCGCTAACCCAAGATTAGTAAGCATCACATAAGGAGTTTGCGCCGGCTTACCAGGCATGCGACCCCCCGCCCCAGAGGAGGTAGTCCGCGCTCGCAGTGGTGAACGCGTGCTTCGCCGCGCTCTCCCCCTGCTGCACCAACCTCCAAAATCGCCACGGGTCGAACTCCTCAGGCTTGTCGTACACAGACCCATCCCGGTGCACGGCATATGCATTGAAGGCGACGTGCGCACCCTTGGGCAGCTGCGTGCCGTCCGACAGGACCATGCGCTGCAAAGCCTTGCGCGGCATGCCAGCCACGTTCAGCGCCGAGAGACGCAGAGCCTCCTTGAGGAAACTGTCAACCCGGCCCATGGCGTTGATCGCGTCCCTCGTCCACCCATGCTCGGCCACCGCTCGCTCGACCTCCTCCCTCAGCATCGGAACAAACTGGGGGGAGGACGCAAGCCAGTAAAACGCAGCCGTGAACGCCATCGAGCTCGTGTGCACAGCCGCAAAGTTCATGGCGAGCATGCGCATGTTGAGATCTTTCGGGTCGGCCTTGCTGGGAGGGGCGGCATCGATCAGCCATTGGAGGAAATCCGTCGGCTTCTGGGATGCCCAGCTGGCACCGAGTTGCTGCGCGAGCCGCTGTCGCCGCAGGATCAGCGGCACGTGGTAGTGCTCAAACGCTTTGGCGGCCGCTGGGGCGGAGGAGATGTATCGTGCAGCCAGCCTGTGGTCACGGTCAGCCCGGGTACCTCACACAAGCACAGGGACGGACGGCTTGAGGAACTTGGGGAATATCGAGATCAGGAAGCCTGCCTTGGAGACCGTGACGGTATAATCGCGGCTGATCTTTGTGAACGTCTTGTCCCGGCAGAGCGGCAGTCCCACGAAAAGTCGGTTGCTGGTGCGACAGACCACGTTCAAGACGGCGTTGTACGCGCATACGGGCGTCCATTCTAAACAATGCGGTCAACAGAGGCTCATCCTTCCGGCAAGTGGAAAGGAAGTACCCCCGTTATTTGGTAGCGCCAGCTCGTCCTCGAACGCGCACGCAATCTCGTCGTGGATATCGGGAAACTTGGCGCCTAGGCTTTGGGTCATCTGTTTGCGCATGACTTGGATTTGCCAACCGTCTTCTGTCACCGCTCTCCCCATCGTGTAGTCTATGGAGAGAGACTGTCGTATGTCGGCTCGGCGTCGTCATGCAGATATGGGAAACGACGAACCTCATTATGCTCCTCAGGCATGGACAGTTCCGCATCCTTTGCCTTACGAACATCCTCGTACACCCCGGCGGGGAGGAAGACGACCCAGCTTCTCATCGCTGGAATCTGGAACGCCCCGCCGCGAAACTTCTTCTGGCCGTCAATGACCATCTGCCGGAAGTCTTTGATGGTTTTGAATGCCGTGCGGTAGCCGAACAGGGCAGTGCTACCCACAACGGGGACGTCATCCTGCCATGGAATCAGCGTGCTGTTTTGTTTGTGGGAGTGGCACATGAGTTACCGCCTTGCTGGATGATAGCCAGGTTCGCAGGATGACGAGGCCCAGCAAGCAAGCGTTGATCGCAACCCAGTATTGCAGTTCCATCGCTACCCAGATTCCTAAATCAAGTTGACTAGATCACGGTAGTACTAGAGCTTCAAGTCGACAAGTAGCTGAAGGATAATGTTAAGAAACGCCAGATATATAAAGACACCTCCAAGTTCCGACGGAACCTCCGATTCCGCGTCTGTGTTTCAGAAGAAGGCACGGGATCAGGGCAAGGCCCTTCGAAGTGGGCTGATGTGCTGGCACTACTGAGGCGGGCGCCGTGCTTATCAATCCTTGCGATTCCATGCATAAGGCTTCAACATTCGGCCGCCTTGGGGATGAAGTGATATCTTGTCTCCGCAGAGGGGTTAGACTGCTTGCGTGCACGTGATGACGGAACAACTGGCGGCCCCTCTCTGATCAATTCATTCCTCCCATCTCCGGAGGCTGCCCTGGACCTGACAATTCAGACGGACAGACGGGCCGATGCTCCTGTCGGGCGCCGAGCTGGTCATGGAATGTTTATTCCTACGCAATGTTTGGACATTCGGCGGCCTTGAAGACGAAGGCCTCGAGTTTCTATAGCCTATTAAGGTATCCAACCAGTTCAAGGTGCCCATACGCGTGATGTGGAGCACGCGGGGGCGCACAGTCATGTTTAAACCAGTATGGCCCAGCCACACCCGTCGCAAGCTCCGGGGCATACGGGACATATGGCAGATACGGCAACTGCAGCAGCTATGACAGCTAAGGCCTGGAAGACAGAGGGGCCGTGGAGATATGGGAGTCGCCGCAACGGGGCACAGGAGTGTGGGAAATGCTCGCGGAAGCGACTCGGTACTGTATCGAACGTGACGGATAGCGGACTTCGCTCCGCAGGGTTTCGGAGCCGCTTCTTGCGACCATCTTCGGAGCCGGTGCTGACTTCGAAAACCGCAACCACATTGCTGGTTTGGGAGAAACGATTTGGAACCGGCGTCTGCTTGTTCGCCTGCTGCCGCGTAGGACGAGCTTTGCTGAACAAGGGAACGAATCCGGCGCATGGTGCCGTCTTGATGTCGTACTATCTCATTGTAAAAGACTCGTCTCGTACGTCTCGCGACCGAGCATTCTCTATAGCGTTGGGGATGGTCTTCCCTCCCGAAGTCATTGGGTATAAGGAGGGGATGAAATGCCCTTGACATGTGTCCCGTGTGCCCCAGCCCTCTACGATGCGGTTCGAGGCCAGAGTCTCTTTGGTCGGCATTTTTGCCTTCCTCCTCTTCACGCTTTTCTTCTGTCGGGCTCGCAAAGCCGTAAGCCCGTCCGTTCAAGGCGAAAACGTGTAATGACCGATACGGGGGATAGAATGTCCCGGTCGTTGGGAGCAGTGCCTTCTTTGGGTACAAAACCGCATTCAAGATGCTGACGTTGTACAAACAAATCCTAGTCGAGGGACATGCCAAGGTACGAAGACACTTTTGCACGAGCATCAAACCATGCTGAGGAAGTGCAAAGTACGGAAAGAGCCCGTTTCAGGTTCCTGACATGCGCGCGTGGGTTGTCTATGTTGGGCGCGCGCTGTTCGAGGACCTGCGGAAATCACGGGATGATACACTCTCCTTCCAAGAGGAAATTAATGATGTACGTACAAATTCTATACCAAGAGGATGAAGGTGTTTACGGGTGGAACTAAGCGCGTATCCATCGAGTGGACCATGGGCAAATCGGTCGCTTACACCACCTGGCACCAGGTCATTGTACGCAAGCAGATAACGCAGCAGCTGGGCACCGCCTTTCCCCTGGTTTACGACGAGCTGTGCCAAGCTTTCGATGACGGATTCCGTGTCTCGGGTAACGAATGGACCGAGCTCCATCATGTGCACGATGTCATAATGCAGATCGTGTGCCGGGGTGCAAACAGGCTGTTCGTTGGGCAGCCGCTGTGTAAGCCTGGAATTGCAGCATAAGGAGAATTATTGACCTATGTCTAGGTCGTGACCCCGAGTACACGAGGATCAGCCGCACAATCACCGGTTCGGTATTCAAGGCTGGTTTGCTGATAGCGGTATTCCCGAAGTTCCTTAAACCGTTCGTTGGATGGCTTGTCCTCCATGATATGCTGACACAGTTGGACAGTTTCCTCGCGAAGTACTTCTCCGGTGTCCCTGCTGCGACTAAAGCATTCGAGCCTTTCATCGTCCCCATGATCGAGGAGCGAAGGAGACGAGCGGCCGAAATGGGTGATGAGTGGCAGGCGAACAAGCCTGTATGTTGGCAGGTAGACCTTCTTCCATTCCTGACAACGCGCAACAGTTCGACTTGATCCAATGGCTCATGGACACGGCCCCAGACGGCGACCAGCAAAACCCCAGCGAGCTGACCCTCCGCGTAATCAGCATCAACTTCGCAGCAATGCATACATCCACGATGGCGTTCACGCATGCCTTCTACTGGCTGGCGGCCCGGCCCGAGTTCGTCCCTGCTTTGCGAGAGGATGTCGCGGCTGCTGTCGCGGAGCACGGTTGGACCAAGGCTGGCCTCAATCAGATGTACAAGATCAACAGTTTCCTCAAGGAGAGCATGAGGCATACCGGGATCGCAACCGTGATCATGGGTCGCAAGGCGGTGAAGAATGTCACGTTCAGCGATGGAACGCAGATTCCTGCCGGAGCCCACGTTGCCATCAACCTGTGCGTCCCAACGTTGCTCTTCTCAGTCGTCCAGCTCACCCAAATCCAGGTGGAGCATCCACCATGACCCGGAGATCTACCCCAACCCAGACGAGTTCGACCCGTTCCGGTTCTCTAGAAAGGTCGAGCAGGGCGAAGGTGCCGTCAAGCATGCCTTTACGACTGCAAGCTCGGATTTCTTGCTGTGGGGAGGAGGAGCGCATGTCTGGTGAGCTGCATCGATCGTTGACCGACAGGAGCGTGCTGATGACGAGGTCAGTGCTGGTCGGAGCTTCGCCTCCATGCTTCTGAAATCCATGCTTGCTCACATCGTCACGTACTACGACGTCCAGTTTCCCAACGGAGCGCAGAGACCTCCCAACCTCGAGTACGGCCCCAATGTCATCCCAAAACCGAAGGCAACGATCCTAGTGAGGCGTAGGCAGGCATGAGCTGTCTGAGCCGAGGAGTTCGTGTAGGACAGGCACAAAATTCAAGCTTGGAATGAGCTTATTATGACCGAGGGGGTTCAAATGAAAATGTTTTTATGCCATCCGCTTTGTAGAGGGGCAGGTGGTCGCTGAAAGCAGAGCGGGCGGGTCGGCGAAACGCGTCCCCGGATCGGCTTCCGCTTCATCCTTCAGGCGTCGACCTCCTCCTGACCCCCCAATTCAGGCTGAACGGAGCCCCGGACATTGCTGTATTTGGCTTAAATAGGACGATACAGCATGCTTCATCCTGCGAACGAACTGTGTGAGAGACCTGCTGATCGACAAGAATCGTACCGTGAAGATGGTGTCTCCTGAGCAACTGCCGCCGACCGGTATACGGGTCATCATCGTTGGTGCTGGTGAGCATGGTTCCATCTATTGTTCTAGGCGCTGCATCTAAGATCATGATAAGGGATTGGAGGTCTTGCCTGCGCTATCGAATGTCACAATAAGGGCCACAGCGTACTTGTGCTGGAGAAATTCCCCAAGCTCGAGATCCTCGGCGACATCATCTCCTTCGGTCCGAACGCGGGTCGCATCATGGAGCGGTGGGGCAACGGCACCGTCGCCGAGCGTCTCCGGCCAATCACACTCAACCACGCTGGTTCGGTATGGCGGCGCTTTGACGGGGTCGAGATCACGAGATCCCCGACGTTCGGGCTCAAGTTCGGTAGTCCTGTGTACAACGGGCACCGCGGAGAGTTCCATGAGATCTTCTTCAACTTCGCGAAGGAGATTGGGGTGGAGATCCAACTCGGGCAGCGGGTGGAGGAGTACTGGGAGGAAGAAGGAAAGGCAGGCGTAGTCGTGGATGGGAAGAGGCTGGAGGCGGACCTGGTGATCGGTGCGGATGGTGTGAGGAGCAAAGCGAGGAAGCTCGTGCTCGGGTACGACGACAAGCCGCATTCGTCTGGTTACGCGGTGTGGAGGACGTGGTTTACCAGCGAAGAGCTCGCCAAGGATCCACTCACTGAGTGGATCACAAAGGGAGATAGCCATACTGGTTGGTTCGGTCCTGATGTACGTCCTGCCTCCTCGGCCATTCTGATTCCCTACTCATCCACATTCAGGTGCACTTCCTCGCTGCCTCGCTGAAGAAAGGGAAGGACATCTCGTGGGTGTGCACGCATCAGGTACGTTTGCTATTCTGCTCTTGTTATAGTGTTCTGACACATGTTCCAGGACGATGCAGACATTGAAGAGTCTTGGTCCTTCCCGGGCAAGATCGAGGATGTGCTCAAAGTCGTTGGCGACTGGGATCCAGTCGTGCAGACTCTTGTGAAGAAGACCCCGCCTGAGACACTCGTCGACTGGAAGTTAGTGTACCGCGATCCTTTACCGACGGTACGGTACTCTGATTCGCTGTTCTCTCCCTACTCATGGTAAACTAGTGGGTATCGAAAGGGGCACGGACCTGTCTGCTCGGAGATGCCGCCCATCCATTCCTGCCCACCTCAATTCAGGGAGCATCGCAAGCGATGGAAGATGGTGTGGTTCTTGCAGCTTGTCTCCATGCGGCTGGGAAGGACCGTGTACCTCTTGCCGTGCGGTGTTACGAGCGCATTCGGTATGAATCCATTCGTGAGACACAATACCCCGCATCTGACTGTTATGTCTTGAGATATGAGCGCTGTCGCCGCGCACAACGTCTGGGAGAGACGAACCGTGACAATTGGCACAAGGCCGACTTTGATAATGTGCTCGAGAAGGACAAGGCCGAAGGGATAAAGCTGCCTACACCTCCCTGGTTGTTCTCCCACGACTCTGAGACGGACGCATACAGGGTGTTCCCGCAGGTCTCGAAGGACATCTTGGAGGGAAAGTATGGAACCGAGGAGATTGGATATCAGACTGGGATATGCCAAAAGACCGTGACGCCCGCGAGCATCGCTGTCTGACCGAGAAGGCCCGGTGGGCGCTTAAGGAGCGAGTTCGAAATCGATAGCCGCTTGCTCATTCTTCAAAGTAATTGATAGGTCCATTTTGTTGGTGCCCCGGCGGTGTTCCAGTTTCAAGCCAGCAGCCTCATACAATAATACATTGTTCGGGGCGCCCCATGGCACGTCGCAAATTTACGGAAGCCGTCCGCGGACACCTCTTGGAAACCACCGCCGCGGACGGCTTCCGTACAAGCAGTCAAACCGTTGGACCCTGTTGCGGTTTCTGATCATCATCATGCTGTGCCATCTCATTCAATTGGAGAGCTTATCCACGTTGCCCTGACGTTCGCACGTGTTTTTCTCTCGAGCGGCGTCGGCGGTGATTGCAGGTCAGCGGCCTTCTGCAGGCGCGTTTTTGTAGCCTAACTTGCTGGTTGAGGATCTCCTCGCGTTCCCAGGCTCTCTTCCCTACTCCTTGCCTTGCAGTCGCTATGGAACCTGTCTGGAGTGTCGTCCTCGCTCTGGTCTTGGGTGCTTTGACTGTCTGGGGCCTGCTCAGTCGTACCCGGATGTCAAACGTGCCGGTCATGGGCAGCACTTTCCTCTTTGGCTACGTGTCTGCGATCAAGATGTTAAGCACCTATAAGCAAACGCTGCTCGATGGATACGTCAAGGTCTGCTATATCACCCAGGACACTATGCGACCTACTTAGCACCAGACTTCTAACAGTTCAACAAACACGCATTCCAAATCCCCGGCCTCCTGGGATGGGTCGTCTTTGTCTCAAGCGACCTGTACGACGACGTTCGCAAGGCGCGGGATGACTCGCTCTCCATGGTCGAGGCGTCTAAGGATGTGCGGCCTCCCGGTCTTCCTCACCGTACCCTCTGACTCACTCGGCACAGAACTTTGCATTCCAATATACACTCGGCCAGAACGTCGTCAACGACGCGTGGCACAACTCGGTCGTGCGAAAGCAGATGACGCAGAACTTGGGCGCTAAATTTCCCGAGATTTCCGACGAGATTGCGACTGCACTCGAGGATGGGCTCAATCTGTCCGCAGATGATGGTAAGCCATTCTTCCGGGCTCTTTCCCGGTAGAGATCTGATCGGGATACTGTCTCTAGACTGGAAGTCGATAGACGCCCACGACCTGCTCGAGGAGATCATCTGCCGCACCTCCAACCGGCTGTTCATCGGCCTCCCGCTCTGCCGCAATCCGGAGTACACCAAGATCAGTCGCGAGTTCAGCATTACGGTGATCCAATCTGGCCTCCTGATCAATCTCTTCCCTTCGTTCTTGAGACCGTGCGTCCTCTCTTTACCTGGAGACGCGATATGTAACAGAAACACAGACTGGTCGCGCGGTACGTGTCCCCTGCGCCAAAGGCTATCAAGGGGTTCGAAAAGTACATGGTGCCGATTATCGAGGAGCGGTGGCGGCTCGAGCGGGAGCTGGGCGACGCATGGGCTGACAAAAAACCGGTCCGCCCCTCTCGTCATTCTCTAACAGCGCATTGAACGCGGCGGGTAGAACGACTTTCTCCAGTGGATGATGGACGACCGCACAGGCTCGCAGCGGGACGCGCGAGACCTCACGACCCGCATGCTCACACTGACCTTTGCGAGCACGCACACGACGACGATGTCCCTCACGCATGTCCTATACTGGCTGGCCGCAAAGCCTGAGCACGTCCCCGCTCTGCGAGAAGAGGTCGGCAGGGCGATCGAGCTGCACGGGTGGACGCGCGCGGCGATCAACGACATGCACAAGCTGGACAGCTTCATCAAGGAGAGCACGCGCTGCTCCGCGCTTATGGCCATGGGCATGCCACGCAAGGCGATGCGCGACGTCACCTTGTCTGACGGCACGCTGGTGCCCAAGGGCGCCAAGCTCGCCATCAACATCCCAGCCGTGTACAGCGACCCGTCCCTCTTCCCCACGCCCGAGACGTTCGACCCCTGGCGCTCGTCGCGCAAAATCGAGCAAGGGGAGAATGAAGTCAAGCATGCGCTCACCACGGCATCGAGCGACTTCCTGCTCTGGGGCGGGGGAGAGCACGTCTGTGCTGGGCGGTACTTGGCCGCGCAGGAGATGAAGACGATCCTGGCGCATATACTGCTCAACTATGAGATCAAGTTTGCTGGCTTGCCCGCAGGCGTGCGACCAAAGGACAAGTGGGTCGCGTATTCTTGCCTGCCAGATTTGAAGGCAAGGGTGCTGTTTCGCAGGAGGCAGAGCTAGCACGATGCAGCCTAATCGGGCTATGCCTGCATGTAATCAAGACATCATGTGCCATTTTCCACAGATATACAGCTACATACAGAGCAACCGAGCACGAATACCGCTTCTTCCTCTCTTCCGTAACCTCACGCGTGCGCACCAGAACGATCAAAATAATGGGATGGGGAATCGCGTCTAGAGGTCTAACCATCTAGCCTCCTCTCTTCCCTACCCTTGCATCATACTTCTACGCCTGCGCCTCTAGGCGTCTATCCGAACCCGGACCCGAACCCGGACCGCGCTCATTTCGTGTCCCCCCTGTACCAATCCACGCCCTTTTTGAACTGCTCGAGGAAGACAAAGATGAGGATTGTCTGGGGCTGGAGCCGGGTCCAGGAGGGAACCCAGCCCTTGAACATCCACATCGGTCCCTCGGTCTTGAAGCTGTTCGAGATGGCGGACATGACGCTGCCGCCCTTTCCGGAGGCGGACATTACTCGGGATTTGATCACGTCCGCGGGGGAGCAGACAGCTGGCGAGCGAAGCGAGCGTGGCAGGGTGCGAGCGAGCGAGAGCGAGCGATTGAGTGGAAAAAAAAAAGCGCAAGAGAACTGGTCAGTAAGGTTCCCCCTTACGGCAGAAAGATCAACCCACTGGTGGCGACCGTGCCCTACAAGTGAATGACCCTGATCAGCATGCATGTTCCATAAAAGAAACAGAAACTGAAGTCAAGGGAAAGGGAAAGGGAATGAGGATTCGCAGCGATTGAGCCCGATTGAGAGACCATCGGGCTCGGGGGCAGCCGTATGCGATGAGGAGCGCTCGGGGAGACCCGCGCGCCTGGGAACGCTTAGGTCCCATCCCAGCGCATCCCAGGCACGGCAGCGTCGGACAGCGGATACCGGGTGTGTGACAGCAACGGCGACAGCCGCTGCACGTTGGCTCGGGGGAGCGTTCTCCCGCCCCGGTCCCTATTCTGCCGGGACGGAGTGACCGAATGCCGTGGCTGTTCTCACGCCCTCCTCGCCCTTGGTGCCCCGCCGCGCGGTCCGCCCGCGCTGCCAACCTCCCAGCGCGCCCCCTTCCCTCAGCCCAAGCAGCCCAAGCCCAAGCAGTGAAAGTCCAATGGGTGAAATTCACTCACCGCACAAAAGCTCGCCGAGAAATGGCACACAATATTATCCGTGAAGTAGCCCGTCTTGAGCAGCTGCTGCTTGAACCAGTCGTAGGCTGCCAGCTGGGAGCCGTTCATGAGGATCGTCCGGACTACGTTTGGGCCCAGGCCGCGGAATGTGGAGAGGGCGCCTTCGTCTTTTACCATCTGGGGGGGCGTTAGCGGGGGAGCGGAGCGACGCCGGGGCGAGAGGAGCAGGAGGGTGGGAAGGAAGGGAAGGTGGAAGGTGGAATGGAGTGGGAGAGTGGGTAGGGGAGGAGACGCACCTTGCCCAACCCCTGCAGGGCGTTCCTGTAATGCAATTGCTGCTCGATCGGCTTGGCCTTGTCCGCTTGCATGCGGACGAGGATGATCTCTGTGCGCGCGGGTTAGCGGGGGATGTATATGCACGAGGATGGGGTGGGAGGAAGATGTAGAGGTAAAGATGGCGCCTGGGGGATGCAGGGAGAGAAGATCCAACGTACCCGCCGGGTTACCCACCAAGCCCGCAATCGCGCCAGCTACACAACATCCCCATCAGCTCCCCCTCACTCATAGCAGGCAGGTAAAGACACACCGCTACAGCCCGAGAAGATCAATTTCCACATTGGCATATCCTTCTCTGCTCCTTCATGCACGTTCCGCTTGATGATATCGTACACTCCGAACCGGGTGACGCTGTACGTCGCCTGGCGGAAGATGGTCCCCGTTAGCCCGTCGAATAGCCCGCGAAGGCCGCCCCCCATTTGCATGGTTTTCCGGATAGAGGCAACCATGTTCTTGTCCCCCGAGACTTGCATGCGCACTTTGGTCAGGTCGAGCGGGCTGCACACCATCAGCATCAGCGACAATCCATCCTGCTCAATCCTGGACGGAAAGGGCGCACTGGGTGATAACCGCGGCCGAGCACGCTGCCAACCCCCCGAGCCAAAAGGGGTACGGCTTCTTCTTCTTCGGCCCAGTAGCAAGCGGGGGCTGGGTACTGCTCTGTATCCCCTGGGGGGAGGTGGTCGAGTCCTCTACTTGGCGGCCGGACATGATATCGGTCGCGATCCTGTCGGAGCGGGTTGCCATCCGCTGGGCGGGGGGAGCGAGGGAAGGAGAGGGGGAGAGGGGCACACGAGGGTGTGATGGGGCTTATGTTGCTCTTGTGCTGTCAGGGCAGGCGGGGAATGTGATGTGATGTGATGGGTCAGACGGTGGTGCTGGCCCGATCAGGGCACGCCATTCACCCGCTTCACCCGCTTCCGTCCATTTGCCCTCCACCGACAGAGCCGACCCCGCACTTTCCCCAGACTCACAGAGAGGGGCGATGAAGCTTGTCGGCAGTCTCGGAGCGACCGTCGACCGCCGAACGCCGTGCCCCTAGTAGGGAGTGTGTACGAGCAGCCGCCGTAGACCTAGCGTAATGCACAACACAACACCGCGCACGGCACACGGCACACCTCCTAACCCTTCCAAAACAGGGCATCACGAGCCCGCCAATCCACATTCTTCTCCGAGTCCGGCAGGCCGAGGCACCCACTCCCGGCGGTTCTGCCTCATCCTCCTCGCCAACCCTATTCTTCCATCCTCCCACATCCTACCAAATAATCACATCACAGCACACGCCCCACTCAACTCCGCACACCCGACGTCTTATCCCAGCCCGGGCCAGCCAATCACCGGCACTCTGCCCGTTCAACTCGCCCTGGGAAATCGCTTCGCTGGCTTCTATTTCAACTATCCAAATTTGCTGCTTTTAGCCGCATATTCGATCCTCCCACGGTCGATAGACGGTCCAGCTCGCATCTCCGCGGCCCACCCAATTCGAACAAATCAGCCGCATACGCTCGGTCAGGTGCTCCCAAGTGCTAGCACGCTCCGAGCTGTGTTACTCCTCCCCTCCCTGTCCGTAAGCACCCAACGTCCACCCGGCCCTGCCCTCCCCGTCCCGGGAACTACCGACCAGCTCAGCGCTTCCTCTCCGGGAGAGCAAGGAGTTGGATCTGGCCACTGGGCAACGTTCTTCCCAGGACTGCACGGCCGGAGGAACGTTCTCCCGGAGCCCGGAGGAGGAGCAAGGCCCACACGGAGTCTTCAATACTTCTTCTCCGTCCATGTTCATCACTTGCCCATTCTCTCCTGCGTAATGTTCACCCCACCCTGCGCTCCGCTCGCTATCGCTCGCACGCCGAGCCGGGCACACATGCCCGCCTATCGGGAAGCCCAGACCTCGGCCCGAGGTGACGGAGCTAAGTTCGGAGGCTAGACGGCGACGCAACGTACTGTACACCTTCTAGAGCTCCCCGCAAACCGTTCTAGCCAACCATCCCTCGTCCTCGCTCTGCTTTCAGCGACCACCTGCCCCTCTACAAAGCGGATGGCATAAAAACATTTCATTTGAACCCCCTCGGTCATAATAAGCTCATTCCAAGCTTGAATTTTGTGCCTGTCCTACACGAACTCCTCGGCTCAGACAGCTCATGCCTGCCTACGCCTCACTAGGATCGTTGCCTTCGGGTTTGGGATGACATTAGAGCCGAACTCGAGGTTGGGAGGTCTCTGCGCTCCGTTGGGAAACTGAACGTCGTAGTACGTGACGATGTGAGCAAGCATGGATTTCAGAAGCATGGAGGCGAAGTTCCGACCAGCGCTGACCCCGTCATCAGCACGCTCCTGTCGGTCACCTGTCGATGCAGCTCACCAGACATGCGCTCCTCCTCCCCACAGCAAGAAATCCGAGCTTGCAGTTGTAAAGGCGTGCTTGACGGCACCTTCGCCCTGCTCGACCTTTCTAGAGAACCGGAACGGGTCGAACTCGTCTGGGTTCGGGTAGATCTCCGGGTCATGGTGGATGCTCCACCTGGATTTGGGTGAGCTGGACGACTGAGAGGAGTAACGTTGGGACGCACAGGTTGATGGCAACGTGGGCTCCGGCAGGGATCTGCGTCCCGTCGCTGAACGTGACGTTCTTCACCGCCTTGCGACCCATGATCGCGGTTGCGATCCCGGTATGCCTCATGCTCTCCTTGAGGAAACTGTCGATCTTGTACATCTGATTGAGACCAGCCTTGGTCCAACCGTGCTCCGTGACAGCAGCCGCGACATCTTCTCGCAACGCAGGGACGCACTCGGGCCGCGCCGCCAGCCAGTAGAAGGCATGCGTGAACGTCATCGAGGACGTATGCACTGCTGCAAAGTTGATGCCGATTATGCGGAGGGTCAGCTCGCTGGGGTTTTGCTGTTCGCCCTCTGGGGCCGTGTCCATGAGCCATTGGATCAAGTCGAACTGTTGCGCGTTGTCAGGAATGGAAGAAGGTCTACCTGCCAACATACCGGCTTGTTCGCCTGCCACTCATCACCCATTTCGGCCGCCCGTCTCCGTCGCTCCTCGATGATGGGGATGATGAATGGCTCGAAACCTGCAATCGCAGCAGGGGCACCGGAGAAGTACTTTGCGACGAAACTGTCCGACTGTCTCAGCAGATGAGGGAGGAAGAGCAATGCAACGCACGGTTTAAGGAACTTTGGGAATGCCGCGATCAGGAAACCAGCCTTGGCTACCGAACCGGTGAATGCGCGGCTGATCCTTGTGTACTCGGGGTGACGACCTAGACGTAGGTCAATTCCTCTCCTCATACGTCACTCTCAGGCTTACACAGCGGCAGCCCAACAAACAGCCTGTTTGCACCTCGACACACGATCTGCTGTATGACATCGTGCACATGATGGAGCTCGGTCCATTCGTCACCCGGGCCAGGGAATCCGTCATCGAATGCGTGGCACAGCTCGTCGTAGACCAGGGGAAAGGCGATGCCCAACTGCTGCGTCATCTGCTTTCGGACGATGACATTGTGCCAGGTGTTGTAAGCGACCGATTTGCCCATCGTCCACTCGATGGATACGGACTAAGTTCCAACCGTAAGTACCTTCATGCTCTTGGTATAGAATATGTGCGTACATCATTAATTTCCTCTTGGAAGGAGAGTGTATCATCCCGTGATTTCCGCAGGTCCTCAAACAGCGCGCGACCGACATAGACAACCCACGCGCGCATGCCGGGTACCTGAAACGGGCTCTTTCCGTACTTTGCAATTCCTCAGCATGGTTTGATGCTCGTGCAAAACGCGTCTGCGCACCTTGGCATGTCCCTCGACTAGGGTTTGTTTGTACGACGTCAGCATTTTGAATGCGGTTTTGTACCCAAAGAAGGCACTGCTCCCAACGACCGGGACATTCTATCCCCCGTATTGGTCATTATACGTTTTCGCTTTGAACGGACGGGCTTACGGCTTTGCGAGCCCGAGAGGAGAAAAGCTTGAAGAGGAGGAAGGCAAAAATGCCGAGCAAAGAGACTCGGGCCTCGAACTGCATCGTAGAGGGCTGGGGCACGAAGGGCACATGTCAAGGCCATTCCATCGCTGCCTTATACGCAATGACTTCGCGCGGGCAGGCCTTCCCCAACGCTATGGAGCATGCTCGGTAGCGAAACCTGCGAGACGGTACGGCAAGCGTGGAATGCTTGCGCAGTCCGTGCGAGTAATGTGGAAGGAATCGATATACAAATGAAATCGCACTAGCCTTTGCCAATGCGGTAGTACAACATCAACACGGCACCATGTGCCGGACTTTTCCCCTCTTCAACAAAATTCGTATCGACGCGACCGCAGGCGAACAGGCAGAGGCCCGCTACAGGTCGTCTGTCCCGAACCGGAAGCGTGTTTGCGGTGTTTCGAGGTACCACAACAGCGGATCCGAAGATCGTCAGAAGAAGCTAGCGGCTCCGAAACCTTGCAGAGCGAAGTCCGCTATTCGTCCCGTTCGATACCAAGTCGTTTCTGCAAGCGTTTCCCGCACTCGACCTTGCTGTTCTCTCATCTCGAACAACTGATATTTGAAGCTAGGTCCGTTTGGGCCTAGCCTCATCGAATACGACTAACGGGTCTCAGCTAGCGAAGATGCCATCACTTCTGGCTCTTTCGCGCCAAAATAGCAGTAATTGTATCCCTGGCGCATTCGCCAAGAGAAACATAATGCAGCCCAAGGATCTTAGTCGCCTTTGACGTATCAGGGACGTCTTTCACATCGCCATCTTCAACCCGATCCGTGGGGATCTCCGCCATGTTCAGGCTCTGCAGCTCGTCATAGACATCCTGCCATTTGAAAGCACCTACGTCCGCATTTCAGTGCTGTTTCATGCATGAATGCATCATCAAACCAACCTCCGGCGATAAAAAGCCTCTCGCCTCCAGCTGCTTCCTTCTGCAGGCTCAACACGTGCGCACGGGCACAATCGCGCACGTCGATCCAGAAGCCTGCGTGTGACCCGACTTGATCAGCTGGCTTCTGCTCGAAAGCCTTCGTGTATATGACATTAGCCGTGTAGTTTGGCTCATCCTGCAGAATAGGGCCAAAAATCTGGGTCATTGTCAGAACAACATGTGCTCGGGGGCCGGATGTTCTTGAGGGCACGTACATAAGGAGGCGCGAGAGTAACAAGATCCCATTTCACTTCGGCCTTATGCTGTTCGTAGAAGTTCCAGGCAGTGTGCTCTGCGTCTGTCTTGGCTGCAAAGTAGAACATACGACTGGGAACATCGTGCGGAGCTTCTTTGACCCAGTTGGAGGCGCCGTTGTTCCAGTCGGACTATTCACGCCCAGCCACGTCAACTTGATGCTCTGTAGCGTGGTGTAATAGAGAAATGCTTACCTCGGAATACGTGTATCCGCGTTCATGTTCGCCAACCATCGCCACATACGAGGACGTAAAGCTAACACGTTTCACGGTCGGGCTGCTCTTAAGACTGTTGAAGATGGATTTTACACTCCCGACGGCTGGAGCGTAGACAGCTACACGATGTGTCAATTGTGTTTTGCAGGTAAGAAGGTGCGCCTTCTTACCATCGTAAGTACCGACAAACCCATCCGGGACAGGGGAGGCCGTGTGCATGACGGCATCAACACCCTGAACTGCGTGGTCGAACGCTCCTTCCTGCGAAAACGGTTAAAGATGGGAATGAAGACGGTGTCACGTTACCACACCTTTGTGATATCCTCGACGACCGAAAACTCAAACTTCTGGCCGAACTCGGAGAACTTGTTTCTAATCCATTCTCCCTTCGCCTTGGAGCGGACAGTACCGCGAACCGAGTAACCTTGCTGCAGCAGCTGCTGTACAATGTGGAGCGCGAGAAAGCCGTTGGCGCCTGATGAACAAGCGGTCAGTGAGTCGCAATCATTTCGTCATACGGAGCTGCTGCTGACCGGTCACAAGGACTTTGGCCCCGGCTGAATGTTGGACGGCAGGCATGAGGCTGTGGTCTGACAGGAAGTTTGAGACGAGCTGTTCTGGATTGTAGTAGGGAGCGTCCAAGGCAGCGTGTCCATTTTATAGGTTCGGCCAATATGTAGGTGGTCCCAGTGAGCTTTTCGACATGACCTCGAGTCAGTGGTAGCGAGTGCCGATCAGAATGATTCAGCAAGACGGCGTGGAGGGCCCCCCTGTCGGGGCAGCTCTATGTTCAGCTTGAAGGTTTCGGCGATACGAGCAACAGCAGAAGATCTCCAACCCGTTTTTCGGAATTTGGCTGGGAGTAGTGCAGTGACGGCGGTCTGTCAGCAGATTCTTAGCGTAAGAATTGGTAAGGCAGTAAGTGGCAATTTGCCCACCTCATGTAGTCTTGGCGTCAACATGCTCAGCCTCGCGACGCTGACCAAGTTAACTCGGAACGATTGCATAGAAACACCAGCTTCACAAGCGCTGGCATTCCAACGAAAAGGCCGATCCGCGGACTTTCGGCAGAACGCCCATGCTGGCGTTCCTACCTCCGATCCATGCCGCCAACATAGTAAAGTCCGACGGGTCTTAAGAAAGTTACAGTCGCCATGGGGAGTGGGACGGGACAGGGCATGCTGACAAAACAGAAAGACGCGGGTAAGAGATTCGTCCGCTGGTCCGTCGCGGGTCGCAACGTGTCCGTAAGGGTCCAGATGCCGAGTCGCGCTCCTTAGGAGTTCTCCAGTAGCACGTGATCACGCTCAGCGCCCCCTTCCACTCAAGCCTATCGAAAACGGGCCCTTCATCGAGCAACTAGGCCAGGACTTCATTTTCTCTGCTCTAACTCAAAAGTGGCAGTTAGGCAAATTGTTTCACTTCTGATTCTCTCGCTGTCGAAGGACTGTGATCGTGTCCCTCACAGACTCTCCGAGAGTGCGATACGTCAATCCGAGTATCCCCGTGGCTTTGGACGTGTTCGCTACATCCTTCACGTCACCGTCGTCAACGCGCTCCTTTGGTATCTCGGGGATGTTGAGGCTTTGAAGCTCGTCATAGACCTCCTGCCACGTGAGCGCCCCTGTTTCCGCCTTTCAGCATTGATTCACCCACTGTCTTCAGGGTGTAACCCACCTCCTGTAATGAAGATCCTCTCTGCTCCCGCCTCCTCCTTCTGCAAGCTCAACACGTGCCCACGAGCACAGTCTCTCACGTCAATCCAGAAGCCTGCATGCAAACCCACTTGATCGGCGGGTTTTTGCTCGAGAGCCTTCCTGTACACGAGATTGGCCGAAAAGTTCGGCTCATCCTGCAGGATAGGGCCAAAAATCTAGGTCATTGTCAGAACAACATGTGCTCCGCGGCCGGATGTTTTTGGAGCACATACATAAGGAGGCGTGAGAGTAACAAGATCCCACTTCATTTCGGCCTTGTGCTGTTCGTAGAAGTTCCAGGCGGTGTGCTCGGCGTCTGTCTTGGCGGCAAAGTAGAACCTCGGGTGGGGCTTGTCATGTGGAGCTTCTTTCACCCAGCTGGAGGCGCCATCATTCCAGTCGGACTGAGCGATCGCGATTAGCTGTGATTCACGCCGTTGTATCCTGTAGCCGGTCGCTCACTTCCGAATACGTATAACCGCGCTCATGCGCCCCCGCCATCGACATCGCCACAATAGAGGAGGTGAAAACGACTCGCTTTACAGTAGGACTGTTCAGCAGGCTCTTGAAGATCGATTCTGCGCTTCTCACAGCGGGAATATAGACGTCTTTCGCAAATTTCAGTCGTGTGCCGCAGTGCTCAAGGCTGGCGGCTTACTGTCATAAGTGCCAAGGAAATTGTCTGGAACAGGAGAAGCAGTATGAATGACTGCATCGACACCCTCGATTGCGCGGTCGAACGCTCCTTCCTATGTAGGCGCCAGGTGAGAACCAGTTACGCGGATATAACACTCTATTTCACCTTTGTGATATCCTGGACGACAACGAAATCAAAACTTGCACCGAACTCGGAGAACTTGCTTCTGATCCATTCCCCCTTGGCTGCTGAGCGTACTGTCCCACGGACTATATAGTTCTGCTCTAAGAGCTGCTTCACAATGTGCAAGGCGAGAAAACCGTTCGCCCCTAACTTGTTCAGTCGACGTCTTCTATTGGACGGAGAGGAGGTGCTCACCAGTCACAAGAACTTTTGCAGGGGGCTGGGCAGAAGGCATGGTCGCTGCAGGTAAGGGGGCCGGTGGGCGAATTGGGGCCTTTGTGTCGTTACAAGAGGAGAACGGATGCGCCCATCGAAACGTCCCGGCCTCCTCCTAGTTGGCGATTCGTTCGAATCCTCCGAGCTCTGCTGAGTAATCGAACAGGGTTGGGGAAGTCTGGCCGGTCGGGTACCCTGTTGCGCCGGGGGATGACATAAGCAACCCACTGGCTCACCGGCAGGCAAGATGCAAAATAACCGGGGGAATAGACTTTCAGGATGGCCGGCATGCAGTCTGGCGCTTGGCGAGCCATTTAAGAGCAACCCCGGAATGTGATCAACAAGTAGGCAATCTTCTCCATCGGTGCTCTTTTCAACCCATCTTGTGTGGATCGCAAAGCACAGTCCGAAGCGTCACCAGGACATATAATGTCAGTTTATGCGCATTTGCGTGTGCCTTCGCACAAGCCTGAAGATGGCATTGAATGTGGAGGGCAGCACATCAAACAGAGCGCGTCGTGGGCTTTGATGAGCTGAGAATTGATCCCGCTCTCGATGACCCACGAAGCTTGACAAATTCTACGAAAATTCTCGCATCTCTCGTCCGGTCTCGTTACACTAGTCTGAGAAGCGTGTTCTGCAGGAGAGATCTTCAGAAATTGCTCATTTCAATGTACAAATCCCTCGCACTTCCTTTTTTTCTTTCCCGGACGATAGCACGACCGCGACTGGGAAGTGTCGCTGTCTGCAAGGCTTGCTTGCTGACCGACGGCTGTGAGGGGCGCGTGCTCCCTTTCTCAGGACCTACCGACGGTGTTTTATGACACTCTGGTCTGGAACAGCTACATAGTTTGGATTGAAACTTTACGGACTTCTTGACTCCTGGCTCTTCATTGCATGACTTCTGACTCTCGCCCTTGCGTCACTTCTGGGTCTCTCGCTCCAGAAGAGCGGTGATGGTGTCCCTCACAGACTCTCCGAGACTACGATACGTCAACCCAAGTATCCTGGTGGCTTTAGATGTGTTCGGCACATCTTTCACATCGCCGTCTTCAACGCGGTCATTCGGTATCTCGGGGATGTTGAGACTCTGCAGCTCATCATAGACATCCTGCCATTTGAAAGCACCTATTCAGATGAAGTCAGCCTTATTTCCCATTGCTCGAAGAAATAACACTATCCTCCGGTGATAAAGAGCCTCTCTCCACCCGCCTGCGGCTTCTGGAGGCTCAGAAGATGAGCGTAAGCACAATCCCGCACATCAATCCAGAAGCCGGCATGTTGTCCAACTTGATCGGCCGGCTTCTGGGTAAATGCTTTCCTCCAGATCGTGTTCGCGGAGCCGTTCGGCGTATTCTGCAGGATTGGACCGAAAATCTGTTGGGTATGTCAGACTTTCAGTACGTGGCGGCACGCCTATGTCACGTACATAAGGCGGTGTAAGGGTCACGAGCTCCCATTTGAGGTTGTCCTTATGTTCCTGGTAGAACTTCCAAGCAGCACGCTCGGCATCAGTTTTAGCGGCCAAGTACAGCATAATCCCCGGGAGCTTATGTGGGCGCTCGTTGACCAACTTCGACGCGTTATCGTTCCAGTCAGCCTGTTCCATTTGAGTCAGCTTGAATGTATGTACTGAGATTTATGAGAACAAACCTCAGAATAGGTCCATCCCGGCGCATGAGGCTTCATCATCGCCACAAACGAGGACGTATAAACGACTCGCTGAACCGTCTGACTGCTTTGAAGGCTGTTCAAGAGATTCCGGGTGCCGTTCACGGCAGGTACGTAGATTGCTGCATACTACTTTAGCTCATTACACACGCCGACTGATCGAGGTTGCGTACTTTCGTAAGTGCCGACGAAGTTGTCTGGTACGGGCGAAGCGGTGTGGAGTACGGCATCTACACCCTTGATGGCATCGTCAAATGCACCTTCCTGTATGGTGCAGAGTTAGCTTCGAATGGCTTGCTACATTACAAAATCTCCGACCTTGGTGATATCTTCAACAATCGAGTAGTCGAACTTGGTTCCAAAGCTGGAGAACTTGATTTTGATCCACTCTCCTTTGGACGCGGAGCGGACCGTACCGCGGACGGAATAGCCTTGCTCTAGCAACTGTTTGACTATATGAAGCGCAAGAAAGCCATTAGCTCCTAGTACAAGATCAGTTGTGATCTGAGTTTGTGCATAAGCAGCGATCGGACCATACCGGTCACGAGAACCTTTGAAGGAGGGAGGACTGAAGGCATCGACGTTGGAGATCCTGTAGAGGTTGTAATTTGTGAAGAGCTGGGTGTGTTGCTCCGCTATGACTCTCAACCGCTCTTTATATAGTCATTTTCAACATGCCAAGTGTTCCACCCGCACGACGATGCAGTTCAGCAGTGGTTGCCGGACCTGCTCATAGCCGGATTTGAGCAAGTCAGACTCCGCCGGTGCGCCCACGTTTGTCTCCACGACCACAACACTCAACTCTATTCTCCGGCGCTTGCGTCCACGAAGTTTGTCATTACTTGTCGGAATCTACGTGGTGGTGCGATTGGTCTGAGAGCTCTAGTCGGGCATGAAAATCAGCTTATGTGAATCCCAACGCGCTGACAAGATCACAAATGAGTCCCCTGAACGCCAATAGCATCTGGACGGCGATACACATCACAGAGCGGACCACTGTTTCCGTATTCATCCCTGCCAAGCGGAACGGGGTAAGGGGGAAAGGTCTTGCACGGGCGGTTCGCGGACGACTTCCCAGTGTCACGTGGCTCTGGTTCCGTCTCTCGGACGAAGTCCAAAGCCGGAGAGGGATCCCGCATAGCCGGTGGTGCAGATATTATATATTGTGATTCGTCAACTGTACTATAACAGACTACGCTTTCTAATCTTGCGCAGCGAAGTGCTGTGCTGTACCGCGATGCCCGTCTCTTCATTTCTGGCTCTTGCGCGCCAACTGGACCTTTATGGAGTCCCTGACCGACTTGCCAAGAGTGATGTACTCGAGGCCGAGTATCCTGGTCGCCTTGGATGTGTCGATGATGTCGTACGGGTCGTCATCCCTAACTCCCTTGGGAATCTCGGGGATATTCAGGGTCTGGAGCTCGTTGTAGATGTCCTGCCACTTGAAGGCGCCACCAGCAATGAGGAACCTCTCACCGCCAGCCTTCTCCTTCTGGAGACTCAGTACGTGCGCCTTGGCGGTATCGCGCACATCGATCCAAGAGCCGGCGTGCTGGCCAACCTTATCTTCCGGCTTCTCCTCGAACGCCAGGCGGTAGACGAGGTTCGACGAGAAGTTGGGCTCGTCTTGCAACATGGGGCCCCAGATCTACGGACAACATGTCAGATGTCTGATGAAAGAGAGGCATAGAAGGAAGTGCCTACGTATGGAGGATTGAGGGTCACGAGATCCCATTGCACCTGGCCCTTGTGCTCGTTGTAGAAGTCCCACGCAATGTGCTCCGCGTCGGTCTTGGCCGCAAGGTAGATCATGACGCCCGGAAGGTCATTGGGAGACTTCTTGATGAGCGTCGAGGCGTTGTTGTTCCAATCAGCCTCCGTGTAGTGATATCCCGACTCGTGCGGCTCCATCATCGCCACGAAGGAGGAGGTGAAGACGACGCGCTTGACGGTGGTGCTGCCCTTGAGGGAGTTGAAGATTGACGTCGTCCCCTTGACTGCAGGTACGTAGATGGCTGAGTGGGGGATTAGAAGGTGAAGAACACAGGTCATTGATAATACTCACTGTCGTAGTTGCCAGCAAAGTTGTCCGGTACGGGAGAAGCAGTGTGGAGGACGGCATCCATGCCCTTGATGGCCTCATCGAATGCGCCCTCCTTGGTGATATCCTCGACGATAACGTACTCAAGCTTGGAAGAGAAGGCGGGGAACTTGTTCTTGATCCATTCGCCCTTGGCCGCGGAACGGACGGTACCTCGTACGAAGTAGCCCTGCTCCAAGAGCTGCTGCACGACGTGGAGCGCGAGGAAGCCGTTGGCACCTACGAATGGGGCGGTTAGGGTCGTGATCACTGCTTGGCTGGCGGCACTAACCAGTCACGAGAACCTTAGCGGGGGCTTGGACGGAATGCATTGTGTTTGGAGTTTGGGGGTGGTGGGTAATTTGGGTGGATGTCTGCGTATCTGTGGCCACTGGGAGGTCTTTTGGATGATGGAAAGCAACTCCCAACGCTCTGCGCGCTTTTTATACCCATCATGAACGATAGACGTCCTCACACAAAGCCATTGAGATCGTGCCAGCCAGACGTCAAGTTTGTCTTTGTAAGCACGAGTACTCAGCATGCGATCTGAGTTGCAACAAGGTGTGGCAAACACTCCAGATGACATTGCCAAGCGCCCGAAGCAGAGTGGCAACCAGGGCGCTAGGGTCTTTGTCAGCATGGCAGTCAGCCATCGACAACGCCTCGCAGGGTGCAGCAGCGCCCCCCGTACCTCAGAGCGCAAGAAAGGGTTTGTAAGCATGCGGTCTGGACATTTTCCGGTGCAGAACCCTGCAGAGTGGCTTCAGTAAGCGAAACAGAGCCAGGGTCCCGTCGACGACGGCAAATTGCTGACAAATAGGGATTTTGGAGATGGCTTGCGCCGACCGAACGCTTCCGTGAGAGGTTGTCACCCAATCCTGCTCGATATCACCGACAGACCCTGTGCGCGGAAGATACAGGGTAGAGCGTGCGTGGCCCCCTCCCGGACGACGGGAAGGTCCTCCGGTCGGACAAGCACGGAGAAGGCTAAACATAAGCACAGCTGAACTCCCTCATACGTGAGCAAAACGCCGACGCGTCGGAGGTAACACATGAGGCCGACGGAGCGGATCCGGAGCCGAAGTGATCCCGGGCACTGGACACCGCCACCGCACCCGTCGTGGGGCCACTGTGACTTCCGCCCAGCGCATATAGTCATTCTCTTTGCACGAGCACAACCATGGGCAAGCTCAACATCGCCCACCACAAGTCCTACCATCCCTACAGGAGGGACAACATCGCCCGGGTGCAGCAGGATGAGGAGGAGGCGCGGCTTAAGGAAGAGCGCGAGGAGGGGCGCATGCGTATGGCCGACGCTGAGGCGCGCATCGACCTCCTGAGGCAGCGGGCGGGGCAGAAGAAGACCAAGAAGAAGAGGGACGAGGAGGAGGAGCTCAACTTTGACGCGAGCCAACCTGTTGCCTCTACATCGGCTGCCACTCTTCCCGACACCCTGCAGACGGCAGAAGGGCACGTCAACCTCTTTGCCCCTCTCGAAGCCGCTGCCGCCAATCACGCCTCCGAGACGGCACTCGCCCTGATTCGAGAGCACGCGAAACAGCACCCCACCGACAAAGGCAAATCCAAAGGGAAAGAAGAAGACGGTGTCCGCCTAGCACCCTCGAAGCTCGACCTCAAGCCGTGGTACGCGGACGAGGAGCTTCGCAGCGCCCAAGAGCGGGAGCAGGGGGCGCATGAGAGGGAGGCGAGGCGCGCGAAGGATCTGAGCTTCAAGGAGAGGAGGGATCCGATGAAGGCTGTTGAGGAGCAGCTCGCGAGGAGGGCGAGGGAGAAGGGTGCGGCGCCGATACGACGCGTACACCACCCCGCTCCGGCAGGCGGGAAGGAAGCATCAGCAGCAGACCCGGCCGTCGCAGCTCGCCTATCCCGCGAATCGGCAGAACGGCAGCGTGCGCAAGCGCTGATCGAGCGCAAACGCCGGGAGGCCGCTGTCTCGCCGTACCCCGCGAGCGTGGACAGCACCCCCCGTGCGGGGTACAGGGATGTGTACAACGCTGATGCGATGCGGGAGGTGGAGGCTGCGCGGAGGGAGCGCGTCGAGCGTGTGAATGGGTGGGAGAGGGAGAGGGGGTGGGAGAGAGATAGGGGCAGGGAGAGGGAGAGGTATTGGAGTGAGGGGGCGGAGAGGAAGGAGGTGCATGTCGGGAGGGAGAGGGAGAGACGATGGTAGCTCTCCATGGTTTTCGTTCGCGTGCAAGTGACAGATACCCATGCATCATGTATGCTACATATTACCGTGTACAACCGTGTACAGCCCTGTGTAATACCAGTGACTCACTCCACTGTTAACCTTTCTCGCCCCAAGACACCCCAACCCCCCTCAAACCATCGGCCAGTCCTCAAAGACGCCTTCGGAGAACCTCACGAGGCTGACGCTCCCCGCGTCCACAGCAGCGAGCACGACGCTCTTCCTCCCCGCCTTGAGCGCGGCGAACGGGTGGACTTTGTGCTCCTTCTGCTTTGGTGGTGGGGTGAGGTGGAGTAGGCGTTTGATGTGCGTGAGGAGGGAGGGCGGGGGAGGAGAGGTGACGGCGGGCGGCGCTGCGCTGGGCGGGGGGCGCTTGCGAGGAGGAGGGGGCGGCTGCACAGGGAGATGGTCGAACACGTTCGCGAGCTCCGCGAGTGTCGGTATACGCGTAGTGTTCGCACTAACTCTTATCAGTACGTTCCCAGCTGGCAGAGGGAAAGAGGGAAGGAGCGCACTTGACGACGATGACCTCAAAGTCTGGCGGGGGCACTGCAGTCTTCTTCCACGGCGTGGACGGCCGCCAGACGTGGAAGAACACTTCGTACGGCGACTGCGTTGAGGGAGGGTTGGAGGGGGCGTAGAGCGGGAGTTTGTGCCCCGAGGGAATGAGCCGGAGGGCGGTGAAGATGTCCCCTGTACGCAGTCAGTCTGCCTTTAATATGAACAGTGGAAGAGGAAGAGGACGCACTGTATGTCCACCTGCCCCACCCAAACCTCAGTGGTGCCCACCAGTTCCCGCTCCGCACGCCGGCGCCCTGCCCCCATCTGCTCCAGTCCACCAGCCAACGTCGTATATGCGCGCTGAGGCGCTGCCAGAGCGTCGGCTGCGCACGGGCAGGAGGGCGGGGGAAGAGCGCGCCCTCCGGGGAGGTTGGGGGATGGGCGCGGGTGACGGTGTACCCTAGGCGGCGGAGATAGGCGTATACCTGCGAGGCGGGTGTCAACTCCAACAAAGGAGGGCGGAGAGATGTGACGCAGGAGAGGGAGGAGAAAGGACGCACCTGGTACCTCTCCAACGTGAGCCCCTCCGTACCCAGCATTTCCGCATACGCCTGCTGCACGCTCATAGGCACGGCGTGCAGCACACTTTCTACGCGTTCCTTGGCCTCTTCCTCCTCCTGTGCCTTCGTCGCTGCCTCTCCACCCTGCTCGCCGTCACCCGCACCCTTTCCCTCCTCCCTGCCCCCGTACTCCCCTGAGCGTGGCGGACGCAGCTGCACGCGCATTTCCCGCTCGCAAGCCATCGACCCCCGCTCTATGAGGTACAGCGCCTCCTCTGGGAGGAGCACGAGCTGTTTCACCCCTTTCCCCTCCTTCCCAATCGTTCCTTCGCTCGCAGGGAGGAAATGACCCATGGTTGTAAAATACTGGCCCCTCGGATGGGGCACCTTGACGCGCCCGAGCCGGGGCACCCATAGGCCATGGGTGATATTCTTGCTACAACGGTGTCAGCCTCCCTGGATGCTGCAAACGGGGCAGAAGATACGCATACCTCGAACTCCCCCTCCCGGCCCGTAAGGCATCAAACATCGCCCCCCTCGCGCGTTGCAGCGCGTAGGACTGGAGCGCCGTCTCCCCCGCGGCGGAGGGAGAGAACTCCTTATCCCCCCGCTGGGGGATGATCTGTTTTTTCCCCGCTGCTGGGCCGGGTTTGCTGCTGCTGCTGCTGCTGCCGGCGGGCGCGCTTGGCTGAGGGGCGAAACGCGTCCAGTCGGGCATATCGTCCTCCCCGTCCTCCTCTTCCTCTGGCGCATCGGGCGTGGTTTGGGGGAGCGTGGACTCGGGCAGGACGGCGGGCGTTTCGAGTACGTCGTCCATCGTGTTGAGAGCGCGACTCGAAAGTTGCAGGCGCCGGGAATTCAACTGTGTGGTGGCGGGGGACCCTAACGCCGCTGCAGTGATTATCACCGAGCGCCGCATGAACTATCGCCGAGCCAGAGTGTGCCCTATCGCCGAGTCGGACGAGTGTTATCACCGAGGGATGGTACGCCCTATCGCCGAGGTTGAGGCCGAAAACCGTTGGGGCAAGCCAAAACCGTTGGGGGCACGTAAAGCCGACCGTTGGGGCTGGGTAAAGCCGACAGAAATCCGTTGGGGCAGAGTAAACCGTTGGGGTAACCCAAAAACCGTTGGGGCAGGGTAAGGCCGACCGTTGGGGTAGGCTAAAGCCGACCGTTGGGGTAGAGCAAACCGTTGGGGTACGGTACTACGCCCTATCCCCGAGCTAGGCTCGGCCTATCGCCGAGCCTCATGAGCCCTATCCCCGAGCTTGTATCCCCGAGCTGGCTCAGTCTTATACCCGAGCAGGGGCCGAACCCTAACGCCGAGCGGACTGATCAGCACTATCGCCGAGGCTGGTTTCCAAATCGTAACGCCGACGGGGCGCGCCAGACCTAACGCCGACCGTGCGCACTGAACGCCGACCGCATACCCCCTTTCACATCGGACGACCACATTACGACAATCGCAACAACCCGAGTCACACCATCAATCCCATAATAACCACGAAGTTTTCCCACTCCGCTCGGCCCGCCTCCCCCCACCGAACAAAAACCGATTCCCCGAGCAGCGCGCTCCATACATCGCCTCGTACCGAGCAGAGTGTAGCACATGTCCAGCCGGAGCCGGGCCAGGCCCTTATCGTTACACCCGCTCTAACCGCGCGGCGCAAGACAAGCGCCCGTCCTCGCACCACACACTCTCGCACCTCGCTTCTCCGATGCACTACTGTAGGCCGAACGCTATGGGTTCGTCGGCACACGTTCCCCGATGCCCGCCCGGCCGTCCCATAATCCGCTATTGTCCCAATCAATAATATGCCTGATAAGGCCACCTCCCGCCCCTGTGCCCCCGACACCAATTTCCATTTCGAGCCAGGCCCGTTAACGACGCACGAAGCGGACGCTAGCGACAGGAAGGAGAGAAGCACTCTCTAAGGCCGTCTTGCGCCCACCCCACCGCCCGGTCGAGTCAGCAGGGAATAAGAAGAAGAGGTGGGAACACGTTCCGCGCTCTGCTCTGCGCTGCCCCTCCCTCTCCTGCCCTCCGCGCCTTGCCGCTCATACCCCCGCACATAGAAGCAAAAGATGCCCTCTGCCGCCCCATCCCGCACAGCGAGCGGGTCAACCACGCCCCTCCTGAGCGAGACCACCGCCTTGGACGTCGAGTCTGGCTCTACAACCCCGCGCACGCCAGGCAGCTCCACCCCGCGCACGCCCAAAGAGCGCACCCCTTTGCCCAAATTCCAGCTGTTCATCCTATGCCTCGTCATGCTCGCGGAGCCGGTCAACTACACCCAGATATTCCCCTACGTGAACGATATGTGCCTCCGCCTGGGGTATGCGAGGTCAGAGAAGGAGGTCGGATTCATCTCGGGGTTGATCGATTCCCGTGCGCTTCCCTCTTCTTATTATCTTGAAGGAGCGATGTGCTGATGCAGCGGCAGTGTTCGCCATCGTCCAGCTGTTCACTATCATCCACTGGGGCCGGCTATCAGACCACATCGGACGCAAGCCCGTTCTCATCTGCGGTCTCTGCGGGGGAACGTTCGCCACGATCCTCTTTGGCTTCTCGCGCAGCTTGTGGCTTACCATCCTCGCCCGCCTGCTGAACGGCGCACTGAGCGGGAACCTCGTCGTATGCCAGAGCATCGTCAGCGAGATAACGGACGAGACGAACGAGGCGCAGGGTGCGTCCTTTCCCACTTCTCCCCTCCCCGCCCCCACATCATCTGACTGCGCGGCAGCCTTCGCGCTCATTTCCCTCATGTGGGCCATCGGCGTGATAGTAGGCACCTCAATCGGTGGCACCTTCTCCCGCCCGGCGGAGCAGCTTCCCTGGCTCTTCGGCACGCCATTCTGGGAAACGCACGCCTACCTCCTCCCCTGCCTCCTCGCAGCGTGCATCTCCGCCCTTGCCTGCGTCAGCGCGCTCCTCTTCCTGCGCGAGACACACCCGCGCAAGCTGGCCGAGCAGTCCCTGCGCAGGCAGCTGAAGCAGGTCCAAGCGGGCAAGGGCGTCCTGGGCACCGCGCTCAGCTACGGCACCATCTCGGAGCACGAGCCTGGCGAGGTCGGTCCCATGCGGCCAACGATCCGGGAGCTGGAGCGGCAGGCGCGGGAGCCAGCGCCGGCAAAGGACAAGCCTATGAGCTACGCGCAGATCCTCCGCAGCCCAGGTGTGGCAAAGGCACTCGCAAGCGCGTTCATGATGATGTTTATCAACCAGGTGCGCTCTTTCTCTCTCTGCTCGCATGTGTGGATAAGCGGTGCTGAGCGCGGCCAGGCATGGGACGTCGTATTCATCCTCTGGGCATACACGTCCATCCGCCTCGGCGGCCTATCGATGTCCCCCCTGGAGCTAGGGTACTGCCTCGCCTCAGCCGGCGCGGTCGGCGCGTGCATCCAGATGTTCCTCTTCCCGCGTATCCAGCGCGCGACGGGGCTGGTGCTCTACCCCTGGCTCCTGGCGATCGTAGGCCTGCAGTTCGCGGGCGCGCCAGTGCTGCACTGGTGGGTCTCCCTCTGGGGGGTGGATCGGCCGCGGGGGGAGCTCGTGCCGAGCACGTATGTGGGCGCGGTGGGGCTGCTCTGGCTAGGAAGGGTCGCGGCAATGATCTTCCCGTGCGCTCTTCCCATCTCCCATACTCCGCCCTCCTCGCCCGCTGACACCCGCAAAGGCTAAACTTTATCGTCCTAAAGAAAGTGGCGCCGTCCAAATCCACCGTCGCAAGCACGTACGGCGTAGCACAAGTATGCACCGCCGCTGCGCGCGCGCTCAGCCCGTGGTTCGTGAGCTCCCTGTTTGCAGTGTCGGTGCAGCATAATCTGCTCGGAGGGGATTTGATGTGGGCCGTCATGCTGCTGTTGACGGCGGGGGCGGTCGCGTTTACGTGGGATTTGAGTAAGAGGGTGAGGGAGGTGGAGCGGGCTAGGGAGGAGAGGGAGCAGGAGGGGAGGGTAGAGTCGTAGTGAAGGAAGGTCAAGTTATAGTTAAAGACGGGCGTATCGATATCTTGCATAACCGGTGTCTTTCAGATATGTGTGAGCGCGTGTGTTTGCAAGGACATCGCTTCAATCACCGCTGGAACCTGCTGCTCCATCGTCAAGGGCCTTCAATGAATGAGAATCAGACCCTCATGGGGTCATCTTTCAGCTCTGACGCCGATGCCGCCCTTTGTTTATTCCATCAGTGCACGTGCTGATGAAGGAATGTGAAAATCAACACGCGTCTGCGTTGTGTTTGCTTCCTGACCTTCTTAGTCTTTCCCTTCGTCTCCGGCTCCAGCATGGACGAGAACTATAATCTGCTCATACTTCCACTCTATGACTTGCCCACTGAGTCTCACGACCTTGGATCCAATCTGCGCAAGTTCGCCAAACTAGAAGTGGGTCTGTTGGCTCGTGAGCTCGGTAAGCGGCTGGCCCATCTGCGTTTCGAGTGCCTACTGCTTATCAACCTCACACAGGACTCGGGCCAGACCGGCCGTTTCTCTCAGGAGACTTCAGGCATGGAACATCTATGAGGGCCTATTATCGTATTGTAAGTGTCTTGAATCCAGGCATCCCTGCTTTACGGACATTTCCTTACATGCCACCAAGGGTCAGGTTGAGCGCAGATCACGCAGCCAAGCGCTGTCTGTATCAGCTCGTTTTTTTGTCGCATATCTTCCAGAGCTAGTCGAAACTATCCTGCAGATCTGGCAACTTCCCCTGGACTTGGGCCGCTTGACGAATCTATGGGGCCAAGTGTCTTTGTTGACCGGCGTTTTCAAGTGCTGTTGGCCATATATGCATACTTATTTATCATCTCCGAAGTCTTGCTTCCATGTGCGAGCGCTGGTTGAGGTTGCATTGGACCTGGTAATGGAGACAGTGGAGGAGGCGAAGACTACACCCGATTGGTCCTTGGACAGATCAAGACTGTCACACAATCTTCAAGTGTCCGATATGCCCCAGATTATGCTGCACGTATCGGGATTATGCCAAACTACTAGCCTTCTGTTATGCTGTTGTCCTTTGGAGCTGCGAGAGCACCTTTGCAAGAGCAGCGCCGCCAACCGTCTTCGCGATATCTGCGGCGAGATCCTGCTTTGGGTGGAACCTTGGGGAGGTCACTTTACCATGCCCAGTCAAGTCACCATGCAGCTGACCCTGGCCCTGGGCGGCGATTACACGAGGTTTGTGCCTCCGAAGATGTGGCCGGAATCGGATGAGATGCGTGGTTTGGAAGGATGCGGACGTCGAGGATGCTCCAAAACGATCGAAACGTCTCAATTATTCCAGTGCAGCAGGTGAGCCCCGTAGCTGTGTTGGAAGGAATTCCAAGATGGCTCATTTTCTCAATCAGGTGCAAGACAGTACTCTATGTATGCTCTATCCTCCTCCCTACCTATCTTCCGACCCTGAATCCTTTGCAGTGCAGCAAGGCCCATCAGAAGGAAGACTGGAGCGATGCCGAACGACCGCATAAGGCATGGTGCTACCGGACGCCTTGGTAGCGGATGTCTCTGCTCAGCATCTTACACGATCGCATAGGAGGAGGACGGTGTGGAAGAGAAGAGTCGCACTGTTGTTGCATGCATTCGAGACAGGTAGAGACTGTTGTATGCATACATCACTTGCGCAACATGATCCATCTTTCAATATCTTTCGCCCTCTCCATATTGCAGCAGAATATGCCTTTGCCCAATAATGAGCATGGCAATGGAGATACGAAGCGCACAAAAGTTGGAAATCGGTTGTCTTTGGCAGATCGATGCCGGCTCGACCTGTGTACTCAGCAATTTGGCGGTTTCAGGGCGATGAGTGAAATTCGTGTTTCAGTCACCCCTTGACTAGAACTGGGATGAAGCGGCCCAATGCGCGTGAGATGTCAGGCAAAAGGGCATCCGAGTCATTTAATCTCTGCCGATGCCCCGTCCGAGGGTTTATCTCACTCCACTGATGCGGAGGAAGAATGTGAAAATCGACGCGACCGCGTCGCGTCTGCGAGGCGTTTCGCGTCCTCTCCGACATTCTCGAGGTCTGTAACATGGTGGGGAACGACGTGGCAGCGCTGTTTCCACCACTGAATGAGTTTCCCACCGAGTATCACGACTTTGGTTCAAATTTGCGCGAGCTGGCCCGGCAAGAGGTGGCACAGTTTGCTCGGGAGCTTGGTAAGCATGCCGCTTGCACATGTGCTCGCCGTAACTGACTCTTTCACAGGCCTAAGGCTTAGCGTACCGGCTCTCCCGAGCACTGCGAGCGACCTACCGTCTCTTGCGGCCTATTATCGTATCGTAGGCGTCTTGTATTGATTGTCTTTCTTTTACTGTCCGAATTTGCCCCACGTTGCTTATGAGTCTTCTAGTTGCAGATAGAGGAAAGATCACAAAGCCAAGCACTCTGTGTCTCTGCTCGTTTCTGTGCCGCCCATCTACCAGAGCTAGTGGAAACTATCCTGCGAAACTGGCAACTCCCGCTGAGCCAGGATTGTCTGCTGGATCTATATGGTCGATTGTCGTTGGTGGAAATACTTACATGTACCTGTCCGCCGTATCTGCATACATATCTGTCGTCTTCGCGATCTCGATCACAAGGGCGAGCGCTGGTTATTGCTACGTTGGACCTGGTGATGAAGACAGTGGAGCACGCAAAGACAACACCTGATTGGCACTTGGACAGGTCTAGACCATCACGTCATCTGCAAGAGCCTGATACGCCCCAGGACATGCTACACCTGTGTAGGTTGACTCGAGTTGCTTTGTATTTGCTGTTGGGATGTCCATTGGAGCTACAAGAGGACTTGCGCAAAAGCCCCGTCGCCCATCAAGTTCGCTCAATCTGCGACGAGATCCTAGTGTGGGTGGAGCCCTATTTTGCAGCCAGCCAGTCGATCACTCCCCTCGTTTTGGTCTTGGACGGCGACTCCATGAAGGCCACTTCTCCGTTAGAGTTATTGGATAGCATACGTGGTTTGGAAGGGTGTGGACATCGGGGATGCTCCAAAACGATCGAAACATCTCAGTTGTTCCAATGCAGCAGGTGAGCTGGATCCGTCCATGTACGCGCTGCCAGCCGGATAGCTAAGTACATCGACCAGGTGCAAGACTGTGCTATATGTACGCTCACTTCATCTACGGGAGCTGTCATCCGGTGGCTGATCCTTTGTAGTGCAGCAAGATCCATCAGAAGGAAGACTGGTTCGATAGCAAGCGACCGCACAAAGCGTGGTGTTACAGGACGCCTTGGTAGTGGATGCCTCTGATCAACATGCTATGTTACTAGGTAGGAAGGGATGGGTGTGGAAGGGAAGAGTGGCACTGTCGTTGTATGCATTCGAGACAGGTAGAGACTGTTGTATGCATGCATCACTTGCGCAACATGATCCATCGTTCAATATCTTTCGCCCTCTCCATATTGCAGCAGAATATGCCTTTGCCCAATAATGAGCATGGCAATGGAGATACAGAGCGCACAAAAGTTGGGAATCGGTTTTCTTTGGCAGGTCGATGCCGGCTCGACCTGTGCACTCAGCAATTTGGCGGCTTCAGGACTATGAGTGAAATTCGTGTTTCATTCACCCGTTGGACTACAACTGGGATGAAGCGGCCCAATGCGCACGAGATATGAAGCAAAAGGGCATCCAAGTCATTTCAGCTCCGCCGATGCGGCATCCACGGGTTTATCTCACTCCAATGATGCGGACGCGCCCGTGTCGCGTCTGTGACACGTTTTGCCTCCTCTCCGACTTTCCCGACGTCTGCAACATGGCCGGAAACGACCTACCGGCGCTATTTCCACCACTGTATGAGTTGCCCACCCAGTTTAACGACCTTGGATCGAATCTTCGTAAGCTGGCCCAGTTGGAAGTCGCTCAGTTGGCTCGCGAGCTTGGTACGCACTCGGCTGCACAGCTACTCAAGGAAGTTCTACTTATATCATTGTGTCACAGGGCTAGGGCCAAACAAGCCCGCTCTCCCGAGAGCTAGAAGTGATGTACCGCCTATCACGGCCTATTATCGTATTGTAAGCATCTTGTGTTCGGTCGCCTTTCTGTTACTGTCCCAGTTTGCTGCGCACTTGCTTAGAAATCTTTCAGTGCCAGATTGAGAAGAGATCACAAAACCAAGCTATCTGTATCTCCGCCCGTTTCTGTGCCGCATATCTTCTTGAGCTAGTGGAAACCATCCTGAACGCCTCGCATCTCCCGCTGAATCAGGATCGTCTGATGGAGCTATATGGCCGACTGTCTTCGGTGGAAGTTCTTATAACCACCTGTTCCCCATATCTGCATACATATTTCTCATCTTCGCAATCTCGACCACAAGGGCGAGCGCTGGTTATCGTTACGCTGAACCTGGTGATGAAGAAAGTGGAGCATGCCCAAACAACACCCGATTGGCGCTTGGACAGATCTAGACCATCAAATCATCTTCGAGAGCCTGTTACACCCCAGGTCATGCTGCACGTGTGTACCTTGGCTCGATCTGCTTTTAACATGCTGTTGGGATGTCCCTTGGAGCTACAAGAAGACCTTCGCAAGAGTCCCATCGCCATCCGTGTGCGCTCGATGTGTGACGACATCCTGCGCTGGGTGGAGCCCTATGTTGGACCCAAGCAAACGATCTCTCACCTCGTTTTGGTGTTGGACGGCGACTACACGAAGGTTACTCCTCTATTGGCGTTCTTGGACAACGTACATGGTTTGGAAGGGTGTGGGCGTCGGGGATGCTCCAAAACGATCGAAACATCTCAGTTGTTCCAATGCAGCAGGTGAGCCGGATCCGTCCATGTACCCGCCGCGAGCTGGATAGTTAAGCTTGTCGAGCAGGTGCAAGACTGTGCTATATGTACGCTGACTGGATCTGCCGGAGCCGTCCGGTCGCTGAACGTTTGTAGTGCAGCAAGATCCATCAGAAGGAAGACTGGTTCGACAGCAAGCGACCACACAAAGCGTGGTGTTACAGGACACCTTGGTAGTGGACGGCTCTGCTCAACATACTACGTGACTGGGTAGGATGGATGGATGTGGAAGGGAAGAGTCGCACTGCGGTTGCATGCAGTTGTGACGAGGACAGACCCTTGTATGCGTACATCACACGATCTTACTGTGCCCAATCAAGTACATAGTCCAGAACGTCCCAGACCGTATGGCACCTGACAGCCGTTCAAAAAGGTTCATCTTCATCGTCCCGAAGAAGGTAGCGCCCTCCAATTCCACAGTCGCATCGACATACGGCGTAGCACAAGTATGCACCGCCGCCGCGCGCGCGCTCAGCCTCTGGTTCGTGAGCTCACTGTTCGCTCTTTCGCGGCAGCATAATGTGCTCGGAGGGGACCTGATGTGGGCGGTCATGCTGCTGCTTACGGCGGGGGCGGTGGCGTTTACGTGGGATTTGAGTGCCAGGGTGAGGGAGGTGGAGAGGGCGAGGGAGGAGAGGGGGGAGGAGGGGAGCGCAGGGTTGTAGCGAAGGCGCGTAAAGTTATAGTTAAAGACGTGCAAATCAGTATCTTGCATACCGTTCATAGCGACATCCGCAGCGCATACCCGCGGCGCATAGATAGCGGCAGCGCATAGCAACGCATATCAACCGTACATGAAGCAGCGCCTCTACATGGATGCTCTGAAGGGAGGGGAGGTCGCGTCATCACATCTCCGAGGATATCGTTTCATTCGCCGTGTGCAGTCCGCTTCGTCGGTTTCCGGCGCCCAGAAAGGATTCAAATCGGCGCATTTGCGGCTAATGAATTCGTTAAGGTTGAGCAGCGCAAGGGTTCATCTCACTCCGCTGGTGCGGATATGAAAGAATGTGAAAATCCGCGCACCGCGTCGCCTTCCCTTCCTTTCGCGCCGCGTTTTCGTACTCTCCAATTCCCTGTTTCTACATCATGGCCACGAACACACTGCCAGTGATATTTCCCCCGGCGCATGACTTGCCCACCCAATATGGCGACCTTGGATCCAATCTGCGTAGGCTGGCCCAGCTGGAGGTAGCTCAGATGGCTCGTGAGCTTGGTGAGTTGCCCCCTCATGGAAACGCCGTACATCTGCTTATATTCACTCTTTCGCAGGTCTTGGACCAAATGTGCCTCTTGTTCCGAGCGATGAGAAGGTTAAACCATCTCTTACGGCATATTACCGCGTCGTGAGTGTCTGTTCTTCATTTTCTTCTTTCTGTGCCGCACTAGTTGCACACTTGCTTACGAGCCTTCAAGTGTGAGGTTGGGCGCAGGTCACCAAATCAAGCGCTCTGTATCTCAGCTCGTTTCTGTGCGGCATATCTTCCGGCGCTGGTCGAAACTATCTTACGAAACTGGCAAGCTCCGCCAGACATCCTGGATCTACATGGGCGAATGTCTTTGGTATCGATACTTCTCACCAGCGGTGGTCCATATCTGCCTACATACTTCTCATCTCCACAATCTCAACCACGTGGAAGCACGCTCGTTACTTCTGCGATGGATCTGGCGATGAAGGAATTGGAATACGCCAAGACAACACCTGATTGGTCATTGGACAGGTCTAGACTAGTATACCATCCGAGTCTGCCAGAGCCCGATATGCCCCTATCCATGCAGCACATATGCAGCATAGCTCGAGTTGCTGTCCATATGCTGTTAGGATGTCCCTTGGAGCTGCGACAGGAGCTATGCAAGAATCGCATCGCGACCAGCCTTCGCTCAGCGTGCAGCGAGATCATGCTCTGGGTGCAGCCGTATCCTACAGCCCGAACACAGATCAACGACTTGGTCTTGGTCTTGGATGGCGACTACAAGAAGGTCACGGCCCTAATGTATTGCTTGGATAGCGTGCGTGGTTTGCAAGGATGCGGATATCGGGGCTGCTCCAAAACCATCGAAACATCTCAGTTGTTCCAATGCAGCAGGTGAGCCGGATCCGTTTATGTATTCGCTGCGAGCTGGCTAGCTAAGTAAGTTGAGCAGGTGCAAAACTGTGCTATATGTACGCTCATTTTGTCTCCCGGGCCTGTCTTCTGGTGGCTGACCCTGCGTAGTGCAGCAAGGCCCATCAGAAGGAAGACTGGAGTGATAAGGAACGGCCTCATAAAGGGTGGTGTTACAGGACGCCTTGGTAGTGGATGTCTCTGCTCAGCATATTACATTATTGGATAGACGGAGGACGGTGTGGAAGGGAAGAGTTGCACTACCGTTGCATGTAGTTGTCATGGGTACAGACTGTTGTATGCATACATCACACGATCTTACTGTGCCCAATAAAGTACATAGTCCAGGGGGTCCAACGCCGTGTGCCCAATAAAGTACATAGTCCAGAGCGTCCCACGCCGCATGGTACCCGAACTGTGGTTCGATGAACCGAATATCCACGTTGCGACCATGTGATCACGCGATCAAAACAAGGCAGGATGCGACCCCCGCCCGACGCGTTCAAGCCCGTCTTTTCCTTCCCGTCCTTTGTCTCTGTATTTGCTTTCACTCCCTGTGACATGCCCAGTCCCCCACTATTTGCCTTGCCTACTCATCTGGGCGACTTGAGCAAAAACCTGCGTAGACTGGCGGTTGTGGAAGTCGAGGCATTGGCTGAGCTCTTCGGTTGGTCACCAGCGCATATTCATAGTTTCTTGTATTCTCAAACGGTCCCAAAGCTCTTGATTCAGATGATTCGATGATTCTCAGTTGGAGAGACGAGGACTGGCAGTCACCCGTGGCAATCGACCGAATGGTAATCTGAACAACCCTTGTCGTCCATCTCTAAACTGCATTGCATCTAGCCCGCATACGCTGAAAGATCAGCAGCTCAAGGTCTCGCAATAGCCGCTCGTTTTTCTGCCGCCTATCTCCCTCGGCTGGTACACACGCTCATACGAAACTCACATCTCGAGATGACTCCAGATGTCTATGAGGACCTGAGTGAGCGAATGTGCATAGTTGCGCAGTTGCACATGCTTGGTCGACCATATTTTGGAACATACGTCGCATCACCAAGCTCTGCAGCTACTCTCCAGACTCTGACTCGCTGCTTCTTGCATATCGCGTCCGAGGCCATCAAAGACGCTGTCTTTGTGGTACGGCACTGTCACCCTCTTTGCCCCCAGGAAGATCAGCAGAAAAGCTTGTCGAACGCGAGTTTCTGGGCGACGCAGTTCATATTCGTTCTTGGATTTCTGCCTAGCAAAACAAGGGAGAATATTCGTCAAAGCCAACTTGCGAAGGATGTTCGCCCTCGATGCGAATCTCTATTGTACATGAAGGCTGCGCTTCCCGAGTTTGGTGAAGCACCATTAAGGCAACTCGCTGTTGTCCTCGACCACGGCTGCAGTGATACAAAGCTCCGCTGGAATAAGATGGACGAAGTGTTTGGCCTGGAAAGATGCGGTCGTCGTGGATGCGGCAAGAGCGTGGCACAATACCCGCTGTTTCAGTGTAGCAGGTAAGAGCGCGCGATACCGAGCCAGTGCACAGCTGATCACGGGCATCAGGTGCAAAACGGTTCTATATGTAAGTGCTCTCTTCACTCCTTGCTGTCTCGTCTCACCCCGTGCAGTGCAGCAAAGCGCATCAAATAGAAGATTGGAACGATTCGCAGAGGCCGCACAAAGCATGGTGCTACAGAACACCTTGGTAGGCGCACGGTCGCTGAAAGCCGCATATGAAGTAGCGGCATCTTTACAGTCACACGGTTGTTCTGCGCTCTCCTAATCCCTGGCGGTCTGTGCCCTAATAACATGTTCCTTTTCTGTGTCCATTTGGATGTGCGTTCGTCGCTCGCAAAGCCGTCCGCTCGTTATAGACGTTCGGAGGCGATGTTCTACCGGGCTCGCGGGGTCGGGAGGTAATACCTGAAATGGCCCGCGTGCGGAGGCGAAATGCCTAGAATGGCCCGGCGGGTGCAAATACCCAAAATGGCCCGCGGCCGACGTCGATGTTGAAGTCATTACAATGAGAAAATATTCAATTTTGGGTATTTTAAAGTGGATTAAATAGCCCTACTCTAACATGTGCGCATGAATAACAGTAAAGATAATGTTTCAACACTACCAAATTGAAAAATACTTGGAATGAAGAATTTCAGTATTGTAGGGGACAATGTATGTGTATTTCTGGGCCTGGTTTGAGGAAGACTTGTTCTATTCTTCATGCAGAGTGCGTGCCAGTATATGTGCACTATTTAATCCACTTTAAAATACCCAAAATTGAATATTTTCTCATTGTAATGACTTCAACATCGACGTCGGCCGCGGGCCATTTTGGGTATTTGCACCCGCCGGGCCATTCTAGGCATTTCGCCTCCGCACGCGGGCCATTTCAGGTATTACCTCCGGGGTCGGAGGGGCTATGCAGATCAAACCCTATTGTCAATCAGACCGAGTATGGAAGCATTCCAGTGGACGCGACGCACGAGCCAGCCATCCTCGAGCACACCGGCCCTTCTCTCTCGCCAGTCATCTCAAATCGCTCTGCGTACCAGCCTTGCAAGCTATCGAACGCCTTGCCCAAGGGCTCACACATTCTTTAACCCCACACTCGCTACGGTTCTTGTCCTTTGAGACGAGCCAACCTCTACCAACCGCTCGATAACCGCGATTCGACGCTCTTGACGAGCTCATCATCGCCGTCTGTCGAACGCTCACCTCTACTCGACCTCTCTACCCATCTCAGCCGCGTACAACCCCCTCTTATCCTCCGTTCCCTGCCCATCCGCAAAATACACCGCCTACGCAAGATGAAGTTCACTCTCGTCCTCACCGTTCTCGCACTCGCAGCGTCGACCCTCGCCCTGCCCGTCGGGTACATGCGTGACTGGAGGGATACGGAGGTGCGGGCGGAGTATGTGAACTAGCTGGGGCATTGGCTGAGGGGCCACATTGACCGCTCTCGGTTGTGTGGTGCGCCTCTTGCTGCTTCCTGCGGGAGATGGTGCACTGTCTGGGGCTCTTGGTTGAAATGTGTCTCTTCCTCTGCTCGCTGTGTTGCATTCACCGCATGTGTGTATGTCGGTCTTTTCTATCAACCGTTTGAAACGGTACACCTTTGCATCCCATCCTCCTTCCACAAAACGCGTCGCTTATCGCTCCTTTTCCTCTCACTGTCTTTACTAGGGTTTCTTGCTGCTGTATTCATGAAATATCACCTGATTGGGACTACACCGATTTGTCGCCGACGTGGGAAGATCGCAGAGGGTTCGGCTTCAAGTTTACTTGGAGCTGTGCGGGTTGGTGTTGATATCGACCAAACAGGTTCCTTCAAGTGGTAGGAAAGCTACAGAACCTCAACATCCGTGAGATCCTGAAGGGCGTCGAAGACAGTGAGATGTGCGAGATCCCGGACACGTCCAAAGCGATTAGGAGTCTTGGTTTGGAGTACCGTACTTGCGGGCGTCATGAGAGACATGTTGTTCGGCAGCGACAAGATCAGAAGTAAGAACAAGATCAGAACTAGCGACAAGATCAGAACTAGTAATATTCTCAATCTTTCGCGGCGACCTTTTTCCAGCCCGTGTGAATAGAACAGGCAGACGCAAATGGAAGACATTCTTCATTGGTAACCATGTGGGCAGAGGTCACATGAAGGAAGTTGGCTGCATTTGGCGGATCTGACTCAGCTGAGAACGTTCATCTTTGGGAAAAGGACGACCAGGGTCACACATCATGGACCCGAGAAGGTCTCCGGGAGTTACATGAACCAATAGGACAAGACCACGAGCACGCCAGCCCGGGCATGGTTGAGGACAACGGATTGATCAATCGATAACACAGCCACTGACAACCCCCCCTTATCAAAGACCCCTTCCGGATCGCAGAGTTCCGTTCAAGCGCCCGTGCATGATTGGAGCAAACCCGTTATCGACTCCATACGGTACAGTACCATCTGCCGTGCCCCGAAGACGTGTCGCAATATCAATGCTCAGTCATGCTCGTCCCTTCACGGCAAGTGAACTGACTAGGCACGCGGGCGCCCTGGTGGAGATGTGGGTTGCCGGATGTGGGAAAGCGGGAGGGGAAGGGAGCAGCCGGTGCTCTGGGACGGAGTCGGCTCGCTTCTGTGCTGTCATATTCCCCAGATATTGCGCATCTGCCCTTTGTCCGTCCTTTCTGCTCGTCCTGCTCAGCTCCCCGCATCTGGTGGATATCGCCTCTGTAGTGCCCGACAACCGCACCCCGACCCAGCAGCAAAATGGCGACCACGTCCTCGTCCACCTCGGGGTCAACAACGCCCCTGCTCGCAGACGTCGACGACGGCGTGCTCGAGTCCGCGCTTCCCAAGCCCTCCCCATCTGCGGACGCGTCAACCCCGCTCGCACGCCGCCGCCCTACCCCGCTGCCCAAAGCCCAGCTCTTCGTCCTATGCGTCATCATGCTCGCCGAGCCCGTGTCCTACACCCAGATATTCCCGTACATCAACGATATGTGCTACCGCCTGGGGTACGCAAAGAGCGAGAAGGACGTCGGCTTCATCAGCGGGCTGATCGATTCCCGTGCGTGCGCTTCCCACTCCCTGATCCGCTCTGCTGACGCGCTGCATGTATTGGAACGCCAGTGTTCGCCATCTCCAACCTCCTCACGGTGATGCACTGGGGCCGACTCTCCGACAAGATCGGCCGGCGGCCCGTAATGGTGATGGGCCTGGTGGGGCTCTTCGCGTGCAACATCGTGTACGGCTTCTCAAAGTCCCTCTGGCTCACCGTCGTCGCGCGACTCACGATGGGCGCACTGTGCGGGAACGGCGTGGTGACGCAGAGTATCGTGAGCGAGCTGACGGACGAGACGAATGAGGCGCAGGGTGTGCACTCTTTCCTCCTTTCCCTGCAACGCGGTGTGCTGACGGGTTGGGTGTGTGCAGCCTTCGCCTTCATCTCCCTCATGTGGGCCGTGGGGTGCATTGTCGGCCCTACGATCGGGGGCACCTTCTCCCGCCCGGCCGAACAGCTGCCACAGTGGTTCGACACGCCCTTCTGGAGGGCAAACCCGTACCTCATGCCCTGCCTAATCAGCGCGGGGCTCATGCTCCTCTCCCTCCTCTTCTGCGTCTGCTTCCTGAAGGAGACTCTGCCTGCCAAGGCTCGCGCGGCCCAGAGCCCGCGGGAGAGGGAGGAGAGTAACGAGCGGCTGCGCGCGGGGGAGCGCGCGTATGGCGCGATGGACGAGCAGGTGCCTGCGGAGGCGGCGGGGATCCTGCCCAAGGAGGAGGATAGGCTTTGGACCACGTGGGAGATCTTGCACGCCCCGGGAATGGTCAAGGCTATGGTGTGCACATTCCTGATGATGTTCGAGAACCAGGTGCGTTCCCCTCCTCTCCCTTTTCCTGACGAGATACTGACTGAGATGGGAAGGCCTGGGACATCGTCTTCATTCTCTACGCATACACGAAGCTGTCCCTCGGCGGTCTCTCCCTCTCCAACATCCAGATCGGCTACAGCCTCTCCTTCGCCGGCTCGGTAGGGGCGATAATCCAAGTGTTCATCTTCCCGCGCATCCAGCGCAGGTTCGGAATGTCGATGTACCCCGTCGTGCTCGCCGTGCTCCTGCTCATGTTCCCCGCCGCGCCGGCGCTCAGGGCACTCGTGAGGGGCGCGGTGGGGGATATGGAGAGAGGGGAGGCGGGCGCGCTAGCGCTCGTGGGCGCTTGCGGGCTCGCGTTCATGGGCAGGATAGCGGCGATGATCTTCCCGTGCGTCCTAGCCTAATCTGTCACGCAACGAAAACCTAACATGCGCACCAGGCTCACATTCATCCTCTGCAAACGCATCACCCCTACGCCCTCCGCGCTCGCCTCCACGGCCGCGATAGCGCAAACGGTGACTGCCGGTGCGCGCGCCGTCGCGCCCTGGCTCGTCTCCTCCCTCTTTGCCCTGAGCGCCAACAGCTCCTTCCTGGGCGGAAACCTCATATGGGCACTGATGACGCTTATCGTCGCTGGGAGCGTGTGGTACGCGAGGGATCTGGGGAGCGCGCTCGAGGAGGCGGAGAAGGACAAGGCGGAGCGTTTGGGGAGCTGAGGGAGTTGGGGTTGGGGTAAAAATAGAATGCGAGTGGATATGATGCAATATGTATAGTAGTGCTCATGCAATGAATTGGCTTTCTTTCTTTTGCCTTGTGAAAGGGAACTTGAACGTGCGCAGAGGAGGATTGTTGTTCGGCACGTGACCCGGACTGCGGGGTACGGCCCTCGAGAATCTCGCACCATTGCGCAACTGCAACTTTAGCTGCGGAATTCCCATGGCTGCTCGTGCGAACCCATGCTGACATTATAATAACTTGAGACCGAAATGAATGAATTGCATTCCATCGACGTGGAAGGGGCGGTGCACGAGGCGGGCCGGTGGCGGGCGCCGAGGACTAATAGTACTACTGTCGCGCGTCGCTCACAAAGTCGCGTGCACCTCTTCTCTACACGACCACCACCTCGACGGCCCAGCGGCATACGCATACACGCGGCATGTCGCCCTACCAGCCGTACATTGTCGCCCTCTACGTGGCCGCCGCTCTCGCAGGCATATACTTCATCCGCGTCCACATCGTCCTCAACGGCGGCGGCGACCACCTCGCAAACCTATGCATCCTCTCGCCAGCCACGCGCGCGTCCATCTACGCTGTCCAATACCTCCCCGCGGGCCTCACAGGCTTCCTATGCACCCTCAGCGAGTTCTTCCTCGGCGCACTGGAGCCGAACACACCCGGCTGGCGTACAGCAGTAGAGTGCATCGGCGCTCTCGCCGTGCCGATCGCCGCAGGCTGGCTAGAAGCAAGCAGGGGCAAACCCTCACTCTGGGTCGCCTTGCCCGTCCTCTGGGGGCTGGGATACCAGGCAGTAGGCGGCGGTGTCGTCCTCGTCCTCCAGCTGCTCGCCATCATCCTCACATCCGATGCGCCCTCCCGCATCCGCCACGGCCAGATCGCGCGCGCCGACGCCGAAGGCGCACTCCTCGGCGTCCTCCTGGGCTATATCGCCCCGACCGTGTACCTCGTCCTCCGACCCGGACCGGTAATCTCAGCAGCCTGGCAGCCCTTCCCTGTCTACGTCAGCCTCATCCAGCTGCTCTACTCCCAGCTGCGCCGGCTCGTCACCCCCAAAGGCGCGAAGCTCGACGGGTACTGGACCACCCAAGCGACCTACGTCATCTCCGCTCTCCCGGGGCTCGCCGCCCACCTGCGCGTAGTAGCGAACATCATCAACTCGACCAACTTTATAAAACAGCTCCAAGCGCTCTTCATCCCCAGCATCATCAACCTGCCGCCCGGCAGTTCGCTCAACGCAGCCGCCGCCCATCTCTTCAAGTGGGACAGCGCGCTCATGTACGGCGCGGCGCTCGCAGCCCCCCTCTGGCTGAGCTTTGACCTCGGCAAGGGGCTCGAACCGCCAATGATGATCGCGTTCGTGCAGGCTGTGCCGGCGTTCGGCCCTGGGCCGGTGATGGCAGCGGCGTGGATCTGGAGGGAGAAGGGGCTGAGGGAGACGAGGAAGGAGCTGGAGCTGAAGGAGCTGACGGAGAAGGCGCTGGAGGGGCAGGAGAAGGAGGGGACCAAGGCGATCAAGGCCAGCACGAGTGCCAGTGCCGTCGAGGGCAGCGGGAGCGGGAGCGATACGCCGCTTAGGAGGAGCAAGAGGAACAGGAGCAAGAGGGTCGACTGAGCGTGCGGAGTGGGATCGGAGGGTGGCGTGTTGAGTGCCGGCCGAGGTGCCCCGGCAATAGGATGGGGACAGCGGCGCCAGCGGAAGACGGCGGCATAACTGCAGGAATATGCGGACGGAGTCTGCCGGTGGAGCGCGCTACCCAATGCCGCTGCTGGCGTCTCCCAACGCGAAAAAGAACCAACAGGGTCGCCGGCTTTCGCTTTCAGGCGCACCCTTACGCTCCGTTTTTGTCCTCTTCGGTTTCCTTTCTTTTTCGCTGAATTTTCTAGGTTAATGTAATGCCTATCTATCTCTTTTGGTGGAATGTACGGGTTCGGACTTGATTTGCTGAGCGCGAGAGGAAATGATACGTCTTGGGCCGGGCCGGTGTTGGGCGCCGGAGGGGACCAAGCGCCGGTGGCATCGCCCTGGCTGCCTACAAAAGGGTTAGCACGGCTGCCCCGAGTTTCAGAAAGCCAGGAACGTGCATGTTGAAGGAAGATACAACGCCTGAGGAGGGTCATGAGCCGGTAAGAGGAACGGCCGGTTCTGAACTCTGCGAGAGCGCCGGTTTTGGGCAGAGGACCCCACACGGCCCAGGCACGCCACGGCCTCGGCGAGTTGCACAGCACCGGTAACTTACGGAGAGGAGGAAGGTATCAAGTCAAGGAGGAATACCGATCACCAGGAGAAAGAGGTCGCTCGCGTTGAGTAGTGTGGAACGGAGGATGGAAATGTTAGAAGCCGCGGAATGCGGAGGGCCCGGAACTTGGAAACTTGCCGAGAGGATGAATGAAGCTGTAGCAGGAAAGAAGATAATTGGAGCAAGGACAGCTCGCGGCACCAAGGCGTCCAAGGCGGGGACTTGAGAAATGTTGAACACCGACGGAGGAGTGAATCGCCGGTGCGAGCGGTTGCCGGTTGCATATCAGCTGCACTCGCTACCTCGGCCTCCGTGGGTAGCAGAAATACTGGAATTAAGCAACGGAGTACAGTAATCGGCACCCGTACCGACCACGCTACCCGGAAAATTCATGGGTTGCCATAGGTTCTGGTCCGCCTTTGAGGCAGTTCTGTCCCGTCGTGCACTCGCCGCCCGCAGTCCAACTTAGTCAAATTCTCCGTTCGCCCGCCAATTGGCTCTGTGTTCTTCACTCCACGCGTGCTATGCGTAGGAGCGGTTCAGTCATAGAATAATCCTACGGTTCGATCTGGGAAGCGCGATCCCGATTGGGACCGTCGGCGGTGTCTCCCGCTCTGTAGCAACATTAACTATGACTCATCCGGTGCATTAACGGCATAGCTTGATGGGCCGAAGTTGAAGCAGCTAATGGCGGTCCCCACACTGTGCCTTACGCACAGCGTGTGATGCCTATTCACGTGACGAGAGCGTATCAAGGAACGCGACAAGGAATACGGTCAGGGGCCAGCCATCATTCGCCTGAAACAAGGGGAACGTGGGAACTGTACAGTCGTCTGATAGCTGAACAAAGCAGAGGCAGTGGTATGTTTCATTTCTCGGATCGTCCGCTCCATCATGGAGCTGGAGCCGGGAATGGGGACTGGGTACGGGCGCCTATTCTCAGCCGCTCCCACAACCGAACTGAATGCTTAGCCTGATCCTCATAAGGCGGAAGCTCTTACTCAGCCACGAAGCCAGGGATGTGCTTGCGCAGACTTTGGGCGGGCATCTGGTTGCTCTTGGTAAGCCATTGTCGGATCAGAGTCCCCCTTTCAGCATTGTCAGCGCCTCTCGGGATCCGAGAGAACATCGCTGCGCCGCTGCACTTGTCTGATAACTTCTGCCGTGACAACGAGTTGAAATCGGGGAATGTAAGTACAGCCTTGTTAAAATCGATAGGGACGAAACCTCTCGAAAGCGTTCCTACGGTTGGGCTTGTCTCACCTTGACGCTGATGATGGTGTCACGCGCAGCTTCGCCTAGAGCCCGATAAGTCAGGCCCAAGAGACGCGTGGCCTTGCTTGTGTCCGCGATGTTCATCGCGCCCCTCTTGACGCCAGGACTGCCCCGTGGCATCGGGATTGTGCTTTGCACCGCATGCATCGAATCGTAGACGTCCTGCCATGCGAAGGCCCCAGCGGCGATCAAGACTCGTTCTCCGCCTGCCTTCTCCTTTTGCAGTGCGAGGAGATGTGCGCATGCGACATCTCGAACGTCGATCCAAAATCCGGCGAACTGGCCGACTTGGTTGGGGGGCCAGTTTTTCAGAATTTGACCATAGAGAAAGTTTGACGTGTAGTTGACCGTCTGTGGGCTTACTGAGCAAGGCATGGGGAAGCTAAGAGCACAAACACTCACATCCAGGAGCATAGGGCCGAACATCTGACCGGGTCAGCCAGGGAACGCTGCGGATATGACCGTCACGTACGAAGGGAGGAGTCAGTGTGACTAAGTCCCACGGCAAGGCCATGTTGTTCCGCATAAAGTCCCATGCGACCCGCTCGGACACGGTCTTGGCCGCGAAGTAAATGTGGTGAGAGGCCGCCTTTTCTCGATATTGTTCCACGAGGTTCAGCGAATAATTGTTCCAGTCGAGCTGAGACGCTGTGAGCCATCACGAATCATTGAAGTTGACGTGCTGCGCTTACCTCGTTGTAGGTATACCCAAGCGGATGTGGTTCCATCACGGCATCAAAGGACGATGTCATTACGACACGGCGAACATTCCGACTGGAAAAACTGGATGAGCACGCCTCTAACAGACGGTGACCTGAGTACCTACCCATATCTGCGAATGCTATTGAAGAGGCTCATGACACCCTCGATTGTGGTCATGAATACGTCTTCGAAAAGGGTGAGCTGCGAGCGGCAAGCTATAATGAGTTTGTCACCATCATAGGTTCCTCGAAAATCGACCACAGCCGCGGTGTGGACAACACCATCCATGTCCGTGACGGCTTGGTCGAAGGCGCCCGCTGCTTGCATTCTCCCAACCACAACATACTGAAACCGGTTTCCGAATGGCTGCAGAGCCTGAGAAAGCTGCTCTCCCTTTTCCTGCGACCTAACCGCGCCGCGAACCCAATACCCTTGCCTGAGGAGGGTCTGCACGATCCATGAGCCAAGAAACCCGGTCGCGCCTACGAGGTTGTGTCAGCTTCACGCCAACTAGAAAGCAGCGCATGCAGACCGGTGACGAGAACTCTTGCAGACGCGGGTATGACAGGCATGATATTTGAGTAATGACGATGAGCTCGATGTCAAGAAAGGGCGAGTGCCGAGGGTTGAATATGTTCTGTGGCAAGGTGCCTGCCACTCCTTCCTGTCGGCCATTTTATGCCTCAGTGTTGAATACTCACTGCATAAGGAAGGACGATACCCATTCAAGAGATCCCGACCTGTACCGCAAGTTCACCGCATTAGCCAACTGGCCCAAGTAAAATAAATTTGTTGCAGCAGCCGGTTGTCGGACAAAACAGGAGACGACAGGCTCGTGGAGGTGGAGGAAGCAAACTATCAACAAAGATGCATTCAGAAGATCAGGCTGCAGAGCTTTGACCAGCGCCGAAGATGGGGTCCTCAGACAAGGGACGTTTCGCCTAGATATGGTTGTCGGCTCGTAGAACCGGGCCACGCAAGGTCGGTTGCATAAACCAAGGCGACCCTAAGCCGATGCCATCTCACTCTTTTCAGCATGCCGGCTGATGCGTCGTACGTGGCGGCTGACTGGCTGCGCCGCCGAGTGCCAAAAACCAACCGAGCGGATCCCACAGGGAATAGCCTCGCCGACTGAAAAACTTTGATTAATTCCCAGATGTCGGGTCCTGGTCGGGCAGTCCTCCAGGGTCGACCGCTTAAGCGCCGGTCAGAATCAGGGGAAGGTTCCAGCAATGTCAAGCTGGCGCATGATTGTCCTTCTGAGACCGTATCGGAGTGACGTAACGCTCCCAGACAGCGTCCTTCTTTGACCAAGACCCTATCAGCAGTTGCATAGCAGCTGTGCAAATTTTCGTCTTCGCCAACAAAATCGATCGCGTAGCCAACTTGAGTTATCGGACTTTACGATAGGGACCACCGGCGATGCGGGCGCTTGGCACTTCCGAGCTTTGGCAAGGAGGAATAGGGGATCACGGCGATATCAAGTCAGTAAACCAGGTCTAGCGCCACGGCTATGTTCGCAAAGAGAATGCTCATGCGAGCGGTGCCGGATTGCATGAGATAGCCGGTCAAAGACTGGAATCAACTACATATCGCCGGGTTCTTCTCAGAGAACCGCCGAGGTCATGGATAGGTCGATGGCAGTTCATCCAAGGCTCCTATACCAAGTTAGAGATGCAAGATGTCTGGTGTCAGATCGGGGCGGAACGCGTTCGGAGTGGAGGCGGGCTTAGCAATCCATGCTATAAGCCGATGCGTCAGCAGGTCAGCATTATGTAAGCATTCTTCCGCGTATTGCATGCAAAGTCGAAGGGAGGAATATGCTTCTGTCAAGCAAACTGTATTGAACGCTCAAAGTCACGATCACAACGGTCATTGCTGAGACAGCTGGTGTCAAACGACGTCCCTGACGGGGAAGGGTTGCTCAATCCTTGGTTTCCACACAGAAGTCGGCAATTTCGGGTCGGGAGCTGTAAGGTCCGATCATCAAACGTCACCACTGCAAATGATTTTTCGTACTGCTCTGAGCTCTCTGTCCAGTTAATGAGACGGAAAGGGGCAATCAGAATGTTGGAATAGATGTCTATGTGTGGTAGCCCGATCATCCAAGTTCGACTCGTCACACGACGGAATTTGAAACGAAGGATTCCGTTGCACCGTTGCTGCGTTTGATAGGGACAGCAATCGACGAATTCGAAGGCGCTGCCGATTCCCTACAAGACTCTAGCCAAATCAAAAAGGATCTGCGCACTACAAGTAAGGCTTTCATACAGTTTTATGAGAAGTGAACTCCCACGGTTGAGCTTCCATTTAATTCCACGACCAACATCCCACGGACCCAAGGGATGATCCCGCTGTCATTCTTGCCACGTCGTGAAGGCATGGCGTGTTCCCGGGACCGTAGGATATGTAGGATAACTAGCAGTGCTACCACATAGCCCTGACCGTCGGAGCAGATTTCTATCGTTGAATTTCCGCAATCGAGTCTGTCGGTTCAGTTGAGGCCATATTCGCTCACCATCAAACGCCAGAGAGAGCACGCAAACTCCAATTCCATACTTTTTCGTCATTCTGGCACGTTGGTGTAGCGAAATAAAGGCTCGCTGTTGCAGGAGACGGTTCCTTCAGGTTGACAAAATTGAGGAATGTATTTGTAATTTCCGCCGAGCTGGTCCGTTGTTCACGATAGACAACCTCCTTAGCACCGCTTCCATTCGCAACATAACACTGTGATCGACCCTCGGAGCCCTCGGTCTCGAGAGGTTTCTTGACCGGTATGACAAAGCACTCAACTTCACGGAGACTGCATTAGGCGGATGACAAAGTGCCTCCTGACCTGGCTCAGCATGACAAAGACATCAACCGGCGTTGTGATCTCGTTCTGCTCACTTGCGAATCAATCATCCCAATGAGGACTGCAGACGAACGATAGACAGGTCTGCTATTCAAAGCAACTCGAAGGTTTTGTCGTCTTCTGGGAACGCAATTCGGCCGCTGAAATGAACACTCGATCGTCCTTGTTCTGTCACTGCCATCATCAGGAATGATCGTGGTTTCTGCTGAGTACAGCCATGATGGTAACATGGACGGGTCCAGAAGAGCATTTCCGCGAAATGGACACGCAGAGAACACTGCGCGCTCTCGCAATTGATCTCGCTGCATGCATAGGTCCAAGGACGTTGACGCTTCCCAGGAGCGGTTCGGCGAACAGGAATGGGAAAGTCAGTCTCCTGCCAGGGTTGATTACTAAAGCCGAGCTAGTGTATTGCCCTCTGCATCTGATAAGTCGGCGATAGACAAGAAAAGTCTAGTGAAAAGCGAACCAGACTCGTGGTATGTGAGTGCTGTGGGTCGCAAAGTCATCGGGAGAGAAAGAGTCACGCCCTGGTTACGTAACGGCCGTCAGGGTTTGGAAGTGCACTTTGTCCGTCAACTTCAAGTGCACTCACTGTACTACTTCGACCATCACCTCGGCCCTCCTATCCTCGGTCGCCCATAATATACTTCATACGATGCCGCCATGACAACCCTGCTACCATTCCAAAAGCACATCATCGAAGAGGTGCACTCGCCCCTCTCGTCCGACCTGCTTATCCTCGCGCGCGGCCTGGGCCTGCGCAAGCTCCTCTGCACCCTTCTCAAGATTTATGACGCGCCGTCCTCCCTTGTCCTCCTGGTCGGCGCGTCGCCGGAGGAGGAAGCGGGGATTGGGGAGGAGCTGGGTGTTATGGGTGTTAGGCGACCGGGGCTGAGGACGGTAGACTATGAGATGGGACGCGCGGAGCGGAGGGAGCTGTATAAGCAGGGCGGGCTCATCAGCGTTACCAGCCGAATACTGGTCGTGGACTTGCTTCAGAAAGACATCCCTGTGGATGTCATAACTGGAATGGTGATAATGCATGCGGAGAAGTACGTCCTCGGATCTGATTGCTGAGGTATGGGCTAAACGGTAACCAGGGTGTCAGCAACAAGCACCGAATCCTTCATCGTGCGGCTGTACCGCGAGTCCAACCAAGCGGGCTTCCTCAAAGCCTTCTCAGACGACCCCGAGCACTTCACATACGGCTTCTCACCTCTGCGCGCGGTCATGAAAGAGCTGCGAGTGCAGTCTGTGCGGCTTTATCCCCGATTTCACGAGATCGTGCAGGAGAGCCTGAGCCGCAGGATGGCGGATGTCGTCGAGGTGTACCAGCCACTCAGCGAAAGCATGGTTGAGATACATCGGTGTATTGTCGAGTGTATGGAGGCGACGCTGGGCGAGATCAAGCGGAGTCATAGTACTGTGCGTGTTGCTTGCGGCCCGATTATTGCACCAGCTGATGTGCCCAGCTCGACCTAGATGACCTGAACGTCGAGAACGCCTATTTCAAGAACTTTGACTATGTGATCCGGAAGCAGCTGGATACTGTCTGGCACCGCGTCGGTCCCCGTACGAACCAGCTAGTGAAAGATCTCGCCGAGCTACGCCGGCTGCTCAAGTTCCTCCTCTCTTACCCTCCAATCACGTTCCTCAAGTACCTCGAGTCGATCATCGCGTCTAATACGGTAACCGAGAGCGGTGCGGCGCGGCAGCACCAGAGCCCTTGGCTATACATGGATGCTGCGAGCAACATGCTCACCGCCGCGAGGGCGAGGTGCTATGTCATGCAGCGCAAGGCGAGCGATAAGGCGTTTGCGGCTGTGGCGAGGCATGCAGGAGGCGAGGAAGACGAGTGGGATGTGCTGGATGAATGGGAGGGGCTGCAAGGGCGAGAGAGGAAGGGGCCCAAGTGGCTGCCCGAGGGGATGACCCCCGTGTATGAGGAGCTGCCGAAGTGGGACCTGCTTAGGAAGATCCTGCAGGAGATCGAGGAGACGATTGTTCAGAATCCATATCCTCCGAGTACGTTTCCGAAAGAACTCTTGTATCATATCAGCTGATGCGGTTTTCCAGATGCTCCCGGTACGAATCTCGTCCTGGTCATGGTGCACGACAACAAAACCTGTGCGCTTCTACGTGAGTACCTCACCTCGCTCAACGCTTCCGGTACCGTCGACCCCGATCGTCCACCTGGCGCGAGGATGCTCGACGCGCACCTGCGAGACTACATATTCTGGAAAGGGCGTGGTCTACGTCACACGATGCAAGCGAAGGGGGAGATGGCGAAGAGTCTTTCGGGTGGTGGTAGCTTGAAGCGCGTTGCGCCCGGGGCAGAAGAGGCAAAAAAAGACGGTGAAGGGGAGGTTAGTGAGGCGCTGCTGAAGAAGGACAAGCTCAGGGAGAGGGCAATGCAGCAAAGACGGAGGATGAGGGGCGGGAAGGTGCCTGAGCCGGTGGGTAGGAGTCTGCTCCGAGGAGGGGCGGCTGCAGAGGAAGTCAAGATGGAGGAAGAGGCGGTTGAGCTGAACTCCTTGTGCGCAACATTTGATCCAGGTGTTTCTCTGCTGATAGGCCATCTAGCATCGAGACCACACACGCATCTCCGCCCCCATTAACACTCAACACAATGTCTGAGGAGGACGTCATTGAGCTCGTCGACCGCATCGACAGCGAATCCTTTGACCAAGACTTCGGCATCGTCCCTGACGAGCAGATTGTGCTTATTCGACCGTATGGCGACGATAGTGACGACATGCTCCTCAGCGAATTGCAGCCGCGCTGGATCGTCATGTACGAACCGGATCAGTCGTTCATTCGCCGCGTCGAGGTGTACCGCAGTTCACACCCCGGCCTGGCAGTGAGGGTGTACTTCATGGTGTACGAGCTAACGAGCGAGGACTACATGTACCTCGCTCAACAGAGGCGGGAGAAGGATGCGTTTGCCAAGCTGATCGAGGAGAGGGGCTCAATGCTCAACCCGATTCTGGAAGCGCCGACGAGGGCTGGTAGCGGCGATCTGATCAAGACGATCAGCTCGAGGATTGCGGGTGGAGGAAAGGTCGTCAATTCCGAACCAACACGGGTGAGCATATCTCAACTTCAGGTCATGAGACAAAGACTGACTTTCGAAATAGATCATCGTCGACATGCGAGAATTCCGCTCAAGCCTTCCATCACTCTTGCACGCCGTCAACATTCAGATCATCCCCGCCACCTTGACTGTTGGCGATTACGTGCTGACGCCTGACATCTGTGTCGAGCGAAAGAGCGTCCCAGATCTCGTGCAGAGCTTCAACAGCGGACGTCTGTATACGCAATGCGAGCTCATGTCTGTGCACTACAAACAACCGATATTGTTGATCGAGTTCGAACAGGACAAATCGTTCTCTCTACAGGTCTGTTTTCGATGTTGCGCTGAAGATAGTGAGACTGATACTGTTCCAGACGATTTCGGAAACCAGAGCACCAGTGAAGTCTGCCAAACCGAATCAACCTGTGGAGTTTAACGCCTCCGACACCTCGACAATCCAGTCCAAACTTGTTCTCCTTACGCTGGCATTTCCGCGTCTGCGTATCATCTGGTCGTCTTCGCCATTCGCTACGGCCAAGATATTCCCAGATCTGAAGATGAATCACCCTGAACCGGACCCTCTAAGAGCAGTACAGATCGGCGCGGAGGAGGGTGTTGCGACCATGGTCGAAGGAGGATGGAACACCCAGGCAGAGGACCTGCTGCGGTGCTTCCCTGGGATCACGAGCAAGAATGTCAGATATGTTATGGGCAAAGTGGGAAGCGTTCGAGACTTGTGCGAGCTCAGCAGGGAGGAGATGGAAAGCTTGCTTGGGACGGAGGGTGGGAAGCAGTGTTACGCATTTGTGAATCGTGGGACGCGGAAAGCGACAAGACAAGCTGCATGACTGTATCATTAGGGTATCTTCTGCCTGGGTATTGTATCACTAATGTATATTGTCGTCGTCATCATCGCGCCTCTGCTCCAAAAAAGCGACTCGATAAACGCATGGATCTCCGAGGTCGTTTTAGCTCTGGTACCGGAATGGTATCTTCGACGGCGGTTGCGTCTGAGGACTCTTCGGACCGTCGCTTCGGCCCGCGAACCTTTGTGACTGTATTGAGCTTCGTCGTCTTGATTTTCATGCTGACCTTGACTTTCTTGACGACTTCGACTGCCGCTTTCACTATTTTCGGTCCGCTGACGGAAGCGTTGTCCTTGATGAAGAACCTCCAAGGCTTGTCCACAGCACGGGTAATGCCGATTCGAGGGCTGACACCGATGCTCTCCTCCGGCAGTTGCTCCCCTTGCTCAATCCAGAGCTCCGACCCGTCGTCCAACATATTCATCCCACCAAGGCTGATGTCCACTCCCAAGGCTTGCCCAACATTTCCCGGCCCGCTTCCAAGTTTGTGTGTCGCAATCGCCTTCTTCTGCCCTCGACTCCTTCGCTTGGTCATCTCCTCCACCCCCTCCAACGGCTCTACAGCTCGGATGAGCACACCGCTTGCCTCTCCATCAGGCGCTGCAGTGCAATTCAAGCACCAGTGTATTCCATGGCTCCGGTAGATGTATGCCAGCCCGGGCGGGCCGAACATGACGGCATTGCTGGGCGTGCGCCTGCCGGGATAGGAGTGCGAGGCGGGGTCGGTCTCGTGGTAGTATTCCGTCTCGACAATGCGAGCGGCCAGGTGCACACCTGTGGGAAGGCGTCGGTGCAAGACGGAGTTGAGCAGAGCACGAGCGGGCAATGGGCCAGGCTGGAGAAGGAGGGCCTCCATGGCGACGCAGAGGGAAGGGAGAAGAGCAGGTTTGGGACCCTTGTGACTGCGAGAGGAAATGATTGTTTCCAGTCATCCTCAAGCTGATGACTCTCTCGCCTCCACTCTAAACCGGTCTTCAAGCACCTCCGTTGTACCGGCGCTTCTCGTTCTCTGACGAATAGAACAACTCTTTTGCCTTGAAGCTCAATCTGGACGTCTGGTCTAGCGAGAAGGTTACCGGGCGCCAGACTTATAAACGTTGCAGCGACAACGGCAGCGACCGGCTACTGCTGGCCTTTTGTCACTGGCGGTCCAAATGGCCTGGTTAGAAGGCGTTAAGCGCCATGGCGCTCTCATGCTGCTGTTGTTTCAAGCCCAGATTGGATCTCAGCAGTGTTTATGGCTGAGTTAGCCGATCTTGATGAAGGCATTTGGGAGCGATCTCTTGTTTGCTGCTGTTGCTATGGTTCTGCGTAGGTGCCGCTGCAGGTTCGTCCGTGCGCTGGTGCTCTTTAAAACGCGGCCTGAGGTCGGAGATGATCCATGTCGACAAGCTCACCGAGAAGATATGCATAGAGCGCTTAAAGTATACGACATCCTGGCGCTAATCTTCTCCTACATTACGAAAGAGATAGACACCGGCATCATTCCTCACTACCGCGACCTCACACGGCTCGCACGAGTCAATCGACTATTCTGGCAGCTGTCTGTGTCGATAATATGGGCCAATCTGGATGCTCCATCTTATCTCATTGAGCTATTACCCTCGGGAAGATTGACCACTCGACGGGTACGTCTTCTGGCAGGGTGTTTGAAGAGTAGTACTTACTTGGCTGCTTCAGGATGCCGACAGTGCAATGGCCTTGCATCGTGTCCCTTCCTACGCGCAACATATACGAGAGTTATCCCTTCCGTCCTGTACTCCAGGCATGGACCCACGGCAGTTCCGACGAATCCTCTCCGAGCTCGCTCAGCTTCGACAACCATTAACGAATTCCCTGACTCGGCTTACCATCGGTCGAGACGAGAGCTGTTACGCTCTGGCGAAGCACTTCGTGCACGCCGAGCTACACCACCTCACTTTGGATATCGATGTTCTTCCCAACACTCCCTCTCGGCAGATGGAGTTTCTGCAATCCTTACCGCACATGGTTCCCGCTCTGCGATCGCTGTCCCTCGCCGTTCAGCAGTCGGGGGCACCAACTGGTCTGCAGTGGCCGCTTCCAACCTTGCACTCCTTTACCGCTCTTGAAGACGCATTCATCTCAGGCGTGTTTGATACTGAACATGTCCTCCGGCTTGTGGCAGGTACCAAGCTCCGTACTCTCACGATGCGCCATCTCAACGACAAGCGGCCCTCCCAGTTCCAGCCCGATGCACCTGTGAGCGAACCTTCGACCTTGATGCATCTACGGCAGTTGCGCTTGGAAGGCACCTTATCACGATGCGAAGCAGCGATCAACAACATCCACGCGCCTCATCTCTCTCGCTTGGAATTGTCCATATCTAGCAGACCGTCGGAAGGCGAACTCGCGCATCTATGTTCCCAACTCCTCTGCTGGAAGGAGACGCTCACAAGCCTTGCTCTCATGCATGGCGGTCGCGCCGTACTGTCGGGGCTTGAACTCATCCGACCTTTGGTCAGCATCCATCATCTAAGCGAGCTGACACTGCATGCGGATTGGAGAGACGGGTCTCTTCAGCACATATCACACGTCTGGCCCAATTTGGAGAAGCTTCGACTCCACGAGTCTAGTATTGTGGATCCCTTCGACGTCGGCAACAGCTATCGCAGTCACTTGATGCTGCATGATATCCTCACAGTTGCACAGCACTGTCCGCGTCTTCGGCAGCTGTCCGTCCAGGTGGATCTCTCGATCGTATGCCAGCCGTCGATTTTGCCGCCCAAGGCGCTGGCGCTCAAGGTGTTCCAATTGGGGCTAGGATCCTCCTTGCCAACTACCCTGACAGATCGTCTGATACTCGGGACGCTCATCCACTCGATGTGGCCCAATGCCATTGTGACAGTCCTGGACCTGGATTTGCGCGACGGCAAGCAGAGTCGAGCAATGTCCGGTCGGCACAAGACGCTCCGGGCATTTGCAGCCTGGTACAACGATCAATCGCCGCAGTGGGACAACAGTTTGCGAAGGTAGAGGCACACGTTGGTTTCTCATACAATAGTCCCCTACGCTTTGCTAGGCATAGTAATAATCAAGGCGGTCGCTTATGACGCGCGAGTGGAAAGATGGGACGGCCAGAGCGGGCTTGATACAGTTGACTCTGTCTAAATGCAACCTCTATTTGTTCATACTCTCTGGCTATGCATATTAACTTCGAAATTAAATCCCTTTCAATGGGCGAAATCGCTCTGCCTCGCTGCATATTTACTTTAAGCGCATAAAATGCAGCCGAGAAAGTCGTTCCCGACACCATGCACTGAGGCAGAGTCGACTGTAGTAAAGCAGTGGCACAGGACCATGAGCCAACTTGCTGAAGTTCTGAGGCCGTTGGAGCTCTGCACATGTGAAACTTCCATTTCATGCACCGAATCTGTAGCACAGGCACACACACACTCTGAGAGCATAGAAAACAACTTGTTATTCAAGTAAGGATATTCGGCACACATACAAGAACACAGCTGTACCGGACGCAGCTCAAGTATAACGAGCTCAAACAACCAGCTAGAAATGGCAAGGTAGTCAGGCGAGATTGAGAGGAGTGCATATGAGTCCTAATTGCGTAAGAGGACAGGGGCTGGGGCACGGCTTCCGGGCCGCCCCTTCGGCTTCGGACGAGATATTCGCAATGATTCACCGGGGCTAATGAATGGTTAGATTATGCCCTGTTTAAATGCAACGCAGAGCCATACCTGACAAGCATACCCAGGGCCTCATTCTCTCTCGCTCCGGCTGTGCTTGCTCGGGGGCGCTTTGGTTTGCCTACTTCATCAGACAGCACGCTGAGCTTGGCATCCGTGGCATTGAGCTTTGCAGCTTGTTTGAGAACAAAGCCTGCTGGAGGAGTCTCGATTGCGGCCTTGTGAGGGAGTACAGGGTTATGACGGCGAGACCAGCTCAACGCTTGCCGGCCCGTCCCACTCTTGGTACGAGGACGTGGTACCATAGCCTTCGGTGCGGCCACCTTCGTCTCTTCATCCAGCACTGCAGGACGAGTAGGCTCAGCATAGTCCTCCATAGGGTGGCCCAGGTCTGCGAGCTTTTGTGTCGCTGATTCGGCGAGGGCATTCTGCCGGGGTAGTGACACAGAGATCGGCAAGGCAAGCGGCAAGGCAGGCAGGCAGTTCAATTCCTTGCTGATCGTTGTGACTGCCGGGCGCTCCGGAACAGGTTGGCTCTCAGACTGTTGCCACTCCGGCAGCGGATACGGAGACGGTCGGGAGTTAGTTCGGGACCGAGTTCGAGTACGCGCAGGCAGATCAGATCGTGGTTTGAACTTGTTCTGCGACTTTGCCAAAAAGGTTAGGATAGCCTCTTTGGTTGTGGGTAATTCCGAATGGTCCTCTTCAATCTCGTCCGCTTCCACAGCTCCAGGGAATAGCACTTGACTTTGGCGGAGCTCCAGTAACAAGCTTTTCCTCTTCTCAAGGCTATCACGCCGTCTCTTGTTCAGCTCGTTGATGGCCTCCATTTCTGCAAGACTGGAGCTGCGTGACCGGTTTCCAGCAGTAGCGCTCGGGACGCTGGGCGTCTCTTCGGTTATAGTGCTGATCGCAAAACCGCTAAAGCGGCGATGACCCTGACCTTGTGGCCGTGCCCGTACACCGGCAAGGCCGGGTATACCTTCCACCATGCCCGAAGCGGGGAACTTGCTCAGTGATGCATGCAGCTTGGGCAGGTCAATGCTGGAAGTCGACCCGGCCTCACTCGAGGTATAAGGAGGAGTATCTGGAACAGTGCCCAAGGCCACCGACACCCGAGGAGTAGACGCCACGCCAACTTTTTTCCGAGCAGATGGAGGGGCAGGCTTCGTGATTCTTGGTGTAGGGGCTACGCAAAGCCGTCAGAGTTGTTTCAGCCCAAGAATAGGGACTTACCCAAGCCATCACTCAAGCCGGTCGCTCGGAGGACGACCTTCTCCATGCTGTCTTCGGACCTGAGTGCCTCGAAGACTTTGGACATTCGTAGCTCACTGATCCGGACACTTTGCGGTGGGTCTTGCGCGCAGTTTGCTGGAGTATCCTGCGCTTCCGTCCAGGCCTGACTGTCCTTGTCTAGTCTCGCCTGTCTGTTCTTCGCCGCTTCTACACTGGGCGAGCTCTGCATACCGGAGCGAGGGGCCCAGCCCAAGTCGCCGTCGAGCATGGTCATCATTGTATCGTCCGGTCCAGGCATGCGCGCAGAGTCTTGGCTGATCGTCGACACGGGTCGTGGCTTGCGAGACTGTCCTTGGAACAGGCCGGGAACTGAAAGTGTTTGGCGATCATCTTCTTTGGTAAACAAGGAGTCGGCAGACACAGACTCGCGCTTGCGCTCCACCGGGAACAATGAATCTTCTTCATCAGAAGACAGTTCCATGTCACTTTCCCTCGCAGATGTCGAACGCGCCTCAGAATCGAACGATGCGCGGCTGCTTATGTCTGCCTCGCTGGCATCGACGATAGACTCCAGCATAGAGGCGCCATGAGCTGAATCGAACATCTTCTCGTCTGTAATGCCTGGTCGACCTCGCCTCTGATATGACATTGGACTCATCTCGGACAGTTCGCTGAAGGCGCTATCCTGTGAATCCCGACGAGAATTTCCTGAAGCAGCGATGCCTCCCATACCGCCATACGACTGGTATGCCTGCACTGCGGAGTGACTGTCTGCAGAATCCACCCGGCTACGCATCAACGAGTTCCGCTTGTTGTTGTTGAGATATGCAGGCGGCGGTCCCGATATCACATCTCCATGGCCATTTGACCGATACTGCAGCGGTGGAGGTGGTCTGGTTGATGCATGGAATGACCAGGTAGAGGCAACGCTATCATTTGATTGCCTGTTGAAGCGGCGCTTCATTTGTTCCTCGTCCATGGCTGCCATCGCAGCAGCCGTCAACGGACGGATGTTGCTTTCAGCTGAATCCAATCGGGCTCGCTCGGATGCAGTGTAACCTATTGGGTTCGGTACACCCGGCTTGAGGAGCGCGCCGTAGGAAGAGATGGATGGGATGCTGTATTCGGTATCGCTCTTCTCGTGCGCCTTCCTTTGCTCACCCATTTCGGCGCTAATCGCGGTTGACACATATGAGTCGTATGAGCCATAGGAATCACGGTTTGGTTGGCTTTGAGGGAATGCAATTGACTCATCGAACCGAGATACCCGTTTGCTGCTGCCATCGCTGATAATCGAGGACATATTATGCAGTGCCGACGGGGCGCTTAGATTCAAGATCGCCGAATCACCCGGCAGTTGTTCGTTGTACATCGAGGGCAGAGATGCATAGGAATCAGCCGGAACATGTCCTCTTCGTGTTCGAGCGTGTGCTTCCTGCTCGTCATGAGCTAACAGCGACATTCCTGTAGGTTGCATGACCGCCTCGGCGCCATTCAGGTCCTCCTGAGGAGCAGCTGATTCGTTGAGGTTCAGCACACTGGACAAGTACTGCTCGTTCCCGAACATCTCTTCAGAGACATGGGCGACGTAATTGACGAAGCTCTTTCGTGTTGACGGGCCCGCCAACTGGTTGTACGTCTCGGTGAAATCCAGACTTCTTTCACTTCCGGACGACTTGCGAGACAGCGGCGACAAATCATCCGACGTGGTGGACAGAGGACAGTCGAGAGTTGCCAGTGTCGTGTTGATATCAGGCAAAAGCTCCCGAATTTTGGAAGGCAAGCCACCCGGAATGATTAGCGAGAAACTCATGTCGCCATTGGGTGTCGGTGGAAGTGGCATGCTCGGCGGTGGAGACCGAGCCCGCTCAGGCAATATCTCGTGAATCGCATCCCTGAGCTCCTCGTCCACCACTTGGGGCAGGGCATCGTCGGCCTTGGAAAGCGATTCCTGGGCCGACTCGTAGATCGAAGTCGTCGAGTTCGAGGTGGAGAGATCGGAGCCTTGCGCTGTGAAGGCAAGGTAGTCGCCGGCGATGGCGTCCAATGTGGACGCCGACAGGGAAATAGACGCCTGGCTGCCTCTCAGTGAGCTGATCCAGTCCTTGTACGACTCTGGGACGCTCAGCAGGGAGTCAGTCTTTGAAGGCTCGATAATGGCATGTGTCGCGTCTCCGTCGACGGACGTGGAAACGCCCATGGCGACCGGGAACAGATCCATCCATTCGTCGCGAGCCGTTGCAGATATGCTCTTAAGCTGTCTCCCTCTGAGGGTGGAGAGGCTGGGAAGAGCTTTGTGCGACTTCTTGAACCCACCCTCAGCGGAAACGGGAGTAGGCAGTGACGACGCTCCTATGTCATCTTGCTGGCCGTTGGCATGCACCTCGGGTGTCACAAGATTGGGTCCATCGGCCTTTGCTACGGCGGCAGGGGCAGTCGATGGCGGAGGAAAGGCTGGAAGTGCTGGACGCGATGAGAAGAACCGTCCCGATTTGGCCGGGGTACAGTCGGGTGTGGCACCAGTCAGATCTAGGCTGGAGATGAGATCCGACAGCTCGGAGTTGGCAGCCGCCAAGGCAGAGAAGTCTGGAATGCTGTCAGCGAAGGCTGAACACTTAACCAGGTGTATGCATACCAATGGGTGGTCCCTTCGTGAAGTCGAACCTATCTCCATCACTCATGGTGCGCTGACCCTTCCTCGGCGTCCTCTGAGTCTCCGGCTGGAAGACGCGTCGAAGGCTCCCACGCAACGACGATTGCTTCTGATCGTCTTCCTTGGACTTGACCCGAAGAGTGGCATCTTTCCTAGGCGTGGGGTCCAACAAGTCCGGCAGATTATGATCCGCGTTGGTGGGTGGTGGGCTTTGGCTCCGCGCGCGTGCAATGTGCTCGAGCTCCTCAGGTGTTGCTGGAGGAAGTGCGAACGGCATCGCCAAGGCGATGAGTTCCTTCCCATCCTCACTACACTCGAAGTCTGGACGTTCGATCTCAACCCAGCTCTCATGCAGAGCCTTCTTCTCTTCCCTTGACCTCTCGACTTTGTGTTTCTTGATGCCATCGAACAGGCCCTGCAGGCCCGGGCGACGCATCTTGGACCCGTTCCTTTTGATGCTGGGTACGTCCGCCACTGCTGCTTGCAGCTGGGAGGATGGAGGAGTCGGGTAGTCGGATCGCAGCAGGTGCGGTGGTAGGGAAGTGACATCCCGGGAGGATACGGAGTCGAAGGTGCCTGTCGAGCTGCGTGCCTTCCGCACTCTTTGCGTGTCAGAGTGGTTGGATGCCCGACTGATAGACCGCAAGCCGAAAATGCTCGCCATTCCGCGGATGGTTCCATCGCCCACGTCCTTGATAGAGTTGACCGTCCCGATCGAGGTCGGAGGAAGTGCAGCCTCCGGTGCTATAGACGTCTTCGATGGACCACCGAGAGCAGGCTTCGCCGGGCTGTTTGCTGCGCTCGGCGCGCCAGCCTCCCAAGAGGAACCGGATGAGGTGGACTCGCCACAGTCCCGGGAGCTCTGCTTTTGCCGGAAAGTAGCGATGCTTCGAATGCTACGCATAAAGCGAGGGCCGTGTATTGTCTCGTCTTTGTCACTGTCCGTTTCCAAGGCAGAATGGTCTGCTTGGACACTGGACGGCGCCAGGACGCCGGACACGGGGGTGGCACAGCGCGGAGCTGTCTCCAACATCATAGCAATAGACTCTGGTATAGCAGGGCGGCCGAGAGGCGGTGAGATTGAACGCGGCTGCAACCGGGCGGAGTAAACAGACGGCGTGGGAGCTGGATGCATACGGTCAGCACGTTGCATGCACGGGCGTAGATTCTGCGTACAGCGAGCCCGTTGTGTTTCCATACTTCTCCTGCCCTCTCCGCTCTGTCTACCAGTGACGGTCGGTGTAGGAGCTACAGGTGCAGAGTGTCAGCGAACTCTCAATAATGTGGGACATTGGGACGTACAACGAGCACGCTCCTTGTCAATGCTCTTTCTCCCGATTGTCCTCGCCCACAGCGACTTCTCTTTAACCTCAGGAGCTATAGCCTCCTCATTCGCCTCTTTCGACGCGGCATCCTTGTTCGGACCCCACGCGTGGAACAGCGAGTCGAGTCCGAGGCGTGAACGCGACTTCTTCTTTTCCAGACCGTCGGTATGCTTGCTCCTCGACGAAGGGGCATCTCTGATTGTGCTGAACTGGCTGGTGCTCGAACGGCTGGTGTTCGTCGCGGCGCTAGCTTGGCTGGTCGCGCTCTGTGCGCTGGCAGTCGTCGAGGTGGTCGCGGTGCTGGAGGTGGTCGCTACGCTTGAGGCTGTCTTCGCGCTGGTGGCAGAGCGGTTCGACTTGAAGCTGAGCAGGGTCGCCTTCGAGTCCGCGCGCGCGCGTTCCTGGGGAACAGCGAGTGGGGCGCGAACAGACGCGTTGCGGGACAGGGGACGCGGCTGGGAAACAAGTTCGGGCAGGGGCGGCGAAGGGTCGATGGCAACACGGAAGCCGGACAGGGTGCTGATGACATCCTTCTTGTTCTCCTTGCCCTTCTTCTTGAGCGTCGCTGGGGCGGCACGGGAAGGTTGGTCGGGTTCAGCCCAAGGTGCGACACGCGAGCGATCCGTATGCCCTTCCAGCTGCTTCAACCTCTGACGTTCCCCGCGCTCCGCGATCATCTCCATAGCAAGACGAGGCTCGGGCTCTTGAATGCGCACGCTCTTGACACTCTTCGCACGAGGCGCGGCGATCGGCGGATGACTGTCCTGCGTGACAGAGGCATTCGGGGTTTTGCCAGGCGTTGGTGCGGTGACGCGAAGGGATGGTATGAGGATGGGAACGGGTGTTTTTGTAGAGACGGGGATGCGAGATTGTGGGTATGCTGTGGATGAAGAGGATCTTGTGGGAGGCATTGTGGATGAATCGAGACTCGATACAATGGGACGGTGAGATGGGCGAGGTATGAGAGCAGAAAATGAAGTCGTATATCAACACGTAAAAGAGATGGATGAGGGGTCGTAAGGTGTCTCTGTGATGTCAATGTGGTGCGTGTATGCGCTGTCGTGAAGTTGTATTTGTGGAGTTGTTGGGTTTATCGTCGTTGTCGGGCGTCGCGTCGTGCTCGTCGTCGTCGCTGGCGTTACTGCTGTATGTATGTGCGCGTGGATGTCGTCCTAAAAGTGCGAGGCAATTGTCAGCATGGTCGTGTCCAATTGCAAATGACGCTCACAGAGTATGGTCATGCAGAATGGCGGACTTGTCTTCCTAAGTAGCGAGGCAGGTCGTCAAGGTGTATCCCACTCAATGTCTTGTCACCTAAAGAAGTGAGGCATTGGCATCAGCACGCACAGTCCGCAACCAACCAGGTACCAAATGAGAGAGGAGGACGAGGAGGAGCAAGAGGGACGTGAGCATACACTCACCTTGTCCGGGCTGCTCCTGCTGAACAACCTTCCCACTTCTGCTCGTCGAGGTACGCGTTCGCTGTCTACAGTACCGCGTTTCTTGAGGCGCGTCCAAAGGGAAAGAAAGGAAGAAGGGAGCGCGCACGAAGGGTATGGGTTGTCTGTCGACCGTTGCTGTGCGCGTGGTCCAACTCTACACGCCGGGGGCTGGACGCGTCGGGTCACGCGCTGGGAACGGTGGGAACGCGGGTTGTATGCTATGCGATGGGCATAGGATAACTCGGGAAGATGGTGGAAGATGGCCGGCGATGAGGGACCGCAGCGGCGCGTGCGGGTGCTTGGATGATGGTGGACGCCAGGTGCGGGGGCGTGTGATTGGCTGGAGAGCGCGCCCCTGCCGGTTTGTAGCGGACCCAGCTACGTGACGCGTCACCACGTGTAGTCACATGCTGCCTCGTGCCCTGCCTGATTTTGCTCTTGCCTTTTCGGGAGTGTGACAATGAACGTGAAGAAGGGACAGACACGAACGCTCTGCCTGGACCATACTGGACATGATCGAATTGTGAACTGGACCGGTCTAGGGACAGCATGTACGCCAGGGCAATGGAATGTTGCGGGTATACATAGCCGACTGTCGCCGGAGTCGATATGCTTCAATGACTGGACTGCTCCTTCGGCATGCATGAGCCTGAGCTTGGCACCTCTGCGTAAATCATACTTTCACGCTATGGCTCATGCGCTTCGCTGCTTCACGGGAACATCATCTCGAGCGAGTAGATAATATGTCGTTTCCTTCCAACACGTCCAACGGGCGTAATCGTTGGGTTCTAGCCTGTCTTGCACTCGCGCTTATTTCCGTCGTCCCGTTATCATCCGTTGGGCGGAACCGGATGGGAATTCGAAGAAGAGTGATGATGCAGGCACTTCGTGATGGACTGTCGCTTCGATTTGTCGTTTCACTGTTAGCGCTCTTCGAACGGCCAGTGCAATGTCCGGAATTCCATCCAGCTCAGATCAAGCTACTCAGCTGCGTAGGTTAGCTGCAGAGCAGATGATAATCTTGGCGGATAAACTTGGTAAGCCGAGAGATGTACGGGCACTTTGACTTGGTTTGACAGATAATCAGGTCTGCACTCGGAGGATCCCTTTTCTCTGCAATTGGCCGCTGCGGACTGTAACTTGGCCTTTTATTGGATTGTGGGTCCGCCCTCATTTCGGCGCATCCCATTTGGCTGACTGTTACGACTGTGCTGCCTAGTTCGATTCCCAAGAAAAATCGCGAGCTGAATGCCTATCGATTCTCGCTCGCTTCTGCACTCAATATCTCCCTCAACTGGTGGACTCTATTGCCCAAAAATACCAGTATCCAGAGCGATATTGGAGCATGAAGGTGGAGGAATTTGAGAAGGTCTACTTTCATGGCTATAGCCAATTGAAAGCCATGCAAGCTCTCGTGGTCTACTGTCGACCGTACGCGGAGAAGTATCTCTGCATGTCGAACCTGGGCCAGCGTGCTGAACTGGTCGGTGGCTGCGCCCTCAATCTTCTGCTGCATGAGACTGAGAGGGCGCAGCATCTCATGGATGGAAGCTTGGCCCCATCCATTCACCTATCCGACGAGATAAGAGCTGCGGTCCCGAAGATTCTTTCAAGCTTTGCCTCGGTATCGGATATCGTCATTCTCATCTTGCTACACATGTCATCTGAAGCCAGAAGACGTTGTCTTTCTAGTGCGATCGTTCCTCGCCTTCGACGTGTTGTGCAAGAGCTGCTCGGATGGGAAGTGCCGGTTCTCGATCGTGCATCTTTTATCAGCCTTTTTGTATTGCTTCAAGGAAGGGGCGACGGTCTCCGTCCCAGTAGTTCTATGGATGAGGTACACGGTCTGGAACGATGCGGACGTCGTGACTGCGCCAAGACAATCGAGAATGCGCAGCTATTTCAGTGCAGCAGGTGCGTAATACTGTATCCACCCTCGTCTTTCGAATCTATGCTGAGCTGTGAGGTAGATGTGGGGTCGTCCTCTATGTAGTAGCCGTTTCATTCTTCTTGCCTATCCCCTGCTGACCTTCATTCTGAAGTGCAGCAAGCGACATCAGAAAGAGGACTGGCAAGACTCACAACGGCCGCACAAAGCGTGGTGTTACAAGACACCATGGTAGATGCCTGAGTGGACAGTCTCAGCTTTGGCGAGTTATGATCTTTCCTGTTTTATCATGTAATCCGAACCGCAAAACAAAGATGACATGTACCAACCACTTGATCTACTACTGCATTCTGGGGAATTACCCGAGTGGCATAGATCGATCATACGCATTGTGTATTCGCGCCTATATTCAGTCCGTTACAACCAAGTCCGCAGGCACGTTCCGTCGGGGATATGCGCAACCACGGCGTTGAATATGTCCAGCCTGAGCGACTGAGCATCATACTCCAGGGCAATAGTGGTCTGCGGAGAAGTCGCCATCTCGCCATCCGGTGATGGGTAGTGGCTGGCACGAGACGCGGACAAGCTGAGCAAAGCACAGCGCTAGCCCCAGCCGACGCGGTAGCCGACCGACGCGGGCCCGTTTGGGATTCTGACTGTGCTCACAACGGGACGGGGAGGGGCGAGAGTTCTGATACCCGATATTGCAGATTTGGGGAACGGAACTTAGGCTGCGATCGGTGCTTGGCCGAGATGTGAGCAGACTACAGAACAGAAAGTTGGATTGTTGTATCCAGACGAGCATTAATTCATGTTCTGGGATTGTCTCGTGAGGAGTGTTTTCCACGTGCTCCACACGCGTAAGGGACGACACGGCACGAGTTGGCGGGCTGCAACGCTTGGTTTACCGGTTACTTCACTGGGTGCGCCTTGTTCGAAATGAACGCGGCGCCCTCCAGCCATGATCAAGCGACTAAGCTTCGTAGACTGGCATCAGCACAGGTGCAATTTCTGGTTTATCTTCTTGGTGGGTTGCTACAAGTTATGATCGCAGGCTATCATCGGGCTTGACGGGCTGTCAGGTCTCCGCTCGAGGGAGCCCATTTCACTTGTATTTGCAACCATTGGCGACAAGCGCGCTAGTGCATTTTCTTGGATTGTAAGTGCATTTTTGTATCACATTTCTTAGTCAGTTAAGCGTCTTCACTTCTGGGTTTAGTCCGACTATCACAACGATTCCCCAACTGAATGCCTTTCGGTTCTCACTCGCTTCTGCGCTCTGTATCTTCCCCAACTGGTGGACTCCGTCGCACAAAACTATCAAGATCCGGAGACTCATAAGTTCGCGACCTTTGAGGAATTGGAGAAGGTCTACGAGCAGGGCTACGAACACCTGAAAACCTTGCAAGCTCTCATCATCTACTGTTCTCCATATGCGAACAAGTATCTATTTGGATTCAGCGAGGAGCAGCAAGGGAAACAAATGGGTGAATGCGCTCTCCATCTCCTATTTCACTCCATCAAGAGAGCACGTATTCTCATGGGTGAAAGCTTGGCTCCATTTATCCACCGATCGGACGAGATCAAAGCTGCAATTCCAAATATCCTGTCGATGCTGGCCGCGGTATCAGATATCCTGATCACAATCTTGCTATCCATGTCATCCGAAGCCAGAGGACGATGTCTCACTAATATTCTTGTCCCTCACCTCCAGAGGATTGTGCACGAGCTGCTTGAATGGACCGAAGCGCCAGCTCTCACTCGTGCATCGTTTCAAAATGTTCTCATCTGTCTTTACGGAGTGGGTGACCGTCTCCTGCGTGTTAATGAAATGGATGGGGTACAGGGTCTGGAACGATGCGGACGTCGTGACTGCGCCAAGACAATCGAGAATGCGCAGCTATTTCAGTGTAGTAGGTGCGTGATACTGTAGCCACCCTCGTCTTACGAAGCTGAGCTGTGAGCTAGATGTGAGGTCGTCCTCTATGTAGTAGCCATCTTCTTCTTCTTGCCTCTCCCCTGCTGACCTTCATTCTGAAGTGCAGCAAACGACATCAGAAAGAGGACTGGCAAGACTCACGACGGCCGCACAAAGCGTGGTGTTACAAGACGCTATGGTAGATGCTTGAGCGGGCAGTCTCAGCTCTGGCGAGTTATGATCGTCCCTGCTTTATCATGTAATTCGAGCTGAACGCAAACATGTCATGTATCAATCATTGATCTTCTACGGGATTGTGGAGGGTGACTCAAGTAGCATAGATCGACCATACGCGTTGTGTATCCAGACGTATCAGTCAGTCATACTTTTTAGCGCAGTGCTCGGGCGAGTCCGGACGCGTATGCGTGCGACCTTAGCATTGAATATGTCCAGGGTCAGCGACTGAGCACTAGACTCCAGGGAGATACTAGTAGTTGTCCGCTGAGAAGCCGCCACCTCGCGGTACCGATGATGGGCAGTTGCTGACACGAGACGAGTGCTAGCCTCAGCCAACACGCGTAGCCGAACAGTTGCGCGTCGGAGAATTGCGCGGGATTGCACAAACTGTGGGAGGGATCTACTGGATCAAACGACCGAAGACCGCTCATTTCATTATTGGAAAGGACTACCGCGAAGAAGCAGCTCATCCCAATCCAATAAAGAAGAGAGCAGGATCCCCCGACAACACAACCCGATGAGTGCAGTAGGTAGGTCATCTTGCCGAACACCATGGCATGCCAGAGGGCGATCAACAGGGCGGCAAAAATAAGATAACCAGAATAATCGCAGTGCGATTATATTAGTGGTTAAACTAATAAGAACAGATACTACACTTGATCTAAGCCAAAAGGCCAGAGTGGTGAGGAATTTGGAAGGGCGCGGGAACACGGTCCTTATGGAGCCTTTCCTGCGCGCACGGGCCAGGGTCCGTGCGACATAGACTTTGGTGCCTGAGATGACAGCTACATGGGGTCCTCTTGGTACCCCCGACAAGAACGCCTTCTTATGCCGTCCAGTCTGAAACGGATACGTGCTGCGACATCACCGCCATCGTGGCTACGGCCGTCGTAGACAGCAGGAACTAATGAGTGCTCTGCGGTTGACAGGAACGAATGCATGGGCAAGAGATCAATCGGCTCTGGCCCGCCTGTTCGCGCTAGAATTGACTGGTTCGGCGTTACGGCCTGGTTTTCAGTGTTAACACCGATGGTCCTGCGGCTTCATTCAGCAGTTGAGCTGGCCTTTGAAAGAATGCCATTGTATTGCTGAAGCTGCGAGCTTGTCCTCAAGTGAATTTAATCAACTGTGCGACAACGCAGTCATGCTGGCGTCGAGTCGGCGACGGTTGCTGAGCACGTGCGATGACCTCATGCACCGCGCGGGGCATTCTCCCGACCCCGACCCGAACAGCGCAACGATCGGGGAGGCTGGCAGCGTTGTCCAAATCCTCACCTCAACGACCTCCTCATCATCACCACAGACATCATGCCCGTCGACATCCAGCCCAACCGCGTCGTCCTCCACCACCCCGCCGGGGCGAGCGCGACAATCCTCCTCTATGGCGCGACGGTCATCTCGTGGATCTCCGGGTCGCACAGCGCGCTCGCGTCCGCCTCTGGACTCGCCGGGCCCGCCCCGCCCGCGCCCACCGCTCCCCTCGGCGCAGCAGCGCAGTTCACCTCCTCCACCCCCGCAGCTCCCAGCGAGCGGCTCTTCGTGAGCGCCCTCGCGAGCTTGGACGGCAGCAAGCCCGTGCGCGGGGGGATCCCGATCTGCTGGCCGATCTTCGGGCCGCCGAGCAGGGAGGAGTACAAGGCGCTCAAGCAGCACGGGTTTGCACGGTCCTCCGTGTGGACGTATGCCGAGACGGTGCTGGATGCCGCCGAGGGCGTCTCTGGGCGGTTCGTGCTCGAGAGCAGTGAGCAGACCGAAAAGCTCTTCCCGCACCCGTTCAAGCTCGTGTACACCGTCACCCTGGCCGAGCACCAGCTGACCACCAGTCTGCGCGTGTACAACACCGGCACCGCGCCCCTCGCGTTCCAGGCGCTGCTGCATAACTACTTCCGCGGGGAGGCAGCGAGCGCCGGCGTGCAGCCGCTCAAGGGCGTCAGGTTTGTGGACAAGGTCCGGGACGGGGCGAGGGATACGGAGGCTCGCGAGATTGTTGATGTGCGCTCGTACACCGACCGGGTGCGCACGCCTCCCATCCACCTCCTCACGCGCATAGGCTGACGCAGAGCGGCGCAGGTGTACGAAGCCGCCGGGGGCGCATACACGCTCACCTTCCCGCCCAGCGCCCACCTGTCGATCAAGACGCACAACCTACCCGACGTGACCGTCTGGAACCCGCAGGAGACGGGGAGCGGGATGGCGGATATGGAGCCGGGCGGGTGGGAGCGGTATGTGTGCGTCGAGCCTGGGCATGTGGCAAGGTTTGTGAGCTTGGAGCCGGGCGGGGAGTGGTGGGGACAGCAGGTGATTACGGCGCTTTGACGGGACACCTGCGGCCAAGAGGTGTATGGGGGTGTAAGATGCCGCTTGTGAAAGACAAATGAAGAAATGAACTGAAATTGTGCTCCATTACCATCTCCCTAATTGCGCTCCGACCACGGCATCTTCTCCCCACCGACGATCTCCTGGCCTGGGGACGCATCCCGCTCGGCAGCCTTGAGCAGCTGGCGGTCCAGTGTCTCCGTGACCACGCCCCTCCGTCCAATGTCAGGCGCTGCGAAGGTGTCGACACGTGCGACCAGCTCGCCGTCGAAGGAGGACAGGTCGGCTAGCGCCTCCACTGGCAGGCTCAGGATATCGTCGCCGTGAGAGGACGACATTCAAGGTGCTTTAACTCCGATTGAGTATAGCTCCGACGGCATGTATCTCCGAAGGGCAATAACTCCGGCGGAGTGTATCTCCGACCCACCTTATGTCCGACTGGAAATATCTCCGACAGCATGTATCTCCGACTGGTCTCTGACACATCATAACTCCGAGGCCCCATAGCTCCGACAGCCTCTAGCCCCGAGAGAGTATATCTCCGAAGCAGCATATCTCCGAACAGGGCTAACGCCGACTCTGCCTAGCGAGCGCTGTACTGGGTCGCCACTGCTCCTACGCCCCTGTCTGCTCATCGGCACCGTCGTCCTCGAAGAACGCGATGGACCGGTTCGAACAGCTCATCCTCGCCGGCGACCTGTTCGGCGACGCCACGCCTGCCTCGCCTCCGCGGACACCGTCCACGCTATCCCCTGCGAGTTCCCGCTCCCCTTCCCCTTCCCTACCGCCGAACCCGCACGCGTCCAGCGTCCAGGTCGGGCAGGGCGTGCCCGGCCGGACGGGGGTGAAGGGGGTCATACGCGATGCGCGGGAGGCGAACCAGATTGAGCGCGAAAGGAAGAGCCGGGAGCTCGGGGAACGCCAGAAGGTGTGGGAGGAGAAGGGCAGGGGGGCGCTGAGCTTCCGCGAGGAGAGCGAGGGGAAGGGGAGGAAGATGATCCGGGTTGCGGGGGAGGAGAAGCTCGCGGAGGGCGCGAGGAAACGCTTTGGACACCTGAGGGAAGTGGGCGTCGAGGGCTTCGTCGATGCGGTGGAGGAGAAGGACGCGTGGGTCGTTGTGCACATTTACGACCCGGTACGTGGCCCAGGCAACATCCGAGCGCCTATCTGATACGTGCATAGGACGTGGAAGCATGCCATTCCCTGGACACGACGCTGGCACTCCTCGCCCGAGCCTACCCACACACGAAGTTCCTCCGCGCGCGAGCGACGACGCTCGGGTTCGCATCTCTCCTCTCCGCGCCTTCAGCTTCGGCGGATAGGACGACGAGGCTGGACGACCTGCCCGAGGACGAGGAGTGGGAGTACGAGGAAGAAGAACAGGATGAAGTTGATCTGGAGATGCTGCCAACTATGCTCGTGTATAAGGCGGGCGAGCTGAGGGAGACGTGGATCCGCGTTGACTGGGAGGCGCGCGATGCGGGTGGGGTGGAGCAGTTGTTGGTCAAGTGGGTGTCGTTTGCAATCCAGCGTTTGGTGCCCGCACTGATTTTGAGAAAAGGAACGGCATCATACCCTCTGCTTCGGGAAAGCAGGAGGATGACGATGACAGCGATTGGGACTGATACGCAACCGCCCCACTGCGCACTTTTTATTTCTACTTCGGATCATCTCGGATACCTGGCTCTGTTGATCGATGCGCATAGATTCCCCAATCTGAGATATTATGGATTGACGCAATGATACTACTCGCCCTGTCGAGGCTTGCACACAAGAATAGTGATCGTGCTGACCGGGCTGGGCCCACTGGGCACTCCGCGGCACACTCTCGCACGGACCCTGGCCCGTGCACGCATGAAAGTGTTCATAAGGATCTTGTCCCCGCGCCCTACCGGTTTCCTCACCACTCTGGCCTTTTGGCTTAGATCAAGTGTAGTATCTGTTCTTATTAGTTTAACCACTAATATAATCGCACTGCGATTATTCTGGTTATCTTATTTTTGCCGCCCTGTTGATCGCCCTCTGGCATGCCATGGTGATCGACAAGATGACCTACCTACTGCACTCATCGGGTTGTGTTGTCGGGGGATCCTGCTCTCTTCTTTACTGGATTTGGATGCGCTGCTTCTTCGCGGTAGTCCTCTCCAATAATGAAACGAGTGGTCTTCTATCACCTGGTGTTAATCGACGTGTGACATAGCCGCTGCGGTGTTGGGCAAGGTTACGATATGCAGCGACCAGATTAGGCGTGCTTTCTGATGCTTCTCCTCTGCTGGGTCCAATTTGTGCGCGCTTCATGTCCACAACTACCCACCACGGTATTACAAGAGATGGACCTCCCTGCTTATAACTTCCTGCCGTGGAGCATGGTTCGCAGTTGCTATTGCTCGACAGCGTCAATATTTTGGCCACGCGTACACCTATCGGACGCGCCCGTGGACTTGTCTCTGACTGTTCAAGTGGTCCGACACAAAACGCGTACGGTTGGTTCATGCCATTCCGGTCACCCTCCAGAATCCAGTAGAAAATCAAGTGGTTAATACATGACATGTTTGGGTTGCGGTTCGGATTACATCGTAAAGCAGAGATGATCATAAGTTGCCAAACCTCACTGTCCGCTCAGGCATCTACCATGGTATCTTGTAACACCACGCTTTGTGCGGCCGTTGTGAGTCTTGCCAGTCCTCTTTCTGATGTCGCTTGCTGCACTTCAAAACGAAGATCAGCAGGGGATAGACAATCAGAAGAAAACGGCTACTACATAGAGGACGACCTCACATCTAGATCACAGCTCAGCTTCGTACGACGAGGGTGGCTACAGTATCACGCACCTATTGCACTGAAATAGCTGCGCATTCTCGATTGTCCTGGAGCAGTCGCGACGTCCGCATCGTTCCAGACCGTGTACCTCATCCATGTGATTAACACGACTGCGACGGTCGCCTCTTCCTTGAAGAAATCCCAGAGCGTTTCGAAACGATGTACGAGTGAGAGCTGGCGCTTCGGTCCACTCAAGCAGCTCTTGCATAACGGGTTGGAGGTCAGGGACAAGAGCATTAGCAAGACATCGTCCTCTGGCTTCTGATGGCAGGCATAGCAAGATTGTGACGAGAATATCTGATACCGAGGCCAGCGTCGACAGGATATCTGGAATTATAGCTTTGATCTTGTCTGATCGGTAGACAAATGGAGCCAAGCTTTCACCCACGAGAGAACGTGCACGCTGTATGGCATGAAAGAGAAGATGGACAGCGCAATCACCCATTAGTTTCCCTTGCTGACCCTCGCTGAACGCAAATAGAAAACTGTCCGCATATGGAGAACAGAAGACGATGAGGGCTTGCATGGCTTTCATGCGGTCATAGCCCTGCTCGTAGACCTTCTCCAATTCCTCAAAGGTCGCGGACTTGTGAATCTCCGGATCTTGATAGTCTCGTGCGACGGAGTTCACCAGTTGGGGAAGATATAGAACGCAGAAGCGAGCAAGAACCGATAGGCATCCGGCTGGTGACTCCTTCTGATAGGTGTACTAAGAACGGAAGTCAGGATGCTGATCTGACTGATAAACGCGATATAGAGATACACTTACAATCCAACCAAATGTACTTCTACGCTTGTTGCCGATAGTTGGAAATGCAAGAGGCTGGCTAGAGCGTAGACCTGACGGCCTGTCAAACCCAATCTGACAGCAAGCGACGCTAACAGGTAGCAGCTCACCAAGGAAAGCAACCAGAATTGGCACTTGTTCTGATGCCAGTCTACGAAGCTTAGTCGCTTGATCTTGGATGGAGGGCGCCGCGTTCATTTCGAACAAGGTGCACCCAGTGAAGTACACGGTAAACCAAGCGTTCGGGCCGGGACAACTCGTGCCGCACCGTCCCTTACGCGTGTGCAGCACGTGGAAAACACTGTTCCCGAGACAATACCAGAACACGAATTAATGCTCGTCTGGATGCAACAATCCAACTTTCTGTTCTCTACTCTGCTTACATCTCGGCCAAGCACCGATCGCCGCGCAAGTCTCGTTCCCCAAATCTGCAATAGCTGGTATCAGAACGCTGGCCCCTCCCCGTCCCGTTGTGAGAACCAGTCATAACCCTAAACATGGACGCGCCGATCCGAAAATATTCCGCATGATATGTGTTCATTGAATTTGGGAGATCCTTCGAACGATGAAAAGATCATTACTCACTAAAGCCCAACTGTTCAGCTCAAACATCTACCGTGGTGTCTTCTACAGTAGCGACACGCGCTGTGCGGCCGTTGTGAATCTTATTAGTCCTCTTCTTGATGTAGTTTGTTGTACTTTAGAGCCAAAGTCAGCAACCGGGAGGCAAGAGAACGGATCCTACGAAAGGGACGACCTCACATCTGCATTACCGTTCAACATAGATTCGTAAGACGAGACTGAATACGGTATCATTCACCTACTGCACCGGAACAACTGCGAGTTGTGATCGTCGTGGAATATGCGCGACGTCCGCATCTCTGGAGACCGTGCGCTTCGTCCATGTAATGGTAACGATGTACAACTTCATAGCTGCGCTCACGGAGCGCAATCAAAGAGGGTAAAGGCAGTCGGTATACCGAAACAGCCTCGTCAGCGAGCAACACACTAGCTCCCCGTCGGAGGTAGCTGATGTCGGGAGGTGGCCAGGGGCATGAAAGGCCGCAAGTGATCACGGCCGATCTTCTCGAGCGAACCTAGGCTGCCAGGGCCCCATGTGCTGTAACAAGAGGGTGCTATCCGTGATGTCGTTCGGTCGGGTCGCTTGATGTGTGCCGACTACGATCACTAAGAGATGTCGGTCAGTGGGACGCCGCTTAGTTCGGTTCGCTGATGCTACGAGCACCGCGCGCTGCACTTTACTGCGCTGATGGGCCTTCTGGACGAGCGTTGCCAGGTGCACAACAGATGTGTGTCCGCAAGACCGACACGAGGATCAAGCAAAGCAGTGAAGCATCTCCTGTATAGGCAGTGGCGACAAGAAGGCAACGGAAATACATAGCACACGCGTCCCGCCGGCCAGAAAACATAGCTCCGGAAGCCGTTGCCTTATCGACCTGCCCCCGGCCGCCGGTCTGAAGTGCCACAATAGTCAAGGGAGGGCATCCGGAAGCCAGGCGCTGTTGCAGAGTTGTAAGCACACAGCGAGATAGACTTGAGGTGTTGTCAAAGCAACCTGCTCAAGTTGTGTACTTTCGAGCTGAGATCGCGCGGCAGGCTCGTGCGCGGCCGCCGCTCAGACATAGAAGGCTCGATGGCGCGAGCAGTGTACTGTATGATCGAGCCTGGCTGTGTGTGAGAAAGCCGCAGCTGGTGAATAGGATTGCGCACTGAGTCACCGTAGGGACAGGCAGGTTGACGAGCATGCGGAATGCTCGGAAGGGTTCGGGAAGTCAGAAGGTAATACTGTAAGGCCAACGGCGAAGTCGTGTTCCCCCGCAACCCTGTGCTAATCTGATAGGAAACAAAAGGCGATCAATTGGTTTCACTTGCTGGAGAGCGTTTAGGCCGTCGTCGGATCTGCGCAGTTTGAGTGAGCATTCCGTTCGGGTCGGCAGTGTGAGGTGCCGAGCGGAGGCGGATTCTCCATTCCATTCATTCGCCCAGCCGGAATGGTAGGGATGCATATGACGTCGGACCCTGGTGGGGGGGGAATGTGCCAAGTGCGTTTTCTTGACGGGGTTACGTCGTGGTGGTGCGTTGTTGAGAGGTCGCGTGTGCGGAAATGAATGATATTAACGTGTACTTTGACAGGGGATATCGTGCGGACGACCGACTGAATACAGGCCGCTATCAGCCAAACGCCCAACGCGGGGTTCTACGAACGCGGGGGAATCACGCGCGGAAAAAGAAGAAGGTCGTGTGCACGCGAAGCACCACGCCCGGCGTGGCTCCATGCTCTCTACATCACCGTCCATCATCAACCTGAGCAAGCGGGGAAACCGGGTCGGCATCGGTCAGGAGATCGCATTTCCCACCCGATGGGCTCAGTGTGCCGAAAGGGGAGCATTGTGCCTGCGCCACGCTCAGCGGGGAATTGTTATAAAGCAGAGCGCGGGGATGGAGTGCCGGGTGTCGCCCCGTCGTTGTTGGGAGGTGAGTGCTCCAACATCCCGCCGGATGACACCTGACCATGTTGCCTGTCAGTAGACGTCAAGGCTGTTCGTCATCGCACATCTCTGGCTAGGCTATTCACGGACCTCTATTCCTCGTCTTGTTGAGCGATAACAGAGCGCATATATCCACCCCTCTCCGCGCCCTCGCATCAGCAAACCCCGCCGCGCATACACAATGTCCACGGATACGGAGCTCAAGCCGCAAACGACGCTTGTCGAGGACGCGCACCCCGCGCCGTCCCCCCCTCCCCGCCCGCACGGCGCTCTGCACCTGCACGGCAAGCCGACCGCGTCGTTCGAGGCGAAGCTGCAAGAGTCTCCCGCGGAGCTCCTGGCGGAGCTGCCGAAGCACGAGTCCGAGCGACAGCTGCTGCGCAAGCTCGACTGGTACCTCGTTCCCTGGCTATCCCTCCTCTACCTCCTCTCCTTCCTCGACCGCACAAGCATCGGCAACGCCAAGCTGTACCACCTCGAGCAGGACCTCGGACTCACAGACCAGCAGTACCTCGTCGCGCTCACCATATTCTTCATCTCCTACGCCCTCTTCGAGGTCCCCAGCAACGTCTTCCTCAAACGCCTCCGCCCGAGCATATGGCTCAGCTTCACAATGCTCATGTGGGGAGTGATGATGACCGTCCAAGGCTTGGTGCACAACTACGGCGGGCTGCTGGCTATGCGCTGGTTCCTGGGCATGTTCGAGGCAGGCCTGTATCCAGGCGTGAACTACTATCTCTCATGGTACGTGCGCCCCCTGCCTAAATCGGCCCGACTGATGACTGAATCGCGCCAGCTGGTACAAACGCTCCGAGTTCGGCATTCGTGCAGCCGTCTTCTTCTCCGCCGCAACGGTGTCGGGCGCTTTCGGTGGCCTCCTCGCAGCGGCGATAAGCAACATGGAGGGTGTGGGGGGCAAGCCAGCCTGGGTGGGCTTGTTCTCTCCCATCCCATTGTGAGAACGCACTGACAGAGGTCCGTAGGCCTGGATATTCATAATTGAAGGTCTCGCGACCGTCCTGGCAGGCATCGCCTCCTTTTGGATCGTGCAAGACTTTCCCGACACGGCCAAGTTCCTCACCGAGGCAGAGCGCGCGTTCGTAGTCCGCAGGCTGCAGGAGGACGACCAGTTCTCTGCTGCCGGGGAGGAGTTCAAGTTCCGCTATGTGTGGTCAGCGGTGAGGGACTGGAAGGTTTGGGTCGGCATGCTCTGCTATGCTGGCATCGACGCGCCGTTGTATGCCTTCTCCCTGTTCACGCCAAGCATTATTAACCAGCTTGGTGCGTGCTCTGCCTTTGCTGGCTGAGGAGGTAGCTGACGGGAGTGTAGGGTACACCGCGACGCCGGCGAACCTGCTCTCGGTGCCTGTCTACGTCTGGGCTTGCATCCTCACGTGCGGTGTCGGCTGGCTCGCGGACAAGAAACAAACCCGTGGCTGGTTCAACCTCATCTTCCTCGCAGTCGGCGCCACGGGGTACATCATCCTGATCGCCTCGCGCAACCCTGCACTGTCGTACTTTGCGGTCTACCTCGCCGCCTCGGGCATCTACCCGCTCATCCCCAACACGGTCGCGTTTGTGAGCAACAACGTCGAGGGCAGCTACAAGCGCAGCGTCGCACTCGCAATGGTCATCGGCTTTGGAAACCTGAACGGCGCGGTGAGCAGCAACATCTACCGCGCGCAGGATACGCCCTGGTACAGACTCGGACACGTCATCGTCCTCGTGTACATCTGCATAGGCTTCGTCACGACGATCATAATGATGATCGGGTTGAAGCGGGAGAACGCGGCGAGGGAGAAGGGGGAGAAGGACGAGGTGATCGGTCCTGTGGGAGAGAAGGGCACGGCAGAGCACAAGAATGGCGTGTATGAGACTGTGGACGACGCAAAGGTGAGCTTCTTGCTAGTGCTTTTCGGTGAGGGTGCTGAATGTGGCGACAGAGGGACAAGGGCGACCAGTGGTCTGGATATCGCTATGTCATCTGAGCCGCAGTCTTGGACGCGCAATCATCTCCGTTTGGGCTGGATCGGGAAGACATCGGATGACAGTAATGAAGGGATGGCGTATTTGTAAACCAGTCAAAGATTGGAATAGACGGTACTTAAGGGATGCTCTCTGACATTGCGACGCATTGGGTTGCCGGATGGATCAGATTGCTGCTCTCTCGGCCGTTTCCAGAAGAGGAACAAGGTCTTCTGATACCTTCCTGGATAGTTTGGAAACTCACTCGGGTAACGATCACCCGCTATCTCGCCACTTACCCAATGGACCAGACGAAAGGGTTCTGTGGTTCTATCCGGAGTAAAAGAAACACACGCCAATTGCCATAACGTTCTTGAATTTTTTTCCTTCGTGAAAAACTATACATGCGTGAAGTGTTAGTGAATGACTGAGAACCTCGCCCCTCGTCGCTCGCTCCGGGGCGCACCCCCGCGTTCGTTCTTTCTCCCAGCGGGTCACACCCTACGCGGGTAGACTGCCGATAGTGTACATGCTTAGTTGTAACCGTGGCCGGGCACATTAGCCTTGAATCTGACATTGTGATCAGCGCTGAGATGCTGATGCCATGATGATTAGCTTACTGGACAGCCTCCGAAGCCTTCTTGACCTGCAGAGGCTTGACGGTGGGCACACCGAGAGTCTTGGAGATTCCGTCGGCGAGGGTCTGGTCGACGGCCGCCCAGACGGAGAGCTGACGCTCGAGGATGGTCTTTGACTTGATACCCTTCATGTGCACGGACAGGTTGTGGATGAGCGCAGCGCGACCCTTCTCGCCCAGCACCTTCTGGTACAGTGCGCGGGGCTGCTCAAAGTCGAGCTCGGTAACCTCGCTCAGGTCCGCAACGCACGCGCCAATGAACTGCTCGTGCTTGGCAGTCGTGTATGCACGCGACTTGTACGTGAGCGGCTGGATCGAGCTCTGGTAGTTGGGACGCGAGCCCTGGTTGTTGAACGCCATTGCGCCGTCACGCTGGAAGTTGGCGACGGGGCAAACGGGAGCGTTAACTGGCAGCTGCTGGTAGTTGGTACCGAGACGATGGCGGTGGGTGTCGGGGTAGGAGAAGAGACGGGATTGGAGAACGGGGTCGGCAGAGGCCTCGGCACCGGGAACCTGGTGCGAGGGCGAGAACGCAACCTGCTCGATCTCCGCGAAGTAGTTCTGCGGGTTCTCGTTGAGGACGAGCTTGCCCACGGGGCGGAGAGGGTAGTCGGCATGAGGCCAGACCTTAGTCAAATCGAGCACGTTGTAGCGGAACTTCTCGGCTTGTTCCGGGGTCATAGTTTGCTGAGAGAATTTGTCAGTCGCATGACACACGGGCGAAGAATAGTTACGCACCACATAGACAGTCCAGCTGGGGAAGTCACCCTTCTCAATCTCCTCGAACAGACCCTGGATACCGTAGTCGGGGTTCTCACCAGCAAGCGCACCAGCTTGCTCGTTGTTCAGAGTCTTGAAGCCCTTGTCCGCGAGGACGTGGACCTGAACGTAGACGAACTCGCCCTTCGCGTTGACCCACTTGTAGGTGTGGCCGGAGTACGCGTGTTCGTGCGAGTAGCCGTCGGGGGTACCACGGTCGGAGAAGAGGATCATCACCTGGTGAGCAGACTCGGGGTTCTGAGAGAGGTAGTCCCAGAACATGTCCGCATCCTTCAAGTGGGTTTGCGGGTCACGCTTCTGGGTGTGGATGAAGTGGGGGAACTTCGCCGGGTCACGGATGAAGAACACGGGCGTGTTGTTGAACACCCAGTCCCAGTTGCCCTCCTCCGTACGTATCTTGATGGCAAATCCACGGGGATCACGGGCGGTATCGGCAGAGCCAGACTCGCCACCGACGGTCGAAAAGCGGACAGTCGTCCTGGCCTTGGTCCCGACCTTAGAGAACAGCTTCGCCATGCTGATGTCCGTCACATCGTGCGTCACCTCGAAGTAACCGTGGGCTCCAGCACCCTTGGCGTGGACGACACGCTCCGGGATACGCTCGCGGTCGAAGTGAGCGAGGAGATCGATGTGGTGGAAGTCTGGGTAACCCCGTGAGAACCATATACGGATGTTATTACATAATGCACGACTCACCCTGGAGGGCAAGAGGACCGATGGGCCCGATACGCTGAGCCTCGTATGGCTGATAGCATAGATAAGCATTTTGACCGGGTATACTGAGTATAATCACTCACCTCCGGGTAGGGAGCACCATTGCTGGTGGTGTAGGTAGCACCGTCCTTGGTGTTGAAGACCTGGTTAGAAGGCATGTTTCTAGGATTCACGGCAAGACGATGAGCGCAGTTCACGGTGCAATGCGGGAGATGCGCACCGTGTCGTGCAGGAGGTGAATGAACGACGAGCGAGTGTTAAACGGGGACGTTGGGCGAAGGCGAGACGGCTGCTGGCTACTCTTAAGAGGGTCATGGGGCAGCGTCAGAAGGAAGCCACCGAGCACACAAGCGTAAGTCCGAGGAATAAGAGGTCCGCGCAATACTCTAAATATTCTATGTAAAGAAGACCCGAATGGCGAATATGCATTGCGACTGATCCTGACGAACGAAGTCCGAGGAGTCCGAGTGAACTTGACCCAGTTTGGCGACCCTCTGTGTAGCCACGTCACGATGCCTTTCCAGAGTCGTCGACCGGACAGCGTGCGCATCTTCACCTTCCTTCGCCCCTCCATCACCCGTGCATCTTCTCTTCCGAGCGGCTGGCGCGGCGACCGTGGATCTGCTGCTAATGCAGCGATGGTGATTGATAGGCTTGTAAAGGCTCCGTCCAGCAAGGAGGCATGTGTTCGGTCATTTAAGACAGGTTAGACACCGGAGGCTCATGACCCAGCCATCCTGCCAGCGGTCACTTGAGCCCCCGCACACCCAGCCCGCGCTGCTTGACGGAGGTTTAACCCAAAAGTAATCAGCCAATCAGCCAATCAGCCAGTGGAGGATGCATATGTCGAGCAACGGTGGTGGATCGCGCTTGGTCATGAGCTCAATTCTCGTAACATGTCAAAGTCCGCGGAGAAAGGGATCCGCCGTCCGGAATCAAATCCAACCAATTGGCTTCCAAGTGGATGGCTCGGCGAAGCGATCCCTGTATCCCGCCCTGGAGGTCCCGTGGGCGCCTCGAGTTAGAATATACGTGCAACCTCTATCGCTCACCGATCATCTAACACCATCCTTGCGACATTCGGCGAAACGTGGCCCCGGGAAACTACTAAGGGCAGTCACGTTGTCACATTCGGGCTGCGCACGCTGGCGACTTTCGGCTGACGACTCGGACGAAGTCAAGAAGGCTCTAGGCTTTCCTGATTCCAGTCTCTTAGGCACCAGATGCACGCTTTCGTTCATTATCATCAGGCGCTTTGTTGTGCGCTGTCCGGCGGATCTTACTAGCTTGGACGATAAGAAGTTGGTGCCTGCGCCCTCGATACCTTATCTTATCTTTGCACTTTATTAGGCTATCCCCCATCATGCCAACTGGCACCAAAGCTGTGGCTGGTTGAGCCCAACGCTGCGGATACATGATGCGGGGTTCTTTTGAGGCGTATCCTGACCATTATAAGCACGTTCTACGATAGATCACGACGGCCACATTCGGGAACCATGGGAACAATCAGTCACAGCCTTCCCGAACGTGCCGCGGATCAACATATCACTCTTGTGGCTCCAGCCGCAAGATGACTCTCCGACCTTTGTTCTCGCTTGCACTACAGCGGTGAGCTTATTGAGACGTTTATGGTGCGGTAATATTGCCGTACTTGTCGAGCCGCGCTCACCTCTGAGGAACAGGCACGCCTCCGCCGTCCAAGCTGTGCTTGAGGGGTTTGCGTATTCTAATCGCGTGCTCGTCAGCTCATGGTCTCCGAGGAGGTATCTTGATCTTTGCTTGTCCGTGCTCTTATGCGAAGCCGCCGAATTGATGCTGCCGAATCAACGCGATGGACAAAACCAAAGTGGACCTCTTCAAGCCGCCGGCTCTTGCGGTTGCACTACCCAAGCGAGAATGGCGGCTCGGGACAAAGTCGCGCCTCGACAAACGGTCGTTCAGAATTGCTTGCCTACTTCTGAACAGCGGATGTCTCCAGGGGACGGAAATCCAATGAAAGTGATTGAATTGCGTCCATGCCTTAATCACGGCACGCTTAAGGGCGAACTCGCTCAAGGCTATCGCCAGCAGGCGTTCTTCTCCCGATTCACAGTTTCCAATCCAACTCTTTGCGCTTGGGAAATCCTTCGCAGTGCCGAGCTGCAAAACGTGGTTTCCGATGTCTCCTCCACTACGTTTTTTACGCATCTTGTACGTTACTCGGCACGCCTCGGAACTTGCCAACGGCCTTGGCCTATTGATCGCCCGGGATTCGTCTTCCACTTTCCCGAACTCGGCAACCCAGTCACCCGCTTAGGGACTTCCGGATATTGGAGCGATCCCCATCGCAAACGGGCCGGGCCTCCCCAACAAAGAGGCAGTTTGTTGAACCTGAGATGGGCGGGAGAAGAACCCGGTGCCCGAGGAATTGACTCAAAAACGTTCTGCCACAACCCACAAGCACACGCTTTCACTGCACCAGCATCGGATTCGTTCGTTCCCGCAGCGCTTTCTCGATGTCACGATAAAGAGCGCTCTGGGAGGCACAGGTGGAACATTTCGTTCACAACCTGTCGGAACTCCCTCCACTGCGACATCCCCCACAGAAGCCTTAGTAATCTCCACCAGACGGGTCTCAGCTCGTGGAGGTCCTCCATACCTTCAGCTCAGCTTCGCACGCTACTGAGTTTGGAACGAGGGCGGGTGGATCGGTTTACATTCGCGAGTCTTCTGGACTGTCCATTTCTGAAATGTTGGAGCAACAATGGAATGCAATCGCTGTGATGAATCGTGATAGCTTACAGACAGATGCGTAACATGCAATGACTCCACCTCGGCGCGTCGTCCACCGAGCTAGAAAAGAACCAGTCCGAGCACCTCCCCGCCTTCTCCGACTTCCAACACGCACCCATCGAACCCCAGCAGCTTTGTCGTCTGCCCTACCAAGAGCGGTCCGTCGCGGGACTCGCTAGCCCGGTCGAGGATCATGCTCGGGGGTGCGTCCGAACGAGACTCCGCGTCGCCGGTGGAAGATGGGGAGAGATACCGAGTGAGGGTGTCGGCGGGCGAGGCGATGGTTATCGGCTCGGGAGGTGGTGGAGAGCTGGAGGACGGCGAAGAAGGGCGCTGGACTGGGATCAGTTGCCATGGACAGCGCTTGTATACCTGGAATAGTGCGGAGCCAACCTGCAGCAGGACAGCTCTCAGCATACGTGCACAGAGGACGGCTTGCGTGACTTACGACATTGGAGTGTATAACAATCTTGATCACTCTATGCGTCTCCCCATCGAGCAGGAAATCGAGCCCATGCTGGAAGTAGTTGTAAAAGTCTGACTCTCGATCAGCTGTCATCGTTCATCAACGCTCAAGACACCGTACAAGGATTGTTCTCCTCCTCCACCCCAGCAGGCGCAGAGTGGATACTCATCCGCTCGTCTGTCTTGTAGTGTACACGCAGCGGTGGACCCAGGTCCGCCAGCAGGTCCTCGGCTGTTGTTTGGTGTAGCGTCACACGTATCGGGTCCGGTGTTGGGGAGTTCAGGGGAGGGATGAAGTGCAATATAACACCTTCATGTACCTGATCGCTGGGTCAGTCAAAGGAATAACGGCTGCAAACTTGGGACGCACAGTAACAGCCGCCTTCTTGAGCTCTCCGACCATCGACTCGCACTCTCGCAGCCCATCTTCCTCCTCCGTCTCTGTGCCACCTCGCTCCTTATCCCTCTGCACGACGACGATCCTCTCCACTTGGTCTTCCCTCCCTGCCTTCTTGCTATCTCCTCCATCCTTACCCTCGCCGCGCGCAAACTCAAATACCACACCGGGATAGATGAGTCTTCGCTTCCCCTTGTACGTCGGGCCGAATACCGTGCTGACGTCCGAGCGCTTAAACAGCTGTGTGGGCGAGGAGATGGACTGGGACTTGTAAGTCAGTCTCAGACCGAGATGTGGCGGAACGGGGGTGAGCGGGTGCAGCAGGATCGTGTGGAGCCGCTGTGTGATGCCGGTGAAGAGGAGCGAGACGTGTGGCAGGATGGTGAGGATGATCGGGGAGGTTGCAGGGGCCTTATCCTGCCCCGCTCAGTAGGACTCCATCATCGCCAATGAGAGAACATACGTTGTTATCAAACTTGACTTCAACCTGCGGGAAGCGGGCCTTGCTCTCCCGGATCGTGTCGAGGACGTTCCATACCGAGGCTCCTATTTGGGCGTCAGTGACCCCAGTCGCACAGGATAGAAGCAGGGCATCCCCACCGACCGATCTCACATGGACCGACGCCCTGCCCGGGTCGTACGTCGAGGTCAAGAACAGACATCCGACTGCTAGTTCAGGTTTATCGAAGGGTTGACGTCGTCGTCAGCGGCGACGACTGACTCCTAACTTGCTCATCGCGTTCACCGGCAGTGACCGTGGCGCTGTCGCGTCGCTGCCCTCAGAATATCGCCGAGTCCAGGTTATCACCGAGCTCGGTGAAGACTATCGCCGAGCCCACGTACCCCCTATCGCCGAGCCCGGTCCGTCCTATCGCCGAGTAAGGGTAAGCCCTATCGCCGCGGTCTACGCCGAAACCCTTGAGGAGGGGTAAAGCCGATATAGTACCGCTGGGGCAAGGTAAAGCCGACCGTTGGGGTAGTCAAAACCGTTGGGGTAAGCCAGAACCCGTTGGGGCAGGGTAACGCCGACCGTTAGGGCAGTATAAAGCCGACCGTTGGGGTAGGCTAGACCGTTGGGGCAGGGTGCCTCTCCCCTATCGCCGAGCTGCAGCAGGCCTATCGCCGAGCCAGATGACCCCTATCCCCGAGTCTGCGCAGGCCTATCCCCGAGCTGGGCCGGCCCTATCCCCGAGGTGGCTCGGCCCTATCCCCGAGCAAGCTCCGCCCTATCACCGATGCCCTCTCTTGCCCGGCTCGCCGTCACTCGCGACGACGACTCACGACTCGCCGTACTATACCCATGTCGACTTCGACAAAACTCGAAGGCGGGACGACCCCGAGCGGTCTGATCACGATGTCCGACGCAGAGGATGAGGAAATGCAGGAAGCTGGTCCGTCCAAGCGCTCAGCGCCGCAGATCCGGCAGGACAGGCTCTACGTCGGGAATCTCCATTCCTCGGTTGACGAGTAAGTCTGTTATATTCATTTCATTCGGAGAAGTTCTGACATGTCTTCATCCGATAGGTACACGCTGATAAAGGCGTTTGAGCGCTTCGGGAAGATCACCTCGCTCGACTTCCTCTTCCACAAGGCAGGGCCACAGAAGGGCAAACCGCGCGGCTACGCGTTCATCGAGTACTCGAATAAGGATGTACGTCTCGCTGTCTCCCTTCATCTATTGTACCTTCTGAACTGACGCTCGTGCAGGAAGCTCTCAAGGCCATGATAACGATGCACGACAAGTTGGTGCGCGGGCGGAATCTCGTCGTGACGTTCGCACACCAGGCACCGCCTGTCGATGACCCCGGCCGGCTCGGCAAACGCAAGACAGACACAGGCCGACCGACCGCGCTGAGCCTGATGAAGAATAAGGGCAAGCTAAAGTACGTCCTATACTGGATCCCGACGTATAGCAGATGCTGACAGGACCCGCAGAACCAACGACAAGATCGCGGCGCTTGAACGCAAGCTCGCTCAGATGCAGAAGGACTCGCCTACCTCCCCCTCTCCCGCCTCCTTGTTCCCGCCTTCCTCCGAATCACTACCCACCCCTCCGAATCATCCGCTTCCACCGAAACCTCCAGCCGCTTCGCCCGCACCTGTAACTCCGTCCGCTGCCAACTCCAACCCACCGATAGGAAACATTCGAAGACTGAAGGACGAGCCGCCCGACCTCAAGACGCTGATAGAGATGCATAAGAAGGACAAGCAGCGGACGGAGAGGCTCGGGCATCGGCCAGTAGGGTGAACATGGTGCAGGAGCCGAGGCTCGTTGCCGAAGGGCCGTTATCCGTGGAACGTTGTCCCTCTGTACGTATAATCATACCAATGTACCTCTGTATTCCCAACGCCCTTCCTGGTCATCCTCAAGCCAATCAACGTCTCGCGATCCATTGACGTCGCGTCCCCCACCCCCGCTCTCGCCCATGCCCTCACTTGGTGTCGATCCCCAGCTCCTTCTGGTGACGTGGACTCTCTTTGCGACGCGCCGCCACGCATCTTTCTCGATAGTGCTAGCAAGTCGCGCGACGACCCGCTACTAGTAGCCAGTAGGCCCGGGGCAGACGACGAAGCTGCTCAGATTCGAGAGGTATGTGTAGGAGGCGGGAAGGCACTCGGACTGGTTCTGCTCCAGCTGGAATCAGGTCAACATGGAGTATCACATCTTACTCCTCTCAACGTGTAAAATCACGATTCATTATGTCGCTTGCGTTCAATGGCTTCCGGTTTCCTTCACGTATTGAAAGCGTGTTATGTGATCCGAGTCTCGGGGTCCTCCGTGCAACTCTTTCCGACACGTGCTTCGCGTGCGCCAAGGATAGGCGCACCGCGTGCCCGTCCACAGTCATCAATTGCTTTTCGATTCTCGCAGCTATCATCGCTACTCCTCTAAAGTCCATGGCAAGCCAGGCAATATGGCCGGAGTTCTATACCAAGCTGGATAAGGAGCCACGGCAGTATCAAGGTCATCTGTTACGCGACTTTGCGAAAGGCGAAGTGGATATCCTCGCAGGCTTATTAGGTGCTCGAATTTCCACGCCAACTTTCATGTCATGGCACAAGCTCATTGCAAAAAGGATTTACACCGCCGTATACGCTGCAGACCTGCAAAATGGGACTGTATTTGGTGAGCGCTTCTAAATTGTATTGTTATTGACTATTCACTTTGCATCGCTCGTCAGGATGAGTACTGGAGCCGGCTGGCAACGCCTGAGCGACAAGCGATCTTCTCCCGGTTGGCAGCAGCGTACCTTCCCCTTATCGTGGAACGTATTGTGAACCCAGCCCAGATCGAGGACAAAGGCCTGTGGGAATGGATCAATGGATATGTGGCGGCTTTGGAAGGCATACAGAAGCACGCGACACCTTACTTGGTGAACTACATGCTGTCCGACCATCCTCATGCTAGGCCCGGACACCTCACACGACGTCTTGGGGAACTCATTTGCCGCTCCCTCGAGAATGTAGGGGACGTTATGGATCACTCCAATGAACTCATGCCTGGGGCGTTGGACAGAGGTGTGGCAATCTATCATGGAATCTTTGATCTGCTCCTCTTCTTGATTGCTTATCTTCCACCCGAATATCAGCGTGCCGCGCTGACAGGTACTGATCAAAAGCTCTTGATCGAAAAAATTATCAGCTGGGGACCGAGAATCAGACCCAACATTCAGACGACGACAATGTTTTGGCAGACATTTCGTGCCTTGCTTGCATTCCTGAAAGGCGAACCTCTTGAAGATCCCGAGACCGTACTCTTGTCTTCAAGCCCTTACTTCAAGGACGCTCTTTTACAATGCCGGAATAAGAGTTGCCAGTTGAGCTGGCATGATCATCAACTCTTTCAGTGTTCAAGGTATGGGCTTGGGCTTTGCCCTGTTTCACTCCTTCATCATGCTAAGGCTGTTGCAGATGCGGGACAGCATTATATGTGCGTCTCCTTTCCGTAGGGGTCGAGAACACGATATTTCATGCTGATGTATAACTATTCAGTGTACCAAGCGACATCAGATTGAGGACTGGGATGCGTCTGCCTCGCCACATTCCGCGATGTGCTATAAGACACAATATGTGCCGAGTCTCGCTGCGGGAGGACGGCCCACCTCGACCTCTTCCAACAAGAACGGTTGGTCAGGCTCTTTTTTCGCGTTTTCTTATTCACAAGCATATTGTGAAAGATGTTATCGAAGAACGCAATGCTCTCCGATTGATGAACATGGCGGAAAGTGAAGTGAACTTTCTCACAGATCTTTTAGGTGAGCGCCTCGCTATAGATGGGAACGTGGCTCTCACGCGCGACTGTCTCTATTTCAAGGCTTTCGGGCCAATGACACGCTGCGGACGATCACCCTGTTGGAAGTTCTGGTAAGGAGAACTTTTGCCTTTCCGAGCAGGTAGAGGCTCGAACAGCTTGAACAGGATGGGTATACGTGGCAGAATCTTCCGCGTCAGAACCGTGCAATTTTCTCCCGGCTGGCCGCCTTGTATCTGCCGAGAATTGTGGAGAAGATAAGCGATAACGACGTTGCCGAGGATCTGGGTGTGTGGAACTTCGTAAATGGCTACATGGCTGCGCTTCAGAGCATTGAACTGTTTGCGCCGATGTACCTCGCCGATTATATGGCTTCAAACAAGGCAAACGGTGCAGTTCTTACCAGACGCATTGCTGAACGCATCTTCAACTCCCTTGTCAATATGGGTGATGTTCTGGGTTTGGGCGAGACCATCAATATTGACGATCGTGTCCGCAATACCGCCCATACTCTGTCAGTACTGCTCTGCTTGCTAGCCCATACCAGTCCAGAGCTGCGACGAGAGGCAATCAAGCCGGAGATTGTCAGCTTCCTTGTTCCTCGCCTCAAGATTTGGGCCGATCGCTATCTGAAATCTGAACCAACTGCGGCTGTCTTCAAGAACCTCTTCGAAATCCTGAGCAGAACTCCCTTCAGCCCTAAAGCGTTAAGCTACGTTGCAAGCATCCGGGGAGTGAAGGCGAGCTGTGCGCGGAAGGACTGCACTGAGGCTATTGGCACGCGGTCCCTATTCCCGTGCGACACGTAGGTTTGAACCCCCTGCCTCAGGTCAAGCAACTGACAAAGTCTGTAGGTGCAAGACAGTTCTTTACGTGAGGCATATCGTTTTGCCAACTCTCGCAACCTAATTTCTTTGTAGTGCAGCAAGAAGCATCAAACTGAAGATTGGAACGACACTGGTCTGCCTCACAAAGCCACGTGTTACAAGTCCACGTGGTAGAGAATTGTCACGATACTTGTTTCACAACTGAAGTTGTACAATACATATCTGAACAACCATGAACGCATTACTTGTCTCGTGTCGCAGCGATCATCGCCACTTACTTCCAGGTGCTTCAGTTCACCGTGGATTATACCGCCATCAGATAGCACATTGCCTTGTGTGGCGTATCAGGATCATCCCAATCCTCCACTTGATGCTTCTTCGAGCACTGCTCAGTCGTAAGCACACAAACAATTGACAAACGCAGCCTTGCGCTCACATAGAGAACGGTCTTGCACCTATTACACAGGAACAATTAGACCGAATGCGACCGTGTAGCCCTCAAGTCATACCTGCCACACTGGAACAAGTGTGCGCATTCCCATGTTTTGGAACAATGACGGAGTTTACATCCCTTCTTTCCTTCGGTGGCCGCGCGGTACTTCTCAATCTGCGATGCACTCCTTTGATTGGTAAGCATAGCGCAAACTGTCTTACACGAATCCGCTATCCACTCGACATGGTAGAACGTATACTTGAAGAAGACTGGAAGCAGAGTACGCTGGGTGCTGGAAGTGATAGCCTTCCTACGAATCTCCGGCGATGACAGACTAATAAGCGTCAAAAGGAGGAAGCCGACACCGACAATGGTCTCCACTGCCGCAGTAGGCAGGTAACCGTTACCGAGATCGTTCCCGTGTTTGCGAACCGCAGCACACATCAGCTCCGCGGCGCGAATTGCAAGCTGGTCCACCGTCGCGTGGGATGATTGCATGAACTGGTACATGTACCGAGGGGCGTCCTGATCAATTCGATATAGGATGACGAAGTAGTCGTTGACCCAGCTCCATAACGACAAGATGTCTCGCGTGGATAGCAGTCGTTCCGCGACCGTTGGAAGGTAGCCGGCAGCAAGACGCGAGAAGATGGCTTCCTTTTCTCTCGGGCCGTACTTTGTCAGATATTGCGTCTGATATAATTTAGTACACGTGATACAACCATGATTCTTAAATGCAACTCACTAGAAGCCGTTCAAGCCCAAGGCGGTTCAAGGAGGTCCCAGGAAGAAGTCCTTAAGTCGCAACGACATTCAGATCCAGCGCCTCAGAATTAGCGTAACACGCTTACCCATAAGAACCACCAAGACATCGACTTCGTGCTTGGCTATTTTGCGCAGCTCGGTGGATCTGGAGAGCATCGTAAAGAAGAGTCCACTTTCTCAGCATGAGTGCGTCAAAACAGATTTTTACGATGAGTCGGAATCAGATGATCTTGGAGATCGGAACTTACAAGAACGGTGCCCAGTTAGCTGCCTACCTGTGGACGCATCTTTCGCACTGAACACATGCTTTACAAGTCGACCCAAGCATGCAGTTTCCAAACAATGACAGAAAACGTAGTGTTAGCTCAATTGTTGTGTCGTCCCTCTGCAGGCTAGTACAAGACCCTTGGCTGATGAACGGCAGGCAGAATATATGTATATCGAGGGCCCGGAAAGAGTGAGCTTTGGATGCATATTTGGATGGCGAATCAATCGGGAATCGGGAAGCTTTCCGTTTACCAGGAGATCTGTTCGGTTCGGGTCCAACGGAGGCAGACTCACGTGTTGCAAAACACGCATCAAAGCCGCGTTTTGCCAGCATGCACCCTCGGGACAAAGCCCTACTTTCTTTCGTTCCCGCCATCCGTTTTGTCCGCGGTTTGCATATACTTCGAGCACTGCCCTACAGATCTCTATTCCCCGGTGGTAGAGGCAATACAGACAGTTCCACATATAAGGGTCACCGTCGTGGCCTTAGATATCAGCTCTGCCTCAACCCTGCTCACTGATAATGGCGAAAAAGAACAAGTCTGCGGTAGGATCGAGCGATCCAGACATCCCGGACGAGTCTCGCATGGTGGTTGCCCGTCCTCAGGACTTGCGAAAGGAGCAGGGCTCATATTCTCAAGCCCTCGTCAAGTGTGCTCAGGCGGGCGATCTCGTCAAGCCTGGTGATCTCGCCAAACTCTGCGGCGGTATGGAGCGATTGACTTTGATGGCCGAGGATCTGGGCAAAAATGCAGTGCGACGTCCTTTGAAATTCGAGCAATTGCAGAAGATTGCGGATTCGCAGTTGGATGGTGCGCTGTTCTTCCGCAGAATTATGTCCAACTCATCCATGGTCTGACTAGCACATATGGACCAGATCGACGCTCTGCACACGCCTGATTTCTTCTATGACGACATTGTATATCACATCAAGTCTCATGTAGAGCGTCTTCCTGACCCGAAGACCGGTATAATCAGAAATATGACGGATAACACCGAGTTCGTCGCCTCAATCATCGGCGCCCGGTGCGCCTCCTTCGCTGGCTCCGTCAGTCACCGTCGCTAACGGCGCGTTGCTTTGACAGTATTCACTATGCATATCTATGCTCGGCATCTTGGTATCTTCTCCTGCTTCAGTTGAATAAGCTGAATGCACTATCTATCACCGATATCAATGTTCGCAACCAGTTGCATCAGTCGCGGCCCGTTCGCGAATTGTACATGCAAATGTTCGATCTGGCCGATCGAGTCGTGCAGATGGAGCGATACCGATTTGGTCATGCATGTGCGGCATGTCCATACTTCAGCGAGTACTTTGAGCGTGTTTCCACCCGCGAAGGTCAAAGGATAAGCTTCAGGAAGGAACGCGGAGACAAAGCGTTCATCAACGTCGTGGACTTCCTCATCATTCAGCTGGCTTTGCCCGGCGAATCTCCCTGGAGCGTGCAGCAGCTGCTCGCTATGTTACACGAAGCTTTTGCCGATAACTTGAAGGAAGAAATGAAGTTGAGCCAGCAAGTCAACGATGCACTTGGAGATCTCAGCGTACGCGTGCCAACGTTCCCTGGAATTGGTGTGCTGACCCGCAACAAACAGACAGCCGTCCAGTTCCTGGACATGGTAGACTTCCCTCTCAACAGCTCCGACGCGGAGCTCTGGAAGACGCAGGATCCGGTCGTCACACCCGAGTTTCTCGCTTATCTCGAGAGCCAAGACTATTCGGAAAGGGCACTCAGCGATAGGGCTGTGTATATCCCTTATGTCTCGCCATTGCATAAGACGAAGGAACAAGACACACTTGATGACCTGTGGAAGGCTATCGACATCGTACGTTTCTGTCTGCCTTGTTATTGAATTCTCATAGAAGGTTATGCAGAGCTGCCTGAAGATAACGGGTCAGATGATGAATCTAGAGCAGTTATGGGGATTGGAAATGGCGCGGCAGCCAAGCCCCAAGTGGACTTTCATGGGCGTACCCACTCCCGGAAATAAGGCTGAACGAGATCCGTACGAGCAGCGCCTTCTCGCTGTTGGATCGAACGCAACTCGAATACCCCGCAAGTTGGACATAACCAAGAAACGCTTGACGGCGAAATCCACGAATGCCAATCTACCGGAGGAGACGCAGGAGGACGATTCTGACGAGAGACCTCCGTCGATGTTCTCGAGCACAGATGACGAAAACTTGCCCGATATGCGGTCCTTGTCGCCCTCGGAGCCGGATTCCGCAAGTGACGATTCGTCCCAGCCTGACGAGACGCACGCCGAGCTAATTAAGCAGTGGCTGAAAGACGCGATGGCGACTGAGCCTGATTCTGTGTCAGTACTCGAAAACATGTTAGAAGTGGTGCTGCACAACAAGGACGCCTCGAGGGAAGCTGAGGGCTTCTTTGGACCAGAGCGACCTCCCAAGCCCTTTAACCCTATCAAGAAGCTTTTCGACCTTCTGAGAGGTAGATGCATCCTGACTGGATATTAAGCTTACAGACTGTTGACACTGTTCGTAGGGAGAACTATCCCTGCAAAGGATGAAGCATCCACGAAGCATCGATCGTCTCAGCCGTATGTCCATGCCAAGAAGGCTCCAGTGTCTGACACTGCTGCTGCCCTCGACTTGGATGCAGATGAGGACGTCATTCCGTCACTCACGCCCTACTATCCACCAAACAAGCCCCATGGTGGACATTCGAATGCAGCTGAAGATGGCAACATGCCAGATCAAGATGAGCCCGACGAGCCCAATAGTCCTTCCAAGAAGAAGAAGCCGAAAAAGAAAACCAAGAAGGGCTTACCGTCCTCTGCCGCTTCCAACCCTCCGACGACAGGTACCGTGTCCGCGCAGGTGCGGTCCAGAACCTCCACGTCAGAGCGGTCCGTTGGAAGTTCCTCTGGGACACTTGTGGGCAGCACGTCTGCCTTGGATGTGTCTCGAATTCCAGCTCTCCCCGTTGGGGAGAGCGTAGCCCAGTCCGGATATGCCTACCTCAGGGAACGCGGAGGCAAGCCCTCCGAGAAAGCAAAGACTCGGGGAATTCAAAATCTTGCGGATGCGAGAAAGAAGCTTAGCTCATGGTCTCCCTTCAGGACAGAAGAGCCCAAAGCAAAGGACGAGAAGCCAGAGAAGACGGGAGTACTGACGACCTTCAAGAATGCTCTCCGATTCAACATTCGAGATGACACGGCTGACATCATGCGAAGAATCATGCATGCCGTGGAGACGAGCACTGAAGATGATGACCAGGAAGGATCTTCGCTTGTCCTGGCTCGCGCTGCCAAGCCAGAGAGGATGAGGCCAATGAAATGGAAGGATTTTGTCAAAGTCGGACGCCAAGCCTTTCTTGATAGAGACCGTGGCTGAGCATTGTGTTTAGGGCATGACGGGTATGGGCTTTAGTGTTGATCTCACGACGGCCGGCTCCAGCGTTCGTTTCGATCCTCCTGATTCGAATGACCGGGTAAGAACACCCGTCCCTGTCTTCCAATCCTCCACTGATATCCTTCATTCATAATGCTCTCATAGTCTATTACCGTCCATATGCGTATGTTCCTTTGCACCGCCAGACGTATACAATGTTCTGAGAAATCTACAGCACATCCAAAGAACGAGTATGCGCCTAACCAATTGAGACGGATTGGTTGGCGGCTGAAGAAGCACTATGGTTGGATGACCGAGAATTTCAGACCTTGGGAGGAGAACCAGTGAGCAGAACTGTCGACGAACGGGGGAGCACTACGCATTGCCATTCTATCACTCTCTTGTACATCTTGAATCAATTCTACGTGTAGTAGTCGGTAATGCCAGGTGCTCTCATCGTCCAGAGTCGTTTAATTCCCATGTCCATCGAGCCGTCATCTTTGAGATTCACCGTCGGCTCCGCATCTGGTGAATCAAACGGGGGATTCCTGAAGAGTACGTTTCGTTTCTACGAGCTACATTAGCCTCAAGGAAAGAAAGACGGCATGACACTTACGAATCCAAGGGTCAGATGGATTGCGGAAGGATCCCCAGTATACTCCGTCAACGTCTGTACAGCGTCACCGCGCGCTTCGGAGAGGGCTTTGATGTTCTGAGCGACAATCATCGCTTGCTTGAACCCAGGCCGAGCCGCCTTCTGGCCTCCCGTGTCAGCGACGTCCCCGATTGCGAAGATATTCGGATGCTGGGGGTCGCCCAGCTGAAGGGTGGGCTTGACGTGGAGATGTCCGTCGGAAGTTATGCTGGATGGCGAAAGAGGGCGGATGAAGTCACTCAAAGGTACTTGACCCGTACACACGATCTAGTCCAAAGGTCAATACACTGTCTCTGCGTCTCAATCAAAGGTTGCTGACCGCAAAGTCTGCTTGAATCGTCTTCCCACTCTGCATTTGGATGTTGAACTCGCCCTTGCCGACCGGGAATCCCGCCGGTGGCACCTTGACACGGTCCTCTACGATTACATCGATGCCCAGCTCCTTACACCGGTCCATAATGACTTCGTGCATCTTGGGGTGAAAATTGTTCATCAGATGTGCGCGGGAGTGAATGAGGGTGACATGCTTGTCAGGGTAATATTCCTTGATGTCGGTTGCCATCTCTGCAGGAACCATTAAGAAACAAGGGGCTTTATGAAATGTAAACTACTCACGAACTCCGATGGCACCTCCACCGATGACGGCGATGTCGTTCGAGTTCTTCACCTGTTCCTGGTACTCCTGGAAGTACTTCGTCCCAGCAACTTTGCCCTCGACATGAAGAGTTCCCGGTGGTGGCAGCCGTGTACCTGTTGCGACAACCAAGTACTCGTAGGGCACTTCGGAAGGCGCGGATGCTCCTTCTCCTGGCTTGAGGAGGACCTTGTCCGGCAACACTTCTGTTGCGGAGGCTTGAAAAATCTCAACAGCATCGGCTGGAGTGGGCCCGGTGACGCTGTCGAGGAATCCGCGGTCGAACCCGGGTGGCCCGCCTGGGTTAAGGAACGCCTCAACTGTGTAGGGAAGGAACGCCATATGCTCGTATCCCGGGATGATGGCGAAGCGGGGGAAAGCGAACAGGTGCTGAGGAAGGCAATGAATACCTGTTCTGAGAATTTACAGCATGCTGCTCACCTGGAAGTGGGAGTTCTTCTCCACTAATACAACCTTGTGGGTCGTGTGCATCACAGCGGCGAGGAACTCGACGGCTTTGCTGCCGACATAAGAGCCGCCAAGGACGACGATGTTAGGCTTTGCCTTGTGCGTCCCGTTGACGATTGGTGCGGCAGTCGCCATAGTGCGATAGATAGCAGAGGATCGAGTGGCGCCAACCGAGCGGGGAAGAGCCAGTAGAGGGGTGCAGAAGAGGGCGCGACGGACGTACATGTAGTCCAGGGCCTTGGAGTTATCTGATAAAGATGGATCCGCAATTTATAGAGTTAGACGGGCTGCGGCGATGCACGCGGCGCGGCGGATGACTAGGCGTGAAAGCCTAATTCGCGCAAAATGGAGGGGATGACACAGTCGTGGCGTCGTCTTGCCAGGTGTTGTGTGAGGAGGTTTTGCCGAAAATAGGTCGGTAGGGTGCCTCCGCAGTCGCGGCTATGGGATTAGGAGCCCGAAGCTTTGGCGCGTCGGCCGATACACTAGCACGGACCTTGGGCGCAGTGTCGCCTTAAGTACACCATCGTCGCAAGTGCCGTGATATTTAACGCTCGGAGCGGCGATGGGTCGCCGCTTGTGCGGTGCTCGTCCACGCTTCAAAAATCGTGGGCGGCGCCGGAGCCTTCGACGATTCAGGGATTCAGCCTCCCAAGACTGACGCGTCAATGATGCCGAAGGAGAAGTTCGGCGTGTCTAATAGATCCTCCCGGAGTTATTGGTGGGACGCAACCGTCCTACGGCTATTGCTCCATGATCTCTAGCAGTCGGAACGCGTCCTGGGGAGAGCCGAGGCGATCCCCAGTCATTGCGCTTGATAAATCTTGATTCCAAACTTCGGTCGTTCGACTCCGCGCACCGGCGCAGACAGCGCAGTGCTTTGTCGCATCTTCGACGTCAATCTGGCAATAACCCCTCGAGTCGATAGTATAGATGGCAATGAGTTACGCCCGTCTGTCTTCGGTGAAGGCAGAGATGAAAGGAGGACACAAAAGAGACGCTCAACACCACACGTGGTGCACACGCTACGGAGTCAAAGACCCAAAGCCTCCGCGCGTCTTCGTCCAACCCTTGGCCGCTCACACGCCATCCTTAGGCGTCTCCTCGTCGTGTATCCCCCCCGACTCGCTGTCCTGCGGCGCCCACTACCTCTGCATACCCATTCTCACGCCCATTACGCCCGTGACGTCTTCTGCATAGGAATTGATCGCCTGAGCTGGGGTATGTCACGCGTCTGTGCACCGGGAAACGCTGGTTTGGATCCTGACTGGTCTTGTCTTCCAGCTCTCTAGGAGCGCGCACGCACGCATCACTCTCATTCTCTCCTTCTTTTTTCCCATATTCAAGCACCTCAACCATGGAAGATACCATGACTACCGACACGACCATCCAAGCGTCTGTGCGGCCGCAAGACGGCAAGATGGAGGAAAAGTCGAGGTACGCAAAGTTCCCGTTCCGGCTTGCCGTGCAGAGAGGTTTACGACGCGTCTTTCACCTTTATTCAGCGTTGTCCTGAAAGTGGGTATGGTGGGCGACTCCCAGATAGGCAAGACGAGCTTGATGGTGAAGTACGTGGAGGGAAGCTTTGATGAGGATTACATCCAGACGCTGGGTGCGTAATAGGAGCGTCCTTACCAAGGACAATTATCTGATGCGCGCCTTTAGGGGTAAACTTCATGGAGAAGACCATCAGTGTACGAAAGACCACCATCACATTCTCGATTTGGGATTTGGGAGGTGCGTTGGCCGATACAGGTTGCTCGCCCTATCTAACGATTGTGCAGGGCAACGGGAATTCGTGAACATGCTACCGCTCGTCAGCAATGACGCTGTTGCACTGCTTTTCATGTTCGACCTGTCACGAAAGTCTACGCTTAATTCAGTGAAGGAATGGTACAGGCAAGCGAGAGGATTCAACAAGGTGCGCCCTCACCTGCATTCTGTTTGTCTAAGACTGATCAATCTCGCAGAGCGCGATTCCTTTCTTAATTGGAACAAAATACGATCTGTTCGCTCAACTGGGACGGGATGAGCAGGAGGAAGTAACGAAGCAGGTAAGCAATATCGTTGCGTGCGGAGCACGTGACTGACACGACCTTCAGGCGAAGCGCTTCGCAAAGGCAATGCATGCGCCGCTCATCTTTTCGTCCACATCGGCGTCAATCAACGTCCAAAAAATCTTCAAGATCGTCCTAGCGAAGGCATTCGACTTGAAGTGCGTAATTCCGGAGATCGACGCCGTCGGCGAACCCATCGTCCTGTACGTGGACGTCTAAGAGGGCTCTGCAGCCACATCTCCGCGCGGTGTACAGTACTATCCGTCCATATCAACTCCTTCGTCGCGTTACTCTATGGCACCTGCCGGGTCACACTTGCCGCCTTCCACTGGACACACGGTCTACCTCGATTGCGTTGGAGCACTGGCTCACTCACCACATTCAGTCTTTCCGACCATCGCGCGTCGCTAGATCGGCTCCGCGCTAGCGCCGCTCTTTTCTGGGCACCTACTTCCCTTCTGCTGCGGTTCGCTCCAGAAGGCCCCGATCGGTGACATCCACCGGCTCCCACCATCCAACCTCGCCCTCTCCGCGACCACATACTCTCGTTCCCGACTCCGGCATCCAATTTCCCGTATTTGCAAGTCGCGTATCTCCTTTGCATTTCTAACTATACCCTCACTCGTTGTGTCAACCCCCATCCATATTCCATACAACACGTTTTTTTCGTTTCCCATTTGAACAATCCCCTACTCTGGCGCCAATTGTACACTAGTTTTCCTCAATCAATCCCAGGTGTGTATTGCGGAACGATCTTCCCCCGGCAGGCTCCTCCGGTGGATCGCACGCTCAGTTCACAGGCGCGGCAGCGAGCCTCTCGAGCGCAATGGAGTGCATCATGCCCGCTTCGACGTACGCCTGGACCGCCTCCCACAACCACGTCTGACAGTTCCGGATCTCCGCCCTTCCCCTCCTGCCCTGGCCGACTTTCAGCGCTCACTCCCCGAAGTCGGAAACTGCGAACCTTTGCCGCACCGGGCTGCAAGCTCGGCCCGGGGGCAGGGACACTGAGCGCCAAGCGCTCCAGCTCGTCCCTCCCCTCTGCATCGACAGACGGCTCTTCCCCCCTCGTATCCCCCACCAGCCCCGGGTCGATGTCGGCGTCAAGTAGGAACAGGGAGTAGGAGCGCCCGTCCTCTTCAAGATCGTAGTTCCGCTTGAACTCGTGCGCGAAACCGCTGAAGGAGGAACCGGCGACGTTTAGGACTGTGCCGGTTTTGTGGACTTCTGGGACTGGGGGTGGGGGTGGAGAAGAGCTGGAGATGGGAGGAGTGGGACTGGGGGTAGAGGTGAGGTTTGGGAGGAAGAGCGCCCAGTGGGCTGGGAAGAGCGGGGAGTGGTATACTATCAGGTACACCGGGCGGGTTGTCATGGTCGATTATTACAGGATTGTCTCGCTTACCGGGGGGGGTGAAGATGCTGCGTATTGTGCTGCTGGGCGGACGGCTGCGCGTACTGTAGTCTGAGCGCTTGGGCAGAGTCACGAGTCACGTGTCGACTTGGGGACATGATTGATGCGAATCCAGGCTCGGACAGGAGAAGTCATTCCTTGAAATCTGCAGATCATCATTCAGGGAGCAGGAGACGGTCCCAGCGCAAGGGAGGCGAGAGCAAGGGCGTAGAAGAAGAAGCAAGACGTCAGGGACGGCCGTTAAATACGCGTTTTGAGTTTTTCACCTTCTATCTATTAATAAACTGATTCTAATAGAAGTACTCTCCTGTTACGCGAGCAAGGAGCAAGCAACCGGAAAAGCAAACTGCTGCCTGAGCCCCTGCCGCGGCCGTCGAACACGGAAGACAACAGAGGATGGATGCATGCATGGGACAGGCTTCCATCGCGCGTTTTCGCGTCCCGCGTCCGGCGACGCGCTTCCGGGGCGCGTTGCCCGTTCCCGCTTTTTGTCCCTTTGCACGTGGGGCACCAGGAATAGAATGCGTGCGGTCAGGGTGCTAATTCTGGAGATGGTCGTTAGGGCCCTGTGGCGCGTGATGGCCGGTGCGATGGGTGGGTGAGTGAACTCTCACCGCGCTGCTGGGGGGAAGGTGACGCGCTGGTATTTATGCTGGTATGCAGGTGGTAATGACGGACAGAGGTGGGCGATCTATTAATATTGTTCCTGTGTTGTGATGAACAGCGTTGTGGAAGTGCAGCCGATGACGTGCCGAAAGTGCGGGATCAAAGTGGTCGACTGCGCGTTTTGGGCGGCCGCATTCCGTGCAGGACGGTGGTGAATCCAAAAATAGGCTGAAAGAATAAAACCGTTCGGGAGGGAATGATGGGAGCCAGCAGCGTGTTCCACCGCCTCACCCCCGTCACACGGCCCTCCTTTCGCTCTTTTCTCTCCTACCGTCGCGCACCTCTTCTCCCTCCCCCAACTTTCAATTGCTAACTCGTTAATCCCCTACATCCTTGTTGATATCCCCACCGCAAGCCCACCCAGATGGCACCCTCCACTCGTTCCCTCCTCGCCCTCGCTGGCACACTCGCTCTCGCAGCAACCGCCGTACGCGCAGACAGCACAATCACCGCCGCGCCCGTCGCCACCCAGGCAGTGCTCGACAAGCGACAGGACAGCTCGACGAGCACCTGCAACTTTGACCTCGTGTACGAGAACGTACCGTATGATGAGATCGTGAGCCTTATCTTCGTGCCATATCGCGGGCAGGTGCTCATGTGTTTCTCCCTGCAACAGCCGTACCAAGTCGACCCCTGCACGGACGGCCGTGGCCCCCAGTACGGCTACAACCTGTGCAACGCCACGACGCAGAACCAGGAGTCGCTCTGCCAGACCATCTACCTGAACGACATTTCCGGTTCGTCCTCCTAACGCAACCACCGATGGATGCTTGATTGATTGACCTTGTGTTCGCAGACTTCTGCGTCTGGGGCCCGCCGCTGCCCAACACCAACGTGTCCGACGCAGAGGGGTACGAGGTCGCCTGGTGCAGCAAGGACGGGCACGGGACCCGGCTCATCCCCGAGGGGGCACTGACCGGCGCCCAGATCCTCCGCACGCCAAACTACATCCAGATCGTCGGGTTCATCGACCAGACCATGATCAACATGGTTGCGGACGATGAGGGTGGTGAGCTTGATGGTCGTGGCCAGGATAACGTGCGTGATCGGGGTTGCGAGGCAGAATTTTCATGCTGATGGCGTGAGGTAGCGTGGTAACCCCATGGGAGGCCTCGCCTACACCAACGCGTACAACGGCAGTAACACCACCTACTTCCAGATTCTCAACTGGCAATGGTACGTCACCCTTTCAAATTTTGGGCGTGAGCTGGCAATTTGACATGTGATTAGGTTCATGGGCTCCGACATGTTCTGCGCCAAGATCTGCCCGGGTGCCGCGTACGACCCTGACGCATATGCCTACTGCTTCAACCAGGACGACGAAGTCGGATGCAACTACAACACGCCCAACAATGCGCAGAACGGCACCTTCGAGTCCTGCGACGCGGACAACGCGCTCCCCGTCGGCCTGTACGTCGTGGATGGCGTGACGAGCACGTGGACGCAGGGATTCACGGGCTTCGCCTCGATCCCCTACACGCCCATCCCGCCCAGCAGCAGCAACTGCGTGACCTACCAGTCCGCAGCGCTCTTCACCGACCTGGTCGGCGTGCTCCCCAGCTCCATCCCAGCAAGCCTAACCCAGTCCTCGTACTTCGGAACCAGCACCGGCGCAGGCGGCTCAGTCCCGACAGGCAACGGCGGCTCACCGGGCACGACAGCGGGCGGGTCGAGCCCGAGCACAACGGGCAAATCGGCCGCCCTCGCAGGGCCTAGCAGCTTCGCAGGCATCCCGGTCGTCGGAATGGGCCTCCTGGCCATTGTTGCTGGCCTGTTCGTCATCGTCTAAACACCCAACCCCACCCCTCTTCGGCACTCGCTGGATTCAACAAGGACTCTTTTATCTTCCCCACTTCTTGCCCACACAAACCCCAAAAACTCTCACACCCTACGGACGTCCTCCCCCCACTGCTCGAGTTCCGGCTCTTCGCGCAACCCAGCTAGTTATCGTACACTTCTTTTCCTTTTTTGCTTTGTCTTGCACTCTGCACCCGCACTTCGCACTTTTGTCGGCGAGCGGGCGGCCCGCTTGCGCTCCTGTGGAGTTCAGCCGACTGCCTTGCTGGTTGGCCGCTGGCCGCTGGCCGTGGTCAGCCGACGTGATACGAGATCAGATCACAATGCCATTCTTTTAGACCCGTGGAACTGCGTCGCCGCCAAGTCCAGTCCCGCAGGACTTGGTCAGCCTATGCTCCGTGCCTTAAGTCGTCCTGCTGGATAGCCCTGTTGGAGAACGTGGTGCGGGCGGGGTGGCAAGTCTGGTTCGCCCTCTTATTGGTCTGAGTCTGATCAGATGTGGCCAAGCCGTGCACTGTCGACCAGACGGCCTCATGTCTGTCTATATTCTCAAATCCCTTGCCTGGGATCATACCATTCCGCTCTTTCCATGACTGCTGGGGACGTTCAACGAGCTCGTGGTTGAGGGCCTGCGTCGGGGAACATTGTGGACTATGGGCACTACCAGGAATTTGGGCGATGTCGGACATAAGCCTGTTCGTGTCGGAGTTAGGGTTATGCTGTGCCTCCCTCTCCAGCGTACCGGTAGTTGACTACGAGTTTATCCGGGTATTCTCTGACGGGGAGGAAGAGGATGAAGACATTATGCAGGTACGCGCTTTGGTGAGTACGATATGGATGTTGCGGGCTGTCGGATATAAGGGCCAGATTTTCGGCTTTAACGACTCGCGACGCGCCGCGCGGTCGTCACTCTGGCCAGATCTAAACCAGCTCTGGCTACAGCATGCAAAGTCGCCCATTCTTCTTAGTCTCTGCATGTTGTTATGTCATGCAGTCCTTGCTAGGACCTTCACCTAACGGATGGCTGCCGGGTTTCTCTGGCTAACATTGCGGATTGTTGCATCATCGGGGCTCAGATAGACTGTGCTAGGCGTCGGAGTTACACTGTCCCTCTCTCTCGAGCAGACCGGTACGGGACTGGAATTCACATGGTGCCATCGTCCGACGAAGTGACAGAAGGTGAAGATGGCATATAGGAAACTCGCTTTGATGGGTGGGATATGGGTGTGTGGATGCCGGCTATGTGCAAAGATCTATCGGCGATAACGAGGCACCGTTGCACCATGCTCAGGCAGCCATGTAGCAACTTCATTCAGTGCTGTTCCCGACGGGGCGAAAGAGGACGAAGAGGAGCATGTTAGCAACGCGCTAAAGTAAGGAGGGTCCCGCCCACAGTTAGCTGAGGAAGATAACATTGACTGTTAGAAAGGGTAACACCGACCGTCTTCACTATCGGCTATAAGCAAAGGAACGTATCGGCGTTATCCCCCGCACCGCGCCAGTCGCGGTTCACGCGCTGAGCGTCGTGGTTATGACATGTCCCTCCGCTCGCTATGCCAGTCCGAATACGACCGCGACCACCACCTTCCATAACTCGTCCGCTCCCTAGCCGGCAGCATGCGACCAGCGCCAGTAGCTCTGCCTCCCCCTACCACGAAAAGGTGTCCGCGCTCCCGTTCAGGATCTCCCCCACAGAGGCGCGGCAGACCTTCGGAAACTATGCTCTCGCGGAGTTGACGCCAGATATTTCCGGAATACCGGGGTTCATGCGGGACTACCGAGAGCATGTGCGAAGGAACGGCAGACGCTTGAGGTACGGCAGCTTGTGAGATCTGCTTTTGTGCGATGACAAACGACAGCAGCGACTTGTGGTTCAAGACACCGAAGATGCGGGCCATGTATGTTCCCACCTGGTTCGTCAGCACCGACGTGAGCCTGAGTTATCCCATTCGGGGACCAAACGAGATACCCAACATATTGGGCACCGTCGATGGGTACGCGCTTTACCAGGCGACGCGGGATGTTGCCGTTTGCTGACCTAATTCTGCAGGACGATTCCAGGGCATGCACATTACCCACTTTCAAATGTCTGGCTGGGGGAACCATACCGAGCCTCGGCTCAGCCATCGCCATTTGAGCCATCTATGCTTACTACGCCATGGGGTGATGCGGTCACGCCGATAAAGTATACGGTCTCCCCGTTGAAGATGCTCGAAATATGGGGGGGCTCGCCCGTGGCTGACCTGAGGAATCAGCTACTTGGTGCGAAAACGATTGCGGTGCGCATTATGTACTGCCTGCTAGACGGAGTGGCTGCTCATGTGCTATAGCTTGGCTTTGGTCCTCTCCTGAAGCCTGTCTACGTCGCTGAGGTCTCGCAGGTATTCAGGCCCCAGAAGACTACGGTCGTTCTTCCCGCGTGGATCGACCGATATCATGATATAACGTGGATGTGGGCTCGAACTCTGTTTCTTTCCATGTATGTCTATGGACCGCGCGAGAAAGACGGTCTTCCGAGCCTGGCATCTGTAACTTCGGAAGACACGGCCACCTACCCACATTGGGCATTTTCGATGAAGGCCAAGGGTGGTACAAGCCCTTCCGATCAGAAATTCGAACGTGCTATCACTGAGCTGTTAGGGAGCCGGCAAAACAGTGTAGATTGGAGCAGCATTGGAGGTGTGACGGACGAGATGTGGGAGGACAGGAGGATCGTCTCGATTAAAGGCACACCAGGTCGACCGAATGATACGAGTTGAAGCTTATCGCCGAACTCCATACCCTCATACGAATGCGGAGGCCCCTCTGACAGGTCATTGGCCGCTCCGTCACGTCGAACTGTAGCAATAGTAGAACTAAAACAGTAAATAAATGATATTTAGTCTGACCTGGTGATCTTCACTGGTGTCGGAGTTACTCCGCTATTCCTGTCGGCGCTTAGCCCACGCTCAGATGTCCCCACGCTGTCGCGGCGGCCTGCGATCCTGTCAACACGTTGAGCTCTCATGCGTCCACGAATACGACCGCCGTCCTTCGTCCCTCGTCTCCTTCCACATCGCCAATATGCCAGCGGCAGTAGCGGTGAACAACCGGCGTATCACCCCAAGGTGTGCGCGCTCCCGTTCACCGTCTCGCCCGAGGATGCGAAGCTGGCCTTCAAAACCAACGTGCTCAAGAATTATCAGGATCTCCCCGACCCAATGGACATGATGGACAGCTTAACGGAGAAGATTTTAACGGATAAGATGGGCGCTAAGAAGGGGGGGGGCAGCTGGCGCCCACTGCTGGGCCTGAAGATTGCAGATCTAGCGCAGATGGCGGCGGACATGGTATGGAAAGAGGAAAAGTTCAGCGCAATGTATCTCCCCACCTGGCTCGTCAACTCTTGCGTAAGTCTCAATTACACGCTCCGGGAGCGAGGGGAGGTAGAGCACAAGGTGTTTGGAGTGCTCGACGCGTGCGTGCTCTTCTATCGGTGATGCATGTATGTCGTGCTGATGCAGCGACTAGCACCATCCCCGGACACGGGTACCCGCCACTTGCGAACCTCTGGCTTTCCGAGCCATGGGGGTCGAATGCCCAGCCAAGACCGTTCACGCCATCTATGCTCAAAACCCAATGGGGCGACGAGGTCGGGACGATCAAGTACACCGTCTCGCCGTTAAAGATGCTCGAGATGTGGAAGGATCTCCCGCCGACCGCCCGCGAGTTCGGCGACCAAGGCATCACAATACTGCCAGACGCACACATGTCAGGGGTATGTATGCAATATGGTATCATGTGCAGTCGCTGATAAACCACAGATGTCCCTCCTCCCCTTGCTGAGACCGGTCTACATCTCCGTATTCGTCCTCCCTTACAAGTCACAGAGAGTCACACTCGTCCTCCCTGCGTCGCTGTCCTCCGAAGCTTATCATCTCAATTACATCTACCAACCGCGCGACAAGGCCGCTCTCTCCCGGAAAGCTGTGTATTACTCGCAGCACACGGATGCCAACGCGGGCTTTGGGTTGACGATAAACCTCATGCACAATGTGGCCAAAAGCTCCTCGCTCTGGAACACCATGGGACCCAAGCTCATCGATGTCATGAAGGACGCGCGCCAGAACCGCGTGGATTGGGGAGAGATCGGTGGCGTGGACGACAAGATGTGGGAGGACGACAGGATAGTGTCGTACGAGTTGAATGATTGGACAAATCGGAAGATGGAGGTGGGGCGGCTGCAACAGCAGGAGACGCTCAAGACGATCTTCCGGGTACGTCCAACTGTACTGCTCTCTGCGCCGTGGCTGATGTCGTATGTGCGTTGTAGGAGGAACGCACCGATTTGAGCGAGGAAGAAGTGGAGCGCAAGGCCCAGACGTTGTCCCGATTCATCGATAAGCTCAGGGCAGAGAATGGGCCCACCGATAATTTGGATCTGGAGGAAGTAGAGAAGGCCGCAGCACAAATGGAAGAAAACGAACGGACGGCGGGGAAACAATGATACTTCTGTGACATATATTCCTTGCTGTCATGTAACAATGAGAAGCAAGGATGACTCGTTGCGACGAAGACCATTAGGCTAATGCGCTCGAGGTCGGGTCTGGTCCTTGAGCTTGTCTTCCAGGCCGTCGTCCCTCGACCTTCAAGGCAACCAGTCCCTGTGGTCCATTACTGCCTTCAACCCCATGGCACACGCGGAACCTGCAGGCTTACGCCAACTACTACGGGGCAGCTCTCTCCTCGTCAGGCAGCATGCCTGGTCACCTTCATCTGGCTGGGCAGAATAAGCATCAGCTGGGGGAGATTGATGCTAGATTTAAGGCTACTGAGCTCGATAATGCGACGTCGGAATGCTTACAGGCGAGCAACGCCCAGCAGGATGCCACGGATCCTTGTGCACAGCCTGTTCGAGTGCAAGGAGAGGCGCAGGGTAGCAGAGCGCCGTTACCGCAACAAAGCTCGCCCACCCAACAGGAAGAAAGGTTTGTCGGAGACGATTTCAATCGAAGGGTAGCAGATCCTTCTGCGCTTGGTGGCCAGAACGGCAGATATGCCTGGAAACAAATACCCTCACAGTGACCGCAATTAACGGGACAGATGACGGCAGCTCAACGGCAAGCTTCGAGAAAGGTCGAGCATTCCGTGGCAAGTGCAATTACGGAGATATCACCCGGCAAGGTTGCAAACATGATTCATATGGTTCATACCAGTAAAACAGATATCATGCATGCTTCCCATGAGCGAGCCTCCGACGCAATGTCACCTGAACCTCCCACACCAAAGAAGAAACCCACGACTCGTTGATCGTTTATTTCTTCTTGGTTGCCTTCAACTCCACCCTCTTGACATCAAGGCCTGTTCGTATGTCAAAAGACTGATATGGTTCGCAAAGGTATAACGACGCACCAGGTGGTAGGCTCTGCTCGAGCTTGTCCGCACGGTCTGGGTCGTCGAGCACGAGCGTGTACAGGAAGCGCGAACACCGCAGCTTGAATTTAGTCTTGGGCTTCAGGGAGACGCGCTGGGACACGGTCTTCTTGATGCGGATAGCTGGGTCAGAGTATCAGCATGCGACGTTCGCCCGTCATGCATCGGCAGTACGCACACTTCGCATCTTTTCTCCGAGCGTGCTCGAGGAACACCTTGAGGTCGCGGATCTCCTTAGGCTATTTAATAAGATGCCATCAGCATCTGCAGCTTTGGCAAGCCATTGAGATAAACCCACCATTTTTGAGAGGTATAGTCGATGGGGACGGTGGGCAACGCTATGGGACGCTCTTCAGCTTCCCTACAACAAATTGCTTCCGGTGAGCGTCCACAGGTCGTGGCAGAACTGTACAGTTCCAGCCCAATTGTTCCCGCTCCTCCTTTAGCGCTCGCGGCACGAGTTGGTTCCTCGTTCAACAGCCGCGAGCGCTTCCGCCCTCAGCCAACTGTCAAGCCGACCTCTCGTGGAATGAAAACTAGGGTGTTGTTTTCATACATAAAGGGGGGTGATACTCCTGCCTCGCAATCACGACGCAATGCGCCTCTCATCCTGCGGTGTTTCCTTCGACTTGTGGGGGCAGACCGCACCCGTTCCTCCCCAGGCTCGCCCATGCACTCCACCCGTGCAATCAACTCACATGGCCGGTATTGGATACTCCAGCGATATGTATTGGAAAGCTTGCATCCGTCAATATGGGCAATACCAATCATCTTCCCGGTGCAGGGTAACAACGGCAGAACGCAACCCAGAGGTATCTCTGCCTTCTACGCTCCAACGAAGGGCCTTGTGTGGTGAGATATCGCTTCCGCGCAGCCTCCGGACAGGTTTGTATTGCGCCTTTGCTTCCACCGCCCACGGAGGACGTGAACCCTGTCAACATTCCTTGTGCCCCTTCTGTTCGGTTCTGTGTATTAATGAGAGTCCTGTCTACGGTCCTGTACTAGCCAGGGTCTGCCGTGTGCTGGTTCCCGTTCCTTCGGAAGTAACGGATACTCAAGGCTATCTCTGCATGTAACACGAGGAAAGCCGTCTGATTTGTCCTTTCCTCATCAATTGCATGATGCACGTCCTGCTTCTCGGTGTACTTGTTAGTCTTGCCGTCGCCGATCGTACTGGGCCTCACCAGGCTCGACAATCTCCTGCACTCTGCGACTATTATGTTTGTCCTGCACATAATATTCCCGGTGTCCCCCTTAATCATGAGGCACTTGACGCACCTTCTGCGGGGTTCACGACGTGCTCATACACAGAATATTGTGTTTATACTTCTGTACGATTAAGCAATTCAATGTTGACGCTAGAAGGTCTGCTCACCTCATATGTACTTAGACCACTGGGATGCCGGCGTCGGACAATTCCGGCAACTGCCCTTCCGTGACCTGTGTCCCATCTTCGACGTCATGTGCTGCATACCAATGCCCTACAATTGATGGGTACACCTTCACATCGACAACAGCAATAAACTACGAAGACAACACACCTGCCATGCTCTGCCAGTATCACAGCGGCAACATCAGCGTGATTCAGTGCGAATACATCAACGTACGTTCTTTGATGACGATTGGATGCCAACACCTGATTCGATTTTGAAACAGAGCAATGGGCAACTCGCTTACAGCATCGACGTGGGAGTAACCATAGGCACCGCGTCGGACTGTGCGGCTCGAGCAGGTTGCGCGCCGACGACGCCGCAAAGGCGAACATACCAAGAGCCACAGGTGCATATCCTCCAAGATACTCGAGACGCCGAGGAGTTCGAGGTAGGTTTCCTGCCCCGTTCAAACGTACGTAGCTGATAATGGGATGTGATATAGGATGCCCATCAACCATGGTGAGACTGCGGGATGGCAACGAACAGCTCGGCGTGAACCAATGGTCCAAACCGATCACGTAGAGATAGGCGCCCGCGGCTGGATAATTGATACATCATCGCAATGCACCTTTGATACCAGACGGTTCGTCATGAAGCAGCTCGTTGGGACTGTGTATTGAAACGGTGCCGAAGTCTGGCCGAGTTTACGGCAGGCTCCGCGTACTCTTGCGTTGCGCAACCCTATGGTGCGCGGGCGCTTCCGTCGTGGAAACATCTGGACAGAATTATAATTCGCGGCAATTTTCCGATAGAAACACGTAACGACTTATTTTTGGTCTGTACATAAACGCGGCCGACAATCTTTCCAACGAACTCTGCCCTCGTTGTCCTGCACCGCGACGATGTTCTACGCGCTCTTCAGTTTGCTCATTGCCTTTGCCGCTGCGGATCCCACCGGTCCTCCCAAAGCTCGACGATCTGCTGGAGTCATCGCCTACTACACATGCCCATCACATGATGCCGAGTACGTCTACATCAATGCCATTGCGATTCTTGACATCTCGCCCCCCCTGATCGGATGCGAATACGGGGATGGTACCCAATGTCAGTATAACTATGTACGTCAGGCGATGACTTGTGTTCATAGGCGGGATTGTCATTCATGTCGTATTATAGATCACGGGCGAGATATCCTCCGGAAGCCCCGAATGCCTGGCTGCGATCGGCGCCATCCCACAACCGGGGTGCACGAGTTTCGGTTGCGCCCCGGTCCCCTCGTACACCTTGGCATCCATTACCCCAGGCACCTACTTTGGCATCAGCGACTATGAGTGCACTTACAATTCTGATAATCCTTCCGTCGCTAGTTTTGCCTGTACATACTTCACTGTGCGTGGCTCATTGCTCCTGGTAACTCAGCTGCTGATAGGCCTGTTGTCGCAGAGTAACGGCCAGCTCGCCGCCGCCAGCGGTGAAGAGGCCCTCTCTTGTCCCGTCCCAGCGCTCTGCACTTCGATCGGTCCATCGCGCAGACAGACACCACAACAGCCGGAGCGACGGACGATAAACGAGAAAGTGCGAGCGTCAAAGGCTGACGAGTTCGAGGTACGCCGTATCCACTGCTCCGTCCTGGGCCTCAATGACGGGGCTGTCATGTAGGATGAGTATCAGCCGTGGTGATGTGGCCGCCATAGCGTTGCTGGCTGGGATTTATCTAAGGTAACCGTCCACACTTACACTTGCACTGCATGCACGCCCTCTCTGGCATGTTCGCTCTAATTCCGACGTTTTCCTAAAAGGTTACCATTTCGGACGCGTTGTTCTCTCGCCCACTCCATTTTCGATACCATAGCACCTCCATATCCAGTCTCTGTAGCGCATACATGGCACTCTTTTAGCATCGGAATCATCACAGGCCGCCCGCCGGTACCTTCGCAGGTCCGTTGAGCCGCTTGCCTTGGGCCAACATTGTATTGTTCGCGTCAGGTGCGCCATCCGACGGTCTGCAAAGCCAAACTATAGCATTGCTTCAACTGGAAACGATTACATATATCTGAAACGATCACACACATTTGCATACATAAAGGCGCAGTGCGCATATATAATTCATCATCTTGGTCTTCCGTTCGCTCGCTCGCTCGTAACATTCCACGTTCAACGTGCAGAGGCAGAAACGGAGACATAAACAGTCGCAGTAGCAGTCCGAGGCGCCGAACAGTTCGTCCACAAGACGTTAAATACACACAGATACGGGTCGGAGGAGCGGATAATACCCGGAGAGACGGGGCTGAGGGGTCGCAGATATGGGGTACCAGGAGATGAGCAGGAGTGGAGAGCGGTGAGAATCGGGTGGGCCAGGGTGGAGCAGTGAGCAGGAGAGGTATCGCAGAGAGGCGGTCAGATGCTCGCCGGCGGGCTAGCGGGCACGCTCCCCTTCCCCACCCCCGCGTGCGCCCAATGTCTCTCCTCCTCCTCGACTTCGCGCATAAAGTCCTCTTCGCTGCTAGCCCACTCCCCGCCGAGAACCTTCTCTCCCCGCTCGTCCAGCGCGCCCCAGGGCGGGTAGAGCGGGGCCAGCAGCTGTGCTGGGTCCTCCGGCTCGGGCGAGTCACGGAGCAGGAGGATGGGGCCGCGGTCGCGCATCACTTGCAGGCGGAAGAGGGGGAAGAACGCCGGGGTGTCTGAGACGCCGGACTGGAACGTGTCCTCTGCCGTGACGCCGACCGCGAGCCAGCGTTTGCCGTCAAAGCCGAGCGTGAGGTCGCCCCCCGTTGGGCTGGACATGTATCGCGCGTACTTGGCGCAGTGGACGACCTCGGAGACCAGGTGTTTGCCGTGCAGCCGCGGCTCGCTGATGAGCGCTTTGAGCGACTTTTTGCCAGGGATGGAGGTGGTGCGCGCGTCTAGCGTTACGAGCACCGCCCCCCGGTCAGAGGAGAAGGTAATGTGCCCCTTGACGTCACATTTCTGGATGTCGGCGTCTGGTCTGAGGCGCAGTCAGTAAGGGCGCAGGGGAGAGAAAGAGCGCACGCACACTTTGGCTTCCTTGCCGTAAGTCAGCGCTCGCGCATTCTTGCTGATCGTCCAGCACTCCCTGGCCTCCTCGTCCCCGTCCACCTCCTCGGGCTGCTTGATCCCGTACTGCCTCGCGAACCCCTCGTCGTATATGTTCCCCTCACGCGCAAACAGCCCCGTCTCCTCGCTCAGCAGACCATAGTCGCCGCATGCCACCTCGGTGCGCGGGTCGAAGAAGGACCACTGGAGGCGCGAGCCGGTGAAGATCAGGTCGGCGTACTTGCGCAGCGCGTGCGGGGGAAGCGTCTGCGTTGTGGTGGTAGTGGACATGGTGTACGGGGGTGCGGCGACGCCAGGGACCAGAGGAGGGAGACTATAGCTGGCAGCGGCTGTAGGCGTGGTGATGTTGATTATCGGAAATAGGCGTGTGGCGGCCAGCGGTGCAGACCCGAAGAGAAGGTGATGGGGCGGGGATTATCAGCGGTGGGCGCGGGTATTTGCGGCGATGAAAAGGAAGCGGCGTGGGCAGATGTCGGGGTCTGCTGGGCGATGGAGAACGAGCGCTGGTCCCTCAGCACATTGATTGCAGTTGCGTGGGTCGACACCGTCCAGGGACGCTGCCCCGCATGGCAGGGAAGCCTATTCACCCCAGTGGCAGTGCCATTACTCGGCCAGATTGCTAATATCCGCAAAGTTCGGTCAGCAAGGGGGGCCAAGGATAGAGTTCTCCACCGCGGGAAGAGACTCCCGCAGAACAGTCCAGAGAGGCTTTATATTGTTCCCTCGGGGGAGTGCGACACCTGATGCGCCCCGCCCAGTGCAGGGAAATGAGACATGTGCCACCTCCCCGCCGCGCTGAATGCGGGTTTGCAAAGCAGCCTCGGCGGAGTGGGCGGGTGGCTCCCACGGTGGCTGCTTTTTTCATTGTTGTTTGCGTTTGAGACTGACCCACTGCTCAGCTCCGACACCAGCCCCGACACATCAGCCGACGGCGCTCCGAGCCCCCGATCCGGATGGCGGCGACCCTCCACCCCCGGAAGAAGTAATACAGACCATCTCTAAGCTTCTGACGGCCACCGAGTGTGCTCCGAGCCGCTCGGGGGCCGCTTGGCCCCGCTGGCCATATCAATCCATGCTGCTATCATAGTCTGCTATTCTCGGATTCTCAGACCCTGGTGAGCCCACCACCCCACGGCTTTGCGAGATATTTGGCATTTACGATATCAAATAACTAACCGGTTAGGGTGTCGTCTGATGGAGCTCCGGTGCATCGGAATACTGTATGGTGGCAGATTTCCCGAGGTTGCGTCATGCTGATGGGGAGATCCAGTATCGCCGAGGTTCCCGCGCAGCCCCTGCTTGTAACATCAATGAGGCGACGTGGAATCCGACTGCTGTTGGTTGACCGAGGATGACAAATCGGAATGGAGCGCGGACTGATGGACCGTCAGGGCTGTCAGATTCAGAAGCAGGCTTCACTTTCTGAGGCGGAGCGTGCCTGGCGTCATAGGGAGCAGGACCCCTGGCTTCTAGAGTCCGAACATGATGGCCACAGTCGGTGTCGGAAGAGTGCAACCTCAGGACACGTAGCTGGCGAACAACTCGGGGGCTCACTCAGCACCGGATTGCAAGTGAAGCTTTGGCATAGGGGGTGTGGCCGGCAGAATGAAGAGAGCGTGTTGTCAGACGCCGGGAATGTTGTGGAGCAATGTTATGCAGAAGGTACACTTGGGGCGACGTGCAGTCTGCGTTTCCTCTCTGACCTCGGGCGGATGACTCAAGGCCGAACGCAGGAATAGGTATTTGTTGAAACAATGAACAGGAGGAAAACAATGGCGGGATAATGTTCCGCATCGTATTAAGAACAGCGGCCGCCGTTCTCTCTGCACCCTGCCACCACGACATCATCGCGTTTCTGAACAAATCGGAAGGCTGCGACCCCCTGAGGCGTGTGCAAGTTGGTTCGCACGCCGGGGATGCTGACTCAGCACCGAGGTCCTGACTGAGGTGTTACCGTATGAGTGTCACAGTTGGCAAGGAGCAGAATTGAGCGCTGGTTTTCACCGATATTGTATATTGAGACGATCGTAAGGGGATCGGATAGCGTCGCGGGTAGAATACAGTGCAGAGGTATCGGGCTGACGTTTCTTGAGAAGCGCCGAGGGCACGTTCTGAGAAATCCGCGATGATATCGATACTCTGCCTAGGAATGGTGCGACGGCTCCCAGCTGCAGCACATACGGGCGGCTGGCGACCACACAGTTGCTAGCAATTGGACAGAAGACGCTATGTGCATGAGCTATAGTAAGCCAGCGTTTGCATTTTCCCAGCAGACTTGAGACGGATAAGTGGAACCAGACGTGGTTGTTGACAATTATAATTAACTTCACCGTCATTTTCTCAGGAATGCTGGCCCAGGGTGCGGATCACGTGTCCGTTCCGCCCAGGCGGGAGCAGGTGCGTGACGAGACGCGCGGGACGCGACGCGCCTGGCGGCGGGTGGGGACCCGTCTGGAGCCGGTACAACTGCAGGCGCTTGCATAGGGGCGCTCTGCAGTGGCACTCTCTGCTTGACATCACATCTTCGTATCACTTGTTGTCTGTTATTTGAACACTTGGCTCGCTATATCGACGCGATATCTGACTTCATTTGACTGCTGAACGACACCGGAAAGCAAGGAGGAAAGCAAGAACACGCACAAGCAAGCGACGGCCAACATGCCAGTCCCCGTCCGTGCCTCGCACGAGGAGGCGGCCCGTGCGGCCGAATTCAACGAGAAGAAGTGGGTGTGGGTGCCGGATGAGAAGGAAGGCTACCTCGCTGGCTGGGTCGTCAAGGAGGAGCAGGACGAAGAGATGGGCGAGGTCATGCTCGCCGCTGGCGGAGAGGTGAGTGACATGCAATGTTCGGCGGGGGCGGCGTCGAGGATGTCAATTGGAAATTCGCATCGATGTTCTCATGGACAGTGGGACACATATCACTAAAGATCCCTGAGACGCCGCCCTCTGCTTGACTGTTGCACTATGCGCGTGCTGGGTCATCGCTGAACGTGTTCTGCAGCACCGGACACTCCCGCTCTACATGCTCTCCAAGATGAACCCGCCGAAGTTCGACCGGGTTGACGACATTGCCGACCTCACATACCTGAACGAGGCGTCTGTCGTGCACAACCTGCGATTACGTTATGGCTCGAATGCTATCTACGTATGTGCATCATCAATCGCTCGCTGCGCCAAGCTAATCTTGAGCAGACCTACTCTGGTCTCTTTCTCGTCGCGATCAACCCGTACCAAACACTCCCCTTATACACTGACGCCATCATCGATCAATACCGCCATCGCCGGCGGGACGAGGTGCCGCCCCACATCTTCGCGATCGCCGAGCGAGCCTGGGTGCATATGAACGAGGAGCGAGAATGCCAGAGCGTGCTGATCACGTGAGTCCTGCTGATCTCCTCACTATTTGCTCTATTGAACACACCTGTAGCGGTGAATCCGGCGCGGGCAAGACGGAGAACACGAAGAAGGTGATCCAGTACCTAGCATCCATCGCGTCAGAGGCGTATGCGGCCCCATCAACCCCCACACACAGTCGCACATCGTCGGCTGTCGTTCCCCACTCCCCAATACCACGATCGCACTCCTCGAATTCCTCCATCGCCTCCATGGGACTGTCCCCGGCACCTGCGGGGGCACCGAGAGCGAGCATGATGATGAAGTCGCGGAGTCGAGGACTGGGTCTTCTGGAGAGGCAGATCCTTCAAGCAAATCCAATCTTGGAGGCCTTCGGCAACGCCCAAACGTTGAAGAATAACAACTCCTCCCGATTCGTAAGTCCGTGGTATTGCTCGTACGCCTCGGCTAACACTGTCACAGGGGAAGTTCGTCCGGATCTCCTTCTCGTCGGACTCATCCATCTCGGGGGCAGAGATAGACTGGTACCTCCTCGAGAAGTCGCGCGTCACATTCCGGCACGAGGGCGAGCGATCCTTCCACGTATTCTATCAGCTGCTGGAAGGCGGTGGCGCCTTTAGGGACGCTCTGTTGCTTGAGGGTGGTGCCGGGGACTACGAATACCTCAACAAGAGCCGGTCCTTTGTCGATGGCGTGGACGATAAGGAGGAGTGGCGGCAGCTCAAAGTACGTGCTTGTGTTGCGCAATGGGAAAGCATGCTGACTGCTAGGGAAGACTGCGCTCGATATTGTCGGCTTTACGAACAGCGAGCAGCTCGACCTGTTCCGAATCATTTCTGCGATCCTTCATATCGGAAATCTGACCATGATCTCCACCCGGTCCGTCGAGCAAACCGCATTTACCTCGGAATCGCAGCCTGTCCTAGAGAAGATATGTCATCTCCTTGGTCTACCATCGCAAGAGTTTCCAAAAGCCGTTCTGCGACCCCGAACGAAGGCTGGTAGAGAATGGGTTACGCAGCAGCGGACGGCCGACCAAGTCAAGGACGAGCTTGCGAGTCTCAGCAAGATCCTCTATGAAAGGTGCTTCGGTAGTCTGGTCGAACGGATCAACAAAGCACTTGACCGACCTAGTTCGAAGAGCACATTTATAGGTGTGTTGGATATTGCCGGATTTGAAATCTTTGAAAGTATGTGACCTTTCCAAGAACGTTATTCCAATTTTAATCATGCAATATAGCCAACTCTTTCGAACAGCTCTGCATCAACTATACCAACGAAAAGCTGCAACAGTTCTTCAACCACCATATGTTTGTTCTCGAGCAAGAGGAATACTCCCGCGAGTCCATCGAATGGGATTTCGTCAACTTCGGCCTCGACCTACAACCTACCATCGATCTCATCGAGTCCCGTGATCCGATTGGTATCCTCAGCTGCCTAGATGAGGAGTGCATTATGCCAAAGGCGAGCGACATCACGTTCACCAGCAAGGTTCATGCGCTGTGGGCCGAAGTCGGTCACCCAGGTTCGGCGAAGTACGCCCCCACTCGCTTTGAACAGGGTTTCGTCATTCAGCACTATGCTGGCAAGGTCGAATATCGCACAGATGGATGGCTACAGAAGAACAAAGATCCGCTCAACGACAACCTGACTCGTCTTCTGGCCACGTCAAGCGAGAAATACATTGCGGGTCTCTTCGCTGAGTACGCCGAAGATGCCACTGCCACCCCTGTCAGCAAGAAGCGTGTCAAGAAGGGCGCATTCAGGACCGTCGGGCAACGACACAAGGAGCAGCTTTCACAGCTCATGAACCAGCTACAGGCGACGCAGCCTCACTTCGTGCGCTGTATAGTCCCGAATTCGCTGAAGAAACCTGGCAAGCTTGATATTCCACTTGTCCTCGACCAACTTCGATGCAACGGTGTCCTTGAGGGTATCCGTATCGCACGCCTGGGCTATCCTAACCGACTGCCTTTCGCCGAGTTCAGGCAGCGATATGAGGTCTTGACCCCTGGTGTGATCCCTCGAGGCTACATGGATGGTCGCAAAGCATCAACAAAGATGATCGATTCCCTGGACCTAGATCCGGCCATTTACAAGATTGGCACATCGAAAGTCTTCTTCAAGGCCGGAGTTCTCGCCGATCTTGAGGAGAAGCGCGATGCCCATTTGTTCGACGTGTTCTCACGATTCCAGGCCGTTGCACGCATGTTTTCTGCTAGGCGACAAATGCGCAAGGTGCTCAACCGCGCCAATGCCATTCGAACAATACAACGAAATGCTCGCGTTTACGTCGAGCTGCGAGAATGGCCTTGGTGGCAATTGTACACGAAAGTCCGACCTATGCTGGCTGCTACAAGAAATGACGAGGAGCTTCGCAAGAAAGATACCGAGTTAGCCACTGTTCGGGAGAAGGCTGAGAAAGACAAGCGCGAAAAGGTCGGTCTGGAAGCGGAGATAATCCAGCTTCGATCCGAGAAGAAGAAAGTGGAAGATGAGCTGGAAAGCGAGCGACGACTGGGCCTTGACAAGGATCAACAGCTCGCGCGTTCTAAGGCTCGTGAATGCGACTTGGAGGATGACGTCGCTGCACTGCAAATCGACTTCGATGCCATTGAAGCAGAACTTGCTCGCGTCGCCGAGGCGAGAAGGACATCCGACCTTGCCCTGGATACCCTCTCTCTGGCACATGAGGATGCAAAGATACGTCTTGCCGCCCTCGAAGAGCAGCAACGCGACTGGAAGAAAACTGAAAGCAGGCTGCTGGACGACGTACGGAAGCGATCATCGGAGTGTACGAGCCTCAAGACGCATAGGGACCAGCTGCAGAAGACTGTCGATGAACACGAAACAGCCCTCCTTGCGAGAGAGGAGGAAGTCGCTCGTTTGAAAGAACGCATCAAGGCGCGTGAACTCAAGGTGGACGATGAGGCTGCTTCGCTCAACGCGGAGCTTGCCCGTCTCGCCGATGCAAAGAAGACGGCGGACCACAACCTCGACGCTCTTTCGCTGGTACACGAGGATGTCAAGATTCGTCTTGCAGGGCTTGAGGAACAGCAGCGCGAGTGGAGGAAAAAGGAGAGCCGGCTGGTGGAAGACCTGCGGAAGCGAACCTCGGAGTGTACAACCCTTGAGAAGCACAGGGACGAGCTCGAGAAGACTGTCCGCCAACACCAAGCCTCTATCAAGCAGGTCGCAGAGCTCCAGGTGCAGCTTAAAGCCAGTCACAAGGAGATTGAGGCACAGAAGGGCGACCTTCAGAAGGATGTTCTATTACGTAGCAAGCTGCAGGTCGAGCTGGACGAGCTTCGCAAGTTTCAGACCACGAAAACAGCGGAAGACAGAAAGCGCAGCGAGGCGGAACGTGGCAAGGAGCATGAGCGTGCTGAACTGCGCTCGCAAGTCACTCAACTCCAAGCTCAACTGGCCGACGTTCGACGACAAGCTCGAGAGGGTCAAAGCAAACTGGAGGTCGATCTGAATCTGGCTAGACGAGAGCTCGCAGCTACAACAAAGACGTGCCATGATCTGCAGCAACAGGCAAAGGCGCACACGCAGAGCCTGCGTGAAGCAGAGCTTGCTGCGATTCAAGCGGAAAAACAGAAGAGGAGTGCCGAGGCAGAACTGCAGAGCCTGCACAACATTCGTCTTGCCGCCTTCGAAGAGCAGCAACGCGACTGGAAGAAAAATGAAAGCAGGCTGCTGGACGACGTACGGAAGCGATCATCCGAGTGCACCAGCCTCAAGAAGCAGAGGGACCAGCTGCAGAAGATTGTCGATGAACACGAAACAGCCCTCCATGCGAGAGAGGAGGAAGTCGCTCATTTGAAAGAACGCATCAAGGCGCGTGAACTAAAGGTGGACGATGAGGCTGCTTCGCTCAACGCAGAGCTTGCCCGTCTCGCCGATGCCAAGAAGACCTCGGACCACAATCTCGACGCTCTTTCGCTCGTATACGAGGATGTCAAGATTCGTCTTGCCGCCTTCGAAGAGCAGCAACGCGAGTGGAGGAAAAAGGAGAGCAGGCTGGTGGAAGACCTGCAGCAACAGGCCAAAGCGCACGCGCAGAGCCTGCGTGAAGCAGAGCTTGCTGCGATCCAGGCGGAAAAGCAGAAGAGGACTGCCGAGGCAGAACTGCAGAGCGTGCGCAATAAGCACGTCGATGCGGATAGCCAACTGGCTCAGCTCACAGAGCAGAAAGAGGTTCGTACCGTTTACGTTTCGTCCAGATGCGCACTAATGCAGCCGCAGAGTCTTGAGCGACGACTTGCATCGGCACAGGCAAAGCATCAAGATTTCGAGGACGCCGTGCTTCAGATCGAACGCGAAAAGGCTTCGTGGGCACGCCACATGGAGGCGGCTCGCAAACAGTTATCAGCCGAGACTTCCCGTCGACAGAAGCTCGAGCAGGCAATCTCTACCCGAGATACCGAGATCACGAAGCTCAACGACCTGCAAGGGAGCTGGGAGAACGAACTTGCCAAGCTCAAGTCAGACTTAGCTGCTCGGGAGCACGAGATTGGCCAACTACGAGGGAGGCCGGCAGATATCACCATCATCGAACATGTTCACGTTCTCGAAGAGGCGAAGCGCGTCACCGATCGACAGCTTCTTGAAGCGCAAGCCGAGCTAGAGAGCCTGCAGCTCTATGTCAGGTCCTTGGAGAGGGCCAAGCAGCGCCCGCAATCAGTATCCGAACAACAGATGCAGATCCTCAGCCAACAATCCCAGATTCGAGAGCTTCGTGCGGTGCTTGAGGAAGCCGAGTCTGACCGCGTTGCTTTGCAACGCGCGCGGCGAAACTTGGAGAGTCGTCTGGACGAGATCGAGCAGGCCCAATTCAGACTGCCCGAGCGAACCGTGCAGGGGCGTGCTGCGGTTGTCTGAGGGCGTGAAAGGGAGGGTAAGGGGTAAGGATGGGCCGGGAGGGGTTGTGTCGAGGTCGTCCAAGGGGTGACCGTCGGAGGGGGGGGGCCGAGGGGAGAGGTCCAGTATGAGCCGTCTATGGAGGAGGCGGCGTGCATTGCACGGTGATGTCTTTTTGTCTATCTGTCTCTTGTAACAATAACCAACCTCGTGTTGTCTCTGATGGACTGTTCCCGCTACTTAAATAGACGTCGTGGCCGACATCTGTCTCTTGGATATATATCACCACCTCACTGGCAAGGGGTTTATTTATCAAGCGTGTCAAGAAGGGCGCCTTCAGGACCGTCGGGCAGCGACACAAGGAACAGCTTTCACAGATTATGAATCAGCTACAGGCGACGCAGCCTCACTTCGTGCGCTGTACCGTCCCGAATTCGCTGAAGAAACCTGGCAAGCTTGATATTCCACTTGTCCTCGACCAACTTCGATGCAACGGTGTCCTTGAGGGTATCCGTATCGCACGCCTGGGCTATCTTAACCGACTGCCTTTCGCCGAGTTCAGGCAGCGATATGAGGTCTTGACCCCTGGTGTGATCCCTCGAGGCTACATGGATGGTCGCAAAGCATCAACAAAGATGATCGATTCCCTGGACCTAGATCCCGCTATTTACGAGATTGGCACATCGAAAGTCTTCTTCAAGGCTGGAGTTCTCGCCGATCTTGAGGAGAAGCGCGATGCCCATTTGTTCGACGTGTTCTCATGGTTCCAAGCCGATGCACGCATGTTCTCTGCGAGGCGACAAATGCGCAAGGTGCTCAACCGCAACAATGCCATATATACACTACTGTTCCCTTCCTGTGATTCCTCGGACTATGACTGCGACTGCGACTGCGAGTTTGAGGCCCGTGAAGATTGAATGTAACGAGCGAGCGAGCGAATGAAGGGTTCCCACCTGGTGACCTGCCTGCTGTTTCTCTCTGCACAAGCATGGAGGACGTTCGAGCCATATGAACGTGTGGCAAATCGTTCCCGTCCAATTCCCATCTGGCGACAGGGCACTTCCCCTTGCCATACTGCGCAAATATGGCTGCGATTTAGGCGTACAGAACGTACTACTACGACCACCCAAAGCAGAGACAAATAGAGGAAAGCTTCCGAGGGCACATGTCCATAACCAAGGTCCACACCGGGGCCACTACGCCGGAGACGGAACGCACACAGTACAAGGGGAGGGAGCAGGTACTTCCGATGTACGCCAGCCTTTGATCACTCTCGAGCCAGGCGCACGTTGGCCGCAACATCACCAAGGCTGATACGCATCCTATGCCCCAACATTGTTATGTACAGCTTGTGGAAGGGCAGTGGTGCGACATACCTCAAAGTCATTGGCCTTGGAGGCTCGCGCTTCCTCGTGCATTGTCCAGCCGTCTGGCTCGAGGTACGCCCGCCTTCTCGACGGACCCGTCGAGGTGCAGGTCGCTATGACGGGACACGGGAGGACGCCGTTCCCTTCTCCGATGCCGCCGACAACGAGCTGGCCGTTCCCCTGAGACAGAGAGCCTATTAGCATCTGCGTGGCTCTCGATGCTGTGTTACGCACAGTGAGGTAGCCACAGAAAAACGGCCCGGTGGCAGTCTCGTAGATGCACTCGACGCCGAGCTGGCTGTCGTAGTTGGTTGGAACCTCATCTAGGGTGGGGTACGAAGGGAGAACGGGGCAGTAGTACGCCGCGCACGGCGGTTGCTGGGGGACGCAAGTCGCAGGGGAGCACACACTGACGCTCCCGGTCACAAGCTGACCTGTCATCTAGGATATGACATGAATGTCCTTGTCTCGCCTAAGAACACAGAACACCACCTCACGTACATAGTTATACTGACACCCGCCATTACTGTCCGCGTACCCGCATCCAAGCACGGGCGGGGAGAAAGTCTGGTACTCCACACTAGAGAGGTCCGCACCCGGAAGATCTGTGGATGGACACGCATAGAAGTCACATGATGCACTGGACCGTCGAGCCTTCGGGGGCGCGGTGGGATCGGCAATGGCAAGACCAAAGAGCAAAGCGAGCAGCGTGCAGTACATCGCGGTGCAAGACGACGAGGGTGGAATGCAAAGAAGTGATGTTCTTCCGCATTTCTGCCAAAACTAGGAAAGAATTTACAGTATTCCAGCATCTATTAGAAAAGAGCAGCGTGATGGGATTCAGCCCAGGCGCGCCGCCGACGGAAGCGCCCACCATGGCTGTTGGTTACCAACGAGCATTCGGCTTCCACTCGGCAACTTCTGCGCCGGCGCCCGCGACGGCGACTAGACCTACAACCACCCAAACTGAAGCAGAGACAAATGAAGAGGAAAACGTCCGGGGGCACATGTCCATAAACAAAGTCCCAAAACGTGCCACTACGCCGGAGATGGCATGCATACAGTACGAGGGGAGGGAGCAGGTACTTCCGCTGTATGCCTGCTGCCTTTGATCATTTTCGAGCCGGCCGCACGTTGACCTCGACATCACCAAGGCTGATACGCATCCTATGTCCCAGCATTGTCATGTAGAGGTCGTGGCGGGGTAGCAGTGCGACATACCTCGAAGTCATCGGCCTTGGAGGCTCGCGCTTCCTCGTGCATCGTCCGGCTGTCTAGCTCGATATACGCCCGCCTTCTCGACGGACCCGTCGAGGTGCAGGTCGCGATGAAGGGACACGGGAGGAGCCCTACTCCTTCTGAGATGTTGCCGTCCTCGAGCTGGCCGTTGCTCTGCGACAAGAAGCCTATTAGCATGTGCGTTGACCTCGATACTGTGTTACGAACACTGAGGTAGAAACAGTTCGCGGAAACGCCGTTGGGAGCGGTAGACGTGTAGATGCACAGGACGCCGAGCTCGCCGTTGGAGGTGGCTGGGAGTTTGCTAAGGCTGTAGGAAGTGAGGACGGGGCAGTCGTAGCTCGCGCACGCTTGCTGGGGGACGCAGATCAGAGGGGGGCAGAAGTTGGTGACTCCTCCCACAAGCTGGCTTGTGATCTAGGATACAACGTGAATGTCCTTGTCCTGCCTGAAGAACATAAAATCACAGCCTCACGTACAGAGTTATAGACGCAGTCGTCACCGTCCTTATACTCGCATAGAAGCTCGGGCGGGTCGGGCGGGTCGGCAGGCAGAGAAACCACACTGACGAGTCCCGCACCCGGGCCCTGAAGATCTGTGGATGGACATGCATAGAAGTTGCATAATGCATTGGATCGTCGAGCTTTGGGCGGGCCGGTGGGATCCGCAACGGCAAGACCAAAGAGCAAACTGAACAGCGTACAGTGCATCGTGGTGCAGGACGACGAGGGAAGGATGCCAAGAAGTGATGTTCTTCCGCATTTATACCTCCCATGATAAGGGCCAGCTTCTACTAGAAAACAGCAGCGGATTGGGATTCGGCCCAGGCACGCGCCGACGATTCGGACGGAAGCGCCCGTTGATCACTGCTGTCCCGGCTAAACACTCCGCTTCCGCTCGGCGAATTCGACGCCGGCGCTCGCGACTGTGAGTAGGGCGCCGTCGACGCACATGAGCACATTGAGGCCAGCATGAAGGATGTTCGAGCCGTATGAAGACGTGCAACAGCGGACCTGGTGGTCAGAACGAAAGAGAGAATGATTGACGTGACGCGCGAAAATTGTCCGTGTACCCTAACTTGCCTCCGCCACTCCGGGGGGTGGCGGTGTCGGTGTGGGCAATGTGCATGTCCCTACGTATATCTCCTCTGTCTCATACGGCTATACAAATGGCTTGCGTCCAATTCCCGTCTGGCGACAGAGAACTTCCCCTTTTCATCCTTCACAAATGTGGCGGCGATTACGGCGTACCAAACGCACTACTACGACCACCCAAAGCAGAGACAAATGAAGAGGAAAGCGTCCGGGGCCGCATGTCCATAAGCAAAGTCCCAAAAGCGGCTACTACGCCGGAGGCGGCATGCATGCAGCACAAGGGGAGGGAACAGGTACTCCTGCTGTACGCCTGCGTTTGATCACTCTCGAGCCAGCCGCACGTTGGCCTCAACATCACCAAGGCTGATACGCATCCTATGCCCCAGCATCGTTAAGGACAACTCGTGGCGGGACAGCGGGGCGACGTACCTCAAAGTCATCAGCTTTGGAGGCTCGCGCTGCCCCGTGCAGCGCCCGGCCGTCTAGCTCAACATACGCCCGCCTTCTCGACGGACCCGTCGAGGTGCAGGTCGCGATGAAGGGGCACGGAAGGACCCCTCCCCCTGCTGTGATGGCGCCGTCCTGGAGCTGGCCGTTGCTCTGCAACAGGAAGCCTATTAGCATGTGCGTTGCCCTCGACACTGTGTTACGCACAGTGCTGTAGAAACAGTTAGGGATATTACCGTTGGGAGCGGTAGACGTGTAGACGCAGTCGACGCCGAGCTCGCCGTTGTAGAAGGCTGGGAATTCGCTAAGGGTGTAGGAAGTGAGGACGGGGCAGTTGTAGCTCGCGCACGCTTGCTGGGGGACGCAGATCAGAGGGGGGCACACGTTGCTGACTCCCCCCACAGGCTGGCTTGTGATCTAGGATACAACATGAATGTTCTTGTCCTGCCTGAAGAACATAAAATCACAGCCTCACGTACAGCGTTATAGAGGCAGTTGCTACCGTCCGTGTACTCGCATGCAAGCTCGAGCGGGTTGGGCGGGTCGGCGTTCAGAAAGAATACACTGACGAGGGCCGCACCCTGAAGATCTGTGGATGGACATGCATAGAAGTCGCATAATGCATTGGATCGTCGAGCCTTGGGCGGGCCGGTGGGATCCGCAACGGCAAGACCAAAGAGCAAAGCGAACATGCAGTACATCGCGGTGCAGGACGACGAGGGGGTAATGCAAAGAAGTGATGTTCTTCGGCATTTATGCCAAAACTAAGAAGGAATCTACAGTAACCTATTCCAGCTTCTATTAGGACACAGCATTGGCGATTCGAAGCAGGCCGATCACGGAAGCGCCCGTTGACCATGACTGTTGTGGTTACCAACATTCGGCTTCCGCTCGGCTTCTTCTGTGCCTGCTCCCGCGACTGCGACAAGACCTGCCGTGACCGTTTGGTGGGATGTCACGAGAGAACAAATGGAATACATAGCCTACTACTACCACCATTCAAAGCAGAGACAAATAAAGAGCAGAACGTCCGGGGGCACATGTCCATAAGCAAAGTCCCAAAATTGGCTACTATGCCGGAGACGGCAGGCATGCAGTACAAGGGGAGGGAGCGGATACTTCTGATGTACGCCCGCTGCCTTTGATCATTCTCGAGCCAGCCGCACGTTGACGTCGACATCACCAAGGCTGATACGCATCCTATGTCCCAGCATTGTCATGCAGAGCTCGTGAGGGGATAGCGGTGCGACATACCTCAAAGTCATCGGCCTTGGAGGCTCGCGCTGCCCCGTGCAGCGCCCGGCCGTCTAGCTCAACATACGCCCGCCTTCTCGACGGACCCGTCGAGGTGCAGGTCGCGATGAAGGGGCACGGAAGGAGCCCTCCCCCCGCTGAGATGATGCCGTTCAAGAGCTGGCCGTTGCTCTGCGACAAGCAGCCATTCAGCATGTGCGTTGCCCTCGAGACTGTGTTACGCACAGTGCTGTAGAAACAGATAGCGATATTGCCGTTGGGAGCGGCAGACGTGTAGGTGCACTCGACACCGAGCTCGCCGTTGTAGTAGGATGGGAATTCGCTAAGGGCGTAGGAAGCGAGCACGGGGCAGTCGTAGCTCGCGCACGCTTGCTGGGGGACGCAGATCGGAGGGGGGCACACGTTGGTGATCCCCCCCACAAGCTGGCTTGTGATCTAGAATACAACATGAATGTCCTTGTTCCGCCTGAAGAACATAAAATCACAGCCTCACGTACCGAGTTATAGTAACAGTCGTTACTGTCCATGTACTCGCATACAAGCTCGGGCGGGTTGGGCGGGTCGGCACTCAGAAAGAGTACACTGACGAGGGCCGCACCCTGAAGATCTGTGGATTGACACGCATAGAAGTCACATAATGCATTGGACCGTCGAGCCTTGGGTGGGCCGGTGGGATCCGCAACAACAAGACCAAAGAGCAAAGCGAATAGCGTGCAGTACATCGCGGGGCAGGACGACAAGGGAAGGATACCAAGAAGTGATGTTCTTCCGCATTCACACCCAAAATGATAAGGACCAGCTTCTACTGGAAAACAGCAGCCGATTGGGATTCGGCCCAGGCACGCGCCGACGATTCGGACGGAAGCGCCCGTTGACCAATGCTTTCCCGGCTAACAACATTCCGCTTCCGCTCGGCGACGTCGACGCACATGAGCATAGTGAGGCCAGCAACAAGGATGTTCGAGCCGTATGAAGACGTGCAACAGCGGACCTGGTGGTCAGAACGAAAGAGAGAATGATTGACGTGACGCGCGAAAATTGTCCGTGTACCCTAACTTGCCTCCGCCACTCCGGCAGGTAGCGGTGTCACGGTGGGCAATGTGCATGTCCCTACATATCTCTCCTCTGTCTCATACGGCTACACAAATAGTTTGCGTCCAATACCCATCTGACGACAGAGAACTTCTCCTTTTCATCCTTCACAGACATGGCGGCGATTACGGCGTACCAAACGCACTACTACGACCACCCAAAGCAGAGACAAATAAAGAGGGAAGCGTTCGGGGCCACATGTCCATAAGCAAAGTCCCAAAAGTGGCTACTACGCCGGAGGCGGCATGCATTCAGCACAAGGGGAGGGAGCAGGTACTTCCGGTGTACGATCATTCTCCAGCCAGCCGCACCGCCATCACCAAGGCTGATACGCATCCTACGCCCCAGCATCGTCATGGACAACTCGTGGCGGGACAGCGGTGCGACATACCTCAAAGTCATCGGCCTTGGAGGCTCGCGCTTCCTCGTGCCTTGTCCGGTGGTCTAGCTCAAGGTACGCCCGCCTTCGCGACGGACCCGTCGAGGTGCAGGTCGCTATGATGGGACACGGGAGCACCCCGTCCCCTTCTCCGATGGCGCCGAGAACGAGCTGGCCGTTCCCCTGAGACAGGGAGCCTATTAGCATGTGCGTTGCCCTCGATGATTCGCTACGCACAGTGAGGTAGCCACAGAGAAACTGATCGCCGATGGCAGGCTGGTAGACGCACTGGACACCGGGCACGCCGCCGAACGAGGCTGGTGTTTCATTAAGGCTGTAGGAAGCGAGAAAGGGGCAGTAGTAGCTCGTGCACGGCGGTTGCTGGGGGACGCAAGTCGCAGGGGAACACACCCCGAAACTTCCGGTCACAAGCTGGCCTGTCATCTAAGATACAACATGAATGTTCTTGTCCCGCCGAAGAACACAGAACACAGCCTCACGTACATAGTTATAAAAACAGGTGAAACTGTCCGTGTACGCGCATCCAAGCGCGGGTGGGGTTTCGGCCGGATACTGTAAACTATAGAGGTCCGCACCGGGAAGATCTGTGGATGGACACGTATAGAAATCACATAATGCACTGGATCGTCGAGCCTTGGGGGGGGCGGTGGGATCCGCAACGGCTAGACCAAAGAGCAAAGCGAACAGCGTGCAGTACATCGCGGTGCAGGACGAGGGCGGAATGCAAAGATGTGATGTTCTTCCGCAGTTATGCCAAAAACTAAGAAGGAATTTACAGTATTCCAGCGTCTATTAGGACACAGCATCGGATCGAGATTCGAAGCACGCTATGGTGTACCGTATGGGACAAAACCCAGTCAGAGGATTGCCTAATTGGCTGATCTGCCTCCGATCCCTCGTTGTCCCCGCAAAGATCCCGCATGAGTCTCTCATTCCCCGCCTTCAGCACGGCGACCACTCAATTCTCCCGCGTTTCACGGTAGTTGCCTAGCTACGTCACGGCTTGCCCGCGAAGAGCATCACTTTGCCCGGCTCCGACACGACATTAGCCTGCCTTTTGAACTCCTTAATCCCAGCAACGGTCAGGGAGGATCTCCGCTCTTCACTGTGATTGCGGTTCGGTCTCACGGTTCTCTCCCTTCTGCTCCAGCACTGTCTCACTAGGCCAAATCTGCAAAATGCTCTTTGCTGCTGTCACCATGGAAGCATCGCTGCTGTCCTCTTCCTTTTTTTGGCAGCGTCCTTGCTATGCATCTTGAAGAAGACGAATCAGAGTGCCTGGGGGTCGCTTTATGGGGCTCCGTGTTGATCGGCTTCCGCTGCTCACATAAATCGCTCACCCGCTCACCAACTGGGCGAGAAGCGCTTCTCCCCGTACACCGCTTCTCCGCTTGATCGGGAATGGCGTCTGTAAGTATGTCATTTTTGCTTCTCTGTCAGGTCTGTCTAATCGAATAAAGTGTTTGCCCTTTACAGCATTCGTGGTCGACTCGCCCGCATTCTTCAAGTAACTTTTACACACAGCGCTGAGTGCGGTTCTCTACTCTTCTTCCCGGTATGGTATCTCCGGGGCCACCTCCTATGTCCTGTCTTCAATGCGGAGATTGTGAGCGGTTCATATACCACGTAAGTCCCGAGAGATTTAGGTTCACACGGCTGCCTGAACATGGCGCAGGATTTGCCCGAGCCCATCGAATACCAGCCTACAACCGTTTGCTTTTGCAATTGCCCCTTGAGCCAGCACTATCACCCTGGCCCCCTGCGTTTCCGATGTCTTAGATCCGAATGCCGCTTCTTCTATAGCGTGGGCTTGCCGCTATCGTTACCCATATGTCTACTCAAAAGCACACACAGAACTCTTCCACTTGGACCGCAAGTACTTTGTGCGAAAATCAGCTCAGCCCAACGTTGACTTGCAACATTGCCTATTCGCTTCACCGTCCGTATCGATCTACCTCCCAAACATCGGTTCCTGGCGATATTGGGCCTTCCCTGTCCTCAATCGCGTCGAACACGTCCGTCGATGCCGATTCTTCGGGCCTTCTTCAAAATCATCTACCGCTTCCTACACCACTAACTTCAACGTCTTCAACTCCTACACCGCCAACGTTCCCCACAAGAAGCCCCGGTCGTCCACCTGCCGTTCAGCCTGCTTTCAACCCCGTACAAACACTCGCATCCCTTACGGGTATGCGTATCGCTGCTGTGCCCTTCGCCGACCGCTTACATCCAAGGGAAGGTACCAACGAGAACATCAATCGTCTCGCCGCGGCTGCTCGACATACTGGACATGGCTCCTCATCCTCCTCGCGATCCGTATCATCCCGTTCTACACGTGGAGCCAGACGAACCAGAGCTTCAACACCTGGAACAGGGCTTGGCATTAGGAGTGAACGAGGATTCTCAGCTGCTTCCTCGACCGCGTTTCCAGTCCACCCTCCCAGTTCACCTCTCCTTTCTGGGTCTATGGACGCAGCGTCCACTACTTCAGGAGGCTCGCTGGAGCGATGTCAACTGGCTGTTCTTGTCCTTCCTTGTCCAGTAAGCTGCGTCAACATTGCCTGTCTTACTCCATTGTTGAAAGCACCGTTAGCTGGGAGGTATTCCCGATGTCTTCCCTCTGTCGGATGGAACGGGAACTCGTCCTTATGCGGGCCTTGATGCCAGCGGCCTTAAAACCATGATCACTCGGTTCAGGGGCATGGGTCTGCTCTATCCTGTACGTCTAAGCGTCACCGCAACTTTCGGCGCGTTCGACACAGGCTTGTGTGCATACCTCGCCAGCCATGGTCTCCAGTTTCCTGTGCCGGTTCGTAACAATGACTTACAGGAGGACGAGCATCAACTCGATCTTACGGAGACTGATGTGTATCGCTCGAGGTTGTTTGACTTTGTCAAACCCGGTCGTCGCTCCGGCAATCTTCCCGGTGCTTATGCTGCCAGCGTCAACATTGAGTCGCACGATGCGATCTTGCCCCAACTTCGTTTCCGGTACCCAGCCTGGCGTAATCCGCATCAGAGGTATGCAAAGGACATACTCGTGTTTATCGGTGAGCCATGAATCGTGTCGCATGCATGTCAAACGCACTCAACCAATCCAATCTTCCCGGTGGCAGTGCCTCGTCATGGTGGTCTCGTGGGTCACTTGCCTCTTCGACTTCAGCGATCGCCTGGTCTCCATCGGTGCTTCGTACGGGTTGCCTTTCATCGTCTGTCCCATTGTGATCCCGCGTTTGGGCATCTGGACGACGCATGCTTGGGAGCGATGTGCATTGCTAGTCCTCCCACAAGTACAGACGGTGACCGGTATACCCAGCCCAGCGCCCGCCTGATTATTCCTTCCCGCCGTTCTCGAAGTCTTGTAAGTTGGATTGCGGCTTCTCGTTTGTGCTGCCTTTGAGCGCATTCAGCAGAGCCCGCCCGGAACACCGTCCCCTTCCCGTCCTCTGGTTCGACGTCGGCTTGCTTCAGTGTCGCAGACATCTGAAAGGACTGAAAATGTTTCTTCATCTCACCAGGATATCCCTCCGACCAATGTTCTTCCGACGTCTGAGGAGAGTCGCACTATGCTGAGAAGCTCGCTCTCACCCTTGGATTTCTCCATGGCACCCGTGATCGATCTCACGATGACGGACCCTGAGTCGGAGCTCTCAGAATCTTCTGCCTCCCCGCCGGCGATCATCTTCGGCGCATTTAGTGTGGACTCGCCAAATTCCGACAACACCATTCAGCGCCACCGCTCCCCGCCTCGTACGTGCGCCTTCATGAATGGTCATCTGAGCAGCGCTCACAGCCACCCTTTCACAGGGTGGGAACCCCCGACGCTCTGCAGTGCGTCCTTCCGAAGGCGTCACGTACGGTGGCCTGATGAAGCATCTTCACTTCTACCTGTTCCGGCGGATGATTCACCGTTCCTTGCCACTATGTATCCTGGCGAAGCTCTTCACAATACCGAATCTGCTCTTGAGAGCTTATCTCAACAGATTTGTACTACACTTCAGACCTTAATACAGGCAGCATCGACGGGTTCACAAGATCCTACGAAGGCCAGCAAAGCGAAGCAGGCTCTTCGTCATTATGCAGCCCGCTTCACCCGACGGCACTTCAAAGTTATCGTGTGAGCCTCTTTCTTGTTCCAGGCAGAGTTATTGCTCAGACATTTGGGGCAGCGTAACTCCATCTCACGGCCCTCATACTCCAGGCAGGGTGGTGACATCTGGACTCGGACCTTCCACGGTGGTCTTTTCGATGATTTTGGAACAGTTCTTCTCAATGGAGCCACAGTACCTGACTACAACTCCCGACGGGTATCTTGTTCCTCAGCTTGTACCTATTTCCGAGGAAGGCAATTGCACTCAAGCGCGCTTCTCACTATGGCAGGGAATCGGCACTCTCAGCTCCTTATGGGTGTTGTTTGCGCGCAGCCGACCACTCAATCTGTCACCCTTCTTTGTGCTCATTGCTGGATCACGCCGTCAGCAAGTGGCCTTGTCGCGGTGTCTGGAGCTTCCTTTCATTCGTGCCTTTGCACCTTTGGCCGCTGAACTTCTTGTTTCCTGGGATCATCTTGCCAAGTTTCATGTGACGGATGTGTCTTTCACGCAGTCAGCTGCACAGGAATGTCCACGGCACTCCATGCGTGACTTCACACCTTACTGTCAAGCTTTAGAAATTGTATGGTGTCTTACTTATCGCTTTATGCATCAACTAAACTCTAGTTTCAGGATATGCCGGAAGACATTGACGAGTGGAAGATGACTCAACATCAACATGATCGAATACGTTGTCAGCTTCGAGACTACTTTCTTTGGGGCGGATCGAATGTCGCCTCCTCGGACGAATTGCGTTGTTTTGTCAGAGGGTGGGAAATGTTTCCAGATTTAGCCAGGGTATGCCTCTCCCTCTCTTCTGGGACCACGCCCAGCACTCATGACGCGTCACGCGCTTGTAGTTCTATGAAACCAGCGCATTTCCCGATTTTGAGACCTTTCTCTACGACATATGGCAGGATCCAACGCGCGATGCGGGAATGTACACTCGGTTGATATGCTGGATGCCGCCAGACGAAGACAGCCAAGATTGGGAAGGCATAAAAGCGGCGATTGTTCGCTACCTTTCCCGGGACGGCCATCCCCGGTGTGGCACGACCGCTGCCTCCGAAGTGCTGACTGCCGTCTATGAAGCATACAACATAGATCCTGGCAATGACTTTGACCCTGTGAATGCAAGACCAAGCATTCGGAGATGTTTATTCAATCGATTGTGCACTGGCGTGGAAAATCTTGGAGTAGCCGTAATCAAGGTTCCTACTGTTTGTCTAACCATTTCATTCCGCTTACTTATGAATTCCACAGATATGCATTAAGCCTAATCGGCTTCGCGAGGGCGCTTCGGGAGCACTGGGGCAACAGCTCAGGCACACTGTATTGGAGGCCAGAGTGTGCTTCCAGGAGCTCACTGTCTTGTACGGCACGGACTTGCCGGCACTTGCGACTGGAGCAGATGATGGGGTCGAGTTTGATAGGGCCATGCATGCTGTCATTGTATCTACGGCGGCCGATTTCCATATGAATTAGTTTCTTGGTCAGCGCTTTACGACGGCGCTTTACGACGGCCCAACTCCCAAACTCTCCTGTACAAAGCAAACAGAGACAGGTGCTGTCAGACTGGTGGTGAGGAGTAATGCTATTATTATCTTAGCAGCAGCACGATCCAGTAACTAGCTCACAGTTCCTCTGCTGGACAATGGGTAATCAAGACAAGCGGTCCGCAGAGCGCTGAGAGCAGAAAACAGAAAACAGAAAGCAGAAAACAGAAAACAGAAAACAGAAAACGGAAAACGCTGAGAGCAGAAAGCAGAAAGCAGAAAGCAGAAAGCAGAAAACGGAAAACGGAAAACGGAAAACGGAAAACGCGAAAAGAGGCAAAGAGCAGAGAGGACAATGCTTGGCCCCAGGAATGTCGCGCGAGAATACGTTTGTACTGCTACAACAGAATAACACTACACTCAGAGTACAACAGGACACTCGGAGTACAAGAGGTCGTCAATTGTGCTGTGAAATCGGATGAAAGTAAGCTCGCTACTCTAAAGAAGTCTCTCTCCCTCCCTTTTTATTTGGGCAACATTTCGCACAGCTTGCCGGACCAAGCTCGAATGTCCCTGGGGAATACCTCTCCCGCCTCTCCCGTTCGTGCGCAGAGCCGATCCGTCAATAAACAAGCTCAACACGCGAACTGTCATGAGATCCGACTGCAATTCAATGAGCAACACGTTTCTCTGTAGCTGTGCAAGGGCAACGGACCTCGATTGCAGCACGCACACGAAAAAGGTGTGTCATATACGCTTCTTCTGGGGCAGTGGGCTCCGTGCCTTCCTCCACACACCTGTTCTCGTACTCCCGCTCCGCCTGAATGGCCTCTTGCGTTATCTTCTCGATAACAACCATCTGATCTCGACTTTTCCTGAATTGCGACAGGAAGTCCAGCGTCAGATGATCATCTAGCGTTTGCCGCATCAGCGATGTCCATCCAGAGTGCAGCGAGCGTACTCTTCATGTAGAGATGCTGGAAAAGCAAGAAAACTATGCTTGCGGTTCGGTCCGACGTATCAGGTGGCGCAGCAAGCACCTGTGTCGTCAATGAGCACTTGAGCCTTGCTGTATAGATATGGTCCTCACTGGTACGAAGATGACCGTGCACGGCTCCCCAGCTGGCATTGAAATTGTGTTGGACGGGTTCGCCTCTCCAGGCGATCCGCTCGAGCCCGCGTCTCCACTGCACTCGCTGTCAGGTAACAGATTCGATAATAGAGGCGTTGATGTGCGAGAACTTGAAGCGACGGCTCTGGCTTCCATTTCAACCCTGGCTTCCATTTCAACAGTGCAGGCGATGTTGTTGCAAGTTGAGCTGATCTTACAGCACCATGGTTTGTCCAGAGGATTTGGACGAGTCTTCAGAGACGAGAGTAGGCCCGCGTCTGCGGTGGCGCAATTGGTGCAGGACTGCACTGCTTGCCAGCTAGCCGGACACCTTGCCGATAGGGCTATGCGAGAAACACCGCGGCCTGATCGGAAGAAGGCCGTCAGTTTCGCGGAGTCAGAACACCAGGGCACGCTCCATCCGATAACGGCGATAGCTTTAGTACCACTGGCGTGAAGACGGCCTTCATTAGATCTCTCAATCAAAGGGCTGATTGAGAAGACCTCTTCAATCAAAGGGCTGATTGAGAGATCCGAAGGAATGGTAAAGCGGCCCGAGATGGCTGTTTGCTGTCCGTTGATGTCGGAGGGAGGCACACGTCCAAGTCTCATCTGATCTACGTTGCTGATAAAAGCTGCCCATCATCCCACCTCTCAATTATTTCCCTTCGAGTGTCCTTCGTTCCTTGGTTGGCAGATCAGAGGGCTGACACAGCATTGTTACTCCACGTCGGCTATTGGCCCGACTTTGCAGCATGGACAGACCCAGTCCCCCGCCCGCCTATACCTCTGAACCTGATACAGCTTCGCGTTCCAGGAGTGCATCAGGATCCTCCCAGGCTGAGCGTCTTTCTTTGGGTCTGACTCCCGCACAACATGTGGAATTTGAAGCCTTCCTGAAGACAGTGGAAGACTACATCGAGGTGATGCGTCCCGAGCTTCTAGGTATGAGCGCTTTCTTCGTCATAGAGTCAGGACAACTCACAGGACTAGATTATCTCAATAAAGAAGTCGTCACGCCAGAAGGTCAGCCCGCTCTGGGTATGCGGTGGTGGACCATGCCCGAGGTTGCGCATAAGCATGTAATGGAGTCAGCTCGCGAGCAAGTCAAACAACATCTATTGCCTCTTATGGGCACCTTCGTCATGGACGAGGAAGTCAAGAAGATCTGCATGTGGGCCTTTTACATCTCATTCGTAAGGTTAAATCATGGTATCAGCTGTGTGGATTCTTACTTGAACGTAGATGAGCGCTCTAGGGAAGACGTCTCGGAGGGAGGGAGATCGGACAAGCCCGATTCACAGCGACTACAAATCTGTGCACGGCTCAGATGTTGCACCCTCCAGCGAATACTCTTTTGTGAATGGCCCATCCGTCTCCGACGTATATTCGAATGTATCTATAGTATCGGCGACTGATAACAATGCACCCGGACCGAGCCGAACCATGCGATTTCCCCAAGGGCAACAGTGGGTTCAAGCACACGAGCCGGAAGCCACATCTCTTCTCTCCAACTTCTACACCCAAGTCGGCAGCACGTTTGATTTGCAGTTGGGAAGCTCCGCGCTGCCGCGTCACGAAGCTTTGGATGGCCTTGTTCCCGTCACTCAGTATGGTAATACAACGCCGATGCCGTTCGAATCGGGTCCCGTTTCAGTGGCTGGAGGACCCGGTACGAAAGGCTTTGCACCCCCTTTTGCTTTCTCTCGTGCCACCTAATGTACTCCGATACTGCTCCTTGTTGAATGTAACCGCAAGTCTCGTCTGGTGCTCCGATACCGGTGAGGGAAGTGCAAGTGCCAAAAGCATATCCAATCAGTCTTGTTTCCGCTGGGTTTTATCGGTTATGTGTTCGAACGGACACTCTTCTGATACGACTTGGTACAAATTTATTGTTGTACTCTTGAGCATGCCTTCCATAGTTAAATCAGGTCTGATTGCTGGCAAGGCAACTGGATAGAGTTTCGAAAGGGGCCGATGCTGCTGCATATGGAACAGCGAACGAGGAAGTAGACCGGCGTTGTCTTCAACATGAGTTTAGCTTTTAGTATCTTCAGACCAATCTCCGCAGCAAGCCTGGATGAGGTGTGGCGGTCGTGTCATCTTCTGGGTTCTTCGGCTCAGTGAAGAGCGCCTGCAGCGATGCATAGCATTGCAGCAGCCAGAGAAGCGCATCGATAGACTCAACCGACAATACAGCCCCAAATCGGGCAGGTGACCTCGTACGGCCACTGTGCATGGCTCTCTTGCCCGGTCGCCCCAAATCTTGAGGGCGCATGAGCTCGAAAAACACTCGCAAGGTCCATTGGTATGAGTACTACTGGTCTTCATTTCATTTTGTAATAGTTACAGTCCATGTCTACTAGTCCGTGAGCCTTCCATCCTGTTAATCCTCGTACCTATGCCAATGCTCGGCGAGTAACGAGCACCGGTCCCTCTAGGTTTCGCTCGAGGTCGAGTGCACGCGCAGGATCGCGTAGCGGTTCCCAGCCGCCCAAGCTGAATCCTTCGCCGGGTTAATGATCGTTGTCTGGCCTTCCCCGCCGTGCTTGCTCTGCTTCCTGTGGTCTCCGTGCTTGGTCTTGGATGACTTCTCGGTCGTGCTCGTGTGACCACCATCGAGTTCCTGAGCATTCTTGTGGGCGGTGTAGCACTCGGCCTCGGTCATGCACCCAGTGCTTGGCTTGGCGACGGCCTCGACGGTGTTCATGGGGTGATCGGCCTCGTACTCGGCCACGAACTCCATCCAGTTGGCCTCACTCTCCCTGTCGTGGACTATGGGGAGCCCCTGGTCCGTCTGCGTGCCGCTGCGCTCGACCGTGTTCCTGGGGTGCTCGGCCTCGTACTTGGCCACGAACTCCATCCAATTCTCTGTGTCTGTCTGCGTGCCGCAAGCCTCGGAAGGATGGACGTGTGCAGGCATATTCTCGCTCATGTTCTACCAAAGCACATCAGTCAGCGGGCTCGAGGTCCTAGATGTATGCGCACGCACTAGCTTGTTCCCGCGCTCCACGGTCTCGCCCTCGTCTGCCAGCTTCTCCTTTCTCTGCCCACACGCTTGTGTCTCTACAGTCTTTCCCTGCTTCTTGGGCCCGTAGGAGTAAAGCTTAGGCGACTCCTCCGTCGGGTCGAGGACCATGCGCTCGGCCGCCTGGTCAAGGGCCAGTAAGGCAGCGTCCATATCTTCGACCTCGGCGATGCGATGCTGCTTGTACTTGAGCACGTGCAAGCGGCCCCACTCGTGCACTTCAGTGCGCACGTTCGCGATCTTGATGAGGATCAGCATGTGGCACTCGAGCACGAAGCAGACAATACGTTCCTCCTGGTCACCACCGGAGTGCTGGAGTGTCCTCTTCCTCGTGAATGTCATTATGGTTGTCTTGGTCGAGTTCCTGGTCGCTCGAAAGTCAGATACTTGCCACACAATCTGCGCTGTGATCATTTACGTTGTGTTGATGTATGCCTGGTATAGTCTGAGGTCGCGTGATCGTGAGAGGCCAGCTCGAGGAGTGCTTGAGGGGGCGCGCAAGTTCACGTGTCTGCTTCCGCATTCCTGCGCGCGCACGTGACCTCCCGCGCTTGACATTGCAACGAGGGCCCGCCGGAATGCTCACCGCCGGTACTGTACGCGACACTCAGCCGTGGTGAGTGGCATTGTTTCCGGTGGCGTTCAAGCCGCTCAGGTTGAACAACAGCTTGAGCTCGTACCATCATCACGACTCGCCGCACATCTACCACTCCACATCTCCTTCTTCCCTTTTCTGCAGATCATCCTCTCTCCAAACGCTGCCTTATCCAGACGGCTTACTATCCTTCTCCGATATCTCGCTGTCATATCCAAATTGTCTGTGTATTGTTGTCCACTGAAATCGGCACGCTTCAAGTTCTTGCGCGCATACATCCGAGTCTCGCGCACATCGAGAACACTATGCCTGAGGATTCCAGCAGGAAGCAGCGCAAGACCGTATCCATCGATGACTGGATGCGGCTTATACAGAATGCGGACATCTCTTCGAACACTTATGCTCGTCGGCCACGCAGACCGCGTCCTCTGTCTGGCAGTCCGAGTCGCCGTCTCTCGACTCCTCTCTCCACTCATAACAACGCTATGCCATCTTCCAATGAACATATTACCATAAAGAGCCCTGTGTCCTCTTCTGCCGTTCAATCCGTGCCAGTTACTGCACGGTTCCAGACGTCTCAAATTTATTCTTCCCATGCGTCGCACGGTACCGAGCATCGGGTTCAAGATCGCACGCCTGCGAATTCCATCGCAGCTAACAGGCCACTTCTCCCTTCTATCCTTCCATCATCCGCCTTGAGCCGCAGTCACGTATCGAGCACAGTAGGCATCAATGGCGATACTCAAGAGTCCCCACAGAATATCTTACTCAGCATCCAGAGGACCCATCAATTCTCAGCTTACGTGCATACTGCATGCGAAGAGGTACGTATATGCGTGCTCCCTGTACATGAAGGGAAAAAAAGCTCATGCTACTGCAAGTGGATTCAGGCACAGAGGAGTGGAGTTCGGGACAAGGACACAGTCGACGAGGTCAGTCCGTTGCTGGCAATCATCTCATTCCGTCTGATTTGACAAAGAGATGCAGCCTGAGGTGTCTGATACCGCTACTAGTTCTCGCCGCCTTCAAGGACCCTCCCGATATCAAGAAGCAAGAATCCATGAATTGTACGCGCTTGCACGTGAAGACCGGGAAGTCAAATTTGGCTTGTTCCTCTCATTGCTGCAGGACGATGAAATGCTCGCTTCTTGGGAAGCTCACTTCATACGGTCTATCCTGGATCTTCAGGACATCAAGAAGTACGAGCTTGACACACTCTTTGACCTCGGTTGCGACGTGCAAAGGATCGGCCGTAGCCTCGCAGACGCTGGGGAGATTTTGTCAGACACTGCTCACATTTCCAGCAACGTTCGGCAACCGAACATATGAGAGCTTCCGATGCCTACCTCAGCCGCCTAATTATGCATAATTTCTGTTCCGCATTGCTACCCATTACGACCTGATGACCATTCTCGACCATACTTCTCCTATTCCACTCCGCCCGAAGCCTCGAAATGAGCTAAATTCTGCTTAATGACGTCGTCATACACACTGTATGCGTCTTTCTCCACCTGTATGTAGAACTAAGAGCTAAAACAACTCCACTTTTTGATGGGGGAAGACGGTCCCAGTCTGCTGCGAATTGAAGTCTATATCAATGTAACATCGACGAGTCGGGACTTCCATTTTGACACTTCTTACGTCACTTTTCGCCGCCCAGACTGAAATCTTACGTTCGACTTAAATCCAGAAGGCAACCCGCGTACTTCATTGATTGGCCATTAAACAGGCGCGAACACAAGCACCGGAATTGTGACTCCAGGGGTGCGAATTTGACAGAATTCTCACCAGCCGAGCGCGTCGGGAGCAGATAATTGGGCCCGCGCGACCTCACGACTTATTAAACCCTTACGCCCCCATTCCATACTTCCCGTTATGGTGCTATCAGACATTGTTGATGAGATGGAGACCGATACAAGCTCTGTTTCAATGACGCTGGAGGAACATCTGCTCAAGGGCCTAGAAGTCTCCGATGCTTCGGTGGGCGTGCCATTGTGTATCCCGCCGTTACCTAACACTTACCTTATAGGATCTGCTTGAGCATCTTCAACTCGTCCTAAAAGCGCCCAAGCTCGTGGAGCTCCCCGTCTTAACCGCTCTTTTCGATACGCTCGTCAAACCGGCCATCCAGGATAAAGTCTCGTATGTACACCCATTTTCAGTCGCCACCTACATAAACTGAACTCATTATCGCGTTAGCGACAAATCTCCACCGGTGTATCGCAAGGTTTTGCGATCTAGCTGCAAGGAAGGCATCCCAGTCAAGAACGACCGATCCCGAGTTCTTGCCGCCGTCCGCGTAGAAGTACTCGGGCATAAATATCGCATTGCCGAGGCGTGCACTGCTATGCGTAAGCATATAGTGTGATGACTTTACCATTGCCAATCGAAGTACAGAGATTATACTTGAACACGCACTCCCACCAGATACCCTCCAGTCGAGCCAGATTGCTCTCATTCTTTCGCATTATTGGAACTCCCTGCTCTTCCCCACTGCAGACTGTCCGTTCACCCTCTCGTCAGCGCGTGTTCAGAAGTCAATGGATGATGACACACACATGGCAATCCCAACTGGCTCGGTATCATACCTGCCTGGTTGTTCCACACCCGCCAGCTACGAAGGAGACGAGCAAGCTGAGAAACTGCTTTACGCTGCAGATCGGCAGAAGCTCTACGAGGAGGCCATGGGCGACCGGTTTGCTGAGATGATATGGTTGGAAGATCTCGCCTACACCAGAGGGTATATCGACGACGAGATCGTCGATTCGGACGGTGTCAGAACGGGAAATTGCGCAGAGACCATTCCCTTCCAGTGGTAAGCGGGCTTTGTCAATGATCATCAGCCGAACTCTTCATGTACTTTAGGCTGTTCGCCATACTTCGGAATGATGATCTCCTCAAGACGCTCGACGGCACCGTCATCCGGCTGTCGACTTGGCGACTTGGCAGATCTGGGCAACAAGTGATATCGTTCCTGAGGTCGAACTTGGCTGAGCTGAATACTGGCAACGTCTTAAAGAGGTGGGATAGCCTGCTGAAATCTCCTGACAGCCGGAATCTCTATATCGTGGCTTGCTGGCATTGTCGACTCGTCTTGTCGTTCCTTCAAGATGCCTTCAAGAGCGAAGGAATCACGGTCCGCTTCCAGCAGATGAGAAGCAGAGCTTCTGGGTGGCAAGATATCCCGTATTGGGACATCGCAAAGCTGAAGGAGTGGGAGGAGGCACCATTGAAGACAGACGAAGAGTTGGAAGCTGTGCGCCAGAGTAAACGCATCGTCCAACAGCCGAAGCAGAAGGGTAGCCATGGGAAAAAGTAACGGTGTTCCTCGGAATGAAGCGAAGCACGCATCTGCGCTCATCTTCGTCGTACTTGATGTATTTGTGAATAGGCGTGTGCAATAGCGGAGGTAGAGAGGCGAGTTCGTTGTAGCGACAGGATAGAGTGGTGTGAATTTGACATTCTTGAAGCGCAGTGAGCGGAAAGGTTGCAGCGGAGAACGAGAAAGGAAGGTGATCCGTATTGGTACATTATCGGCATAGCGCGGGAAAGCTCGAGGAGCCTGACAGCTCACAACCCGAGACGAAGGGCAGCGAGTTGTCGCTCGGTGGTGTCCGCCGTCACATCCTTGAGGATGGAATAGTCATCATGTTCTGCGATAGCTTGATGGAGCCGATCAACGTCGGGCAGGCGTCCTATAGCCGAGCGCCGAACCAGGCGAATCCAAGCTTGGTACCAAGATTTGTCGCTCCAGTAGCAAATGTATCGCTGCGAAAGATCTTTCGAATATCTCTCATACACCGCCATAGCATAGTAACGGACTGTCGACCGAGACGTCGTAGCTGCCCCGATGAAGTGCGTAGTTTGACCATCCACATGCGCCATTAGCAGAGTGACATCAAGCGAAATGCCATAGGCGATTCGGTGGACCGACGCTCCACCCAAGGGATGTACGAGCCAATCTGACTCGACAGTTTCCAGTTCCTCACCTGCCAAGAAATCTTCAGGTAGGTCGTCCTCCATTACAGAGACAACTGGGGACATGAGCGCCGGTTGCACGGCTTCAAGACTCTGCAAAAAGGAAGATGATAGGGTGAGTGATATGCACCGGTAACCGAGTGCATGACTCACCGGGACAGCTGTTACGCGGTCCAGGTCGTACTTTGGGAAGGATTCTGGGCCCAAGGAAAGGATCGGCGGCGCGATCCGAGATTCAGATGATTTGATGCACTCTAATCGAGCGTACCAGCAACCTTCTGTCCGAGTCATTAGAATGACCTTCTCCTTGGAACTGACAGCAATGAAGTTGCAGTGTCGAAGGATGTCCCGCGAGTCCAGTTCGGTTATTATCCACTCCTCAGAAGGCGAATCGGATCCCGATTCTGCAGGCAATGTCACCATGCGGATTGTTGTAGGCTCCTTGGAGTTCTTCCGGTGAGATAGGATAAGTAATATGTTATGTTCCATTGAGACGCAGAAATCGGAGACGAAGTAGTCATGTTGCATTTCGATCGAGGTCCACAACACTGGTCCAGTCCTTCTATCAGGGGACTCTCGATACAACTTGATGGAATCTTGCTGCCACATGGCCATCGTCCAACCGAATTTCGCGCTCGTAAAGACTTTGTTCTCAAGCGGAATAGCCTCTAATCCCATCGTGACGGTGGAAGGAATGGCCGGTTCGCCGATGGACCAATTCTTGATCTTGTGTATATCAAATCCTTGAACGTCAGGAAGCTCATCGCTGACAAGATATAACTGTTGAGACGTAAAGTATCCGGACGTTTTGCCGTGCTAAATGCAGCAGTCAGACAAGGACCGATGTGCCAAGGAACCGGGGTGCATACCAGAACAGTCATCTCCAGCGGAACCACTCGAGTGTCGCTCTGATCTATCAGACGGACATGGGCGAGGCTATGCTCTTCATACTGGGAAAAGCAGACCCATTGGCCATCTGACGCGATCGGGACCACAGAGTGCTCGAGCTTGTTGCGAGTATTGAAGGCATCCAGAGTCAAGACAGCATGGTACGTTATCAGGGAAGTCGAACCGTCGCCAGTATCAGTTGCATTCGTCGAGTCTTGGGCGGCTCTGAAACTGATGAAAATGTCCAGTTCGCCCTCGTTTCGCTTGAACACGTAGCCAGGGCTCATCATGGTGGGGGATGCGCCGCCATTGGCACGATCGGACAGAGGAACTTCCCACCGAAGAACGCCCGTCGAGTCGCTGAGAAACGAAGTTGCTAAGACTGACCCGTTGGCGCATCCTCGAATGAGCCAAGGCTCCGCCGTGATTGCCCATAAGTGCTGTTCTTCTGCTTGTATGCGGGCCCTAGCCGAGGGCTTTACTGTCCAGCGATTCAATCCTGCGGCTTTGTGTTGTTTTCTCTTTTCATCGCTATTCCTCTTTCTCTTGCCATTTCGTTTTGCTGGCCCCGTTTTATCCCCAACTTTCACTGGAAGGTGGGTACTCCTGACAGATGCTTTCGCGGTGGGAGCACTGGGTCCCAGATGGGAATACGAATGACTCCATCCAGGAGCATGCGGTGTATGGATATCGCCCTGGTTGCGATCGGACATGATGTTTGGTGCAGCTTGATGCAGATGGTGGATTGGCTGCTGCTGAGGGGCAGAGATGTGGTCGATAGGGACAGACCGTTGCAATGGGGCGTCTGCTCTGCAAGTGAGGCCTTGAGCGGAGGCAAAAGACGGGGTCGTATCTGGACCCGCCCCCAGGAACTCCTTAATTAGTGGATTGATCCTCAGGGACGCCACCGTGGGTCTACCCGTCGTTAGTAATCCAGCTCGCGTAACATTTCGCCGACGCCCGAGTCCACTCCTCCCTTCTGCATTTAGCCTCCTCGTGCACAGGTGGCGGTGCGGTCCACCATTTGTTTGATGTCAACGCTGGCACCAAGTTCACAATTTCAGAGTTTGTCTGTTTCCATTTTGCATTTTGAGGTTCTAGTTTCTAGTTTCTAGTTTCTAGTTGCAAGTTCCCCGTTCCCCGTTCCCCGTTTTGCGTTTTGCGTTTTGCGTTTTGCGTTTTGCGTTTTGCGTTTTGCGTTTTCCGTTTTCAGCCTGTCTGGATGCTTTCTCACTCTGCAGTCGTTATGCTGACGATGTGCAAACAAGCTCAATTATTTATACTGAGCGAAGCTGCGGAATGAAGAGTCTCTACATATCTGTTGCTGTTGGATCAACAAGATTGCCAGCTCGATGGAACGTCAGCCTGCTCCTCTCTTCCGTTTCCCCCCCGTCTGCGACTTCTGGTTCTGTTGCTGCTGCCGCTCGGCATCACCGGTGGTCCTGGTGTCCTTCCGCCTGGATCCAATCCGCTTTGCCGGTAAACCTTTCTTTGGTCTGCCCTTGCCGCCAGTTTCATTTTCATCGTTTGGCTTCGATGCCGCCTCCTTCCCTCGAGCCAGCGACAGTGACGCTTCTTCTGTTCTTCCCAGAGGTGGACGAGGTTCCGCCCGCGTATCGATGGGAAGCCCTGGTACCATCCTCTTGTACAGTTCCGTATGTTCCATGAAGTCCCTTTTTGGAACCGGACGGTTTGGATGGCAGAACACCGCAGGAGGGACTATTTATGCCATTGTGAGATAGGTTGGCCGTTTGAATGATTGAATACGTACTATTTCCATAAGAGCGGTTCCGATACCAGCAGGGTGTATCGAGAAGGAAACACGGATAGCATTTTTGGCCCCAGTAAAACCAACAGATCTCCCACCATGCTGATTTGATGACCGTTTTCTCTTGGCGCCCCTGACACGTCTGACAGCGGTATGGACCAATGGCTATCTGAGTTCATAGCCTCAGAGACGCTTTCAAGGGACAGGAGCAGTTGCCTACCGTGATGCTTTTCCCATCCTTCCAGACTACAGTCACAAATCCAATCGTCAGTAACGTCCGCGGCAGGAATTCCTTCCAATTTATAGTGTGAGGCTGGATATCATGCCACCCGAGGTCACCAAGAGAGGCATTCCAGCTTCGTATGGTCTTGTCCCATTGGAGTTTCGGTAGACTGAAAGAAACCAGTTCCTTATACTGCTTTCGGGCGAAGAGCTGTGGCCATTGCGAGCGTCGAGGGTCTTCGAGAACCTCCACAGCTCGGTGTGCTGTTAAGGTGAACGGCCGCGGTGGTTCATCATCACCCGAGGTTGGAAGTTCGTCGTCAACCGAGGGTGACCGTTCATCATCAACCGAAAATGGCAATTCGCCGTCAACCGAAATCATCGTTCCATCATCCGCCAGGAGTGGTGGTTCGTCATCAATCGAGAATGTCGTTGCACCATCAACTCCACCGGCATCACGGGAATCCTCCTCGGTTTCATTGTTGCGACGATCCCCATTGTCAAGCATGGACGTCAAGTTGGGCTCGGAACTATCGCGTCGGGCACGGGCTGTCGTCAGCCTCTTGTCACTTTCCTCCCCGACTTCCTCAACAGAGACTTGCTCCTCGGTGTCTGCCTCTGTATTGCGGTAGGACACTGTTGTAGAAAAATGTACGATCCTGCCGGTACCACCGGTGGCTGTGAGCTCGAGCCCCTTGGACGTTGTCAGAGAACATAACGATAGAGCTTCAATCGCTTGCTGCAGTTGATTCTTGATATCTTCCTGATGAGCGTGGAGTGGGTAAGAGGCTTGGGAAAGGTGGTGTCTCCAAGATGCTGGAATTCTTGATACATCAGGTAAGAATGGCCAGATTTGAGCTTGAGTGTTCGCTCTCTCGTAGAGGAGATCGAGGAGGTTCCTGACCGCCGTCTGGAGCTTCACAGGACTGTCCTCGAAGGCCATCGGATGAAATGAGGCGAAGAACACGCCCTACATTGATGCATGAGTAGTGTTCAAGAAACACGACAGTCCTTCTGCGCACCATCTCCTGGCACGCAATTTGCAGCACTTTCTGCGTTCGTTGAGACGCATCACATTTGAGCAGTGCATCATGGGCATTATTTAGCCTATGCAACCATTGTGCACATGCAAGTGCATCGATCCGATCTGGTCTTGCTGCACCCCCAAATGGAGATCTTTCAAGATGATGTAGACTCAAGCCATAAAGGGGCAGTATTTCCGCAGGAATGGGAAAAACAACGCCTGGCTGGTCGTCGATCAGTGTAAGACATTGATCAAGCATCCGTGAGAGCAGTGACGTCATTTCTTCTGACGGCTGAACGCCATGCAGGTACGATTGCATGAGGAAATGTATCTGCAGCGTGGAGATCAGAAACTGTCTAAGACCTTAAACAGACATCACTAACCCATACGTTGCTTTGACAATGAATGTAGAGGCTTGCGCTCTCCGTTGAGGCGCCAGGTCGCAAGGTGATACGAGGCTTGACAGTGCGCAACAGACTCTTCCCAAAAGCTATGGCGAGGAGTCGTGCCAAGTGCTGTTTCTCATCATTGGACCAACTGTGCCACCAAGGGGCTAGCGACTCGCTGTCACTTGAAGAGAGTAGCGTCTCCCGTCCAGGCGGATTTTGACCCATGACGAACTTCCAAACGCATAGGGGCAGGTAGTGTCGCCGTAATATGGTCGTTGAAGCATCCACGCCGTACGACCATATGACGTCTCTGGCAAACACCCCATGCTGCAAAAGCTTCCACAGCAGCCCACCAGACCAGGATTCCAGATCGAGGGCTTTTGATGTTTCGTGTGCGAGATCCTGAGAGGACACTTATTAGCTCCCGGCATTGTTTGGCATCAGATACACAGACCCAGATCAGGCGCGATTTAGATAGCCAGGTCGCACAGTCATTTTGACCAGGTTCAGTGAGATTCACAGGGGGAGGTTTACCGAGATGTTGGAAGAGGCCGAGGAAAAGATCGCCATGAGCAACTGACAATACATCGTCCAAGGACACCTGAGGCCGTTCCGTCAGTCCTTCAAGGATGACCGAGCCAGGGTCGGCGCCATCGTCAGTCAAGATGCAGTTTTGTTGGGATTGGTGGAGTGGGAGTTCATTGAGAAAGTAGTAGGTATCTTTGTGCTTGTCATTGAAGGGGACAAGCATGATGTCAAGACCATCGTCCCCTCCGAGGAAGGGTCGTCGTCCTTCGTCAAGCTGGCGTTGGAGACCATCCAGTGCGAGAAATATATCGTGCCAGATATAAAGGGGAATGTCCGAGGTCATGTTGGTGAAGTGGAAGAATATCAGAAACGGGTTCTGATGTGCCGTAATGAGGATAAGGGTGATTTCAAGCTGATGATCTCCGTACCAGGAATGAACATCGAGCCCGAACTTCCATGTCGAGGTTATCTCCCGTCCGAACAGAGTCGGAAGACAACCAAGGTCCTAGGAGACTGGATCGCGCTTCGTCGAATATGCTTTCGAGATGTGGGAGGAGAGCCACCGTTGCTTCACGCAATGTGCGTTGGCGACCCGCTCTGCTGATGGCGGGATTCAGGGCAGGATATGTCAATGATACTGTATCCATCAATCGAATTAAATAGATGCGAAGAGATGGAAATATGGCGCGCACACTTATTTGTGAAAGAGTCCACCATCATGGACAGACTTAGGTGGTTGCCGAGGTGAGCAAGACTTGCCAGTGAGCGCCAGGACGCCGGACGCGTTGTCGGCCATTCTGCCTCCGATGCTTCCGAGATGCGATCTCCGAGTCCCGCTGGTTTGGTGCTGAGTGTGTTGCAAGCATCAACCAGGCTGGAACTACGCCCAGCGCCAACTCAGTTCTGTTTAATGTCTCGTCCCATCCGGCAAACTGGTGATCCTCATCAATCGGGCACCCGCTACGCCTGTACACGACGGACGAACTGCTATGCGACATAGCTCGTCTCAAGCACTCCCTGACTCCCTGCACCTCTGGACGCCGGAAGATCTCCGTGCCTATCATCTTCGTCAAACAAGGTTACGAGGAAAGCCTTTGGAGTCGCGTCTGAGGATTGCCCCGGTGGTAATCTTACACCCGTCGAATGCCAAGACCTCAGCTCCTGATGTAGGGCTATCTGAAACGCAAGGCAGTCGGATACCTACGGAGACTCAATACGTCCATAACGAACACATCGTACCTCACAAGCGCTTACTTCATGCACGATTGCGGGTCGCCACAGTGATCACCTACCCTTCGTCCGACAGCTCCGAACTATCTGGACGTGCCCGGTCGGCGCTGGTTACGAAGTCGACTCATCGAACGATATTGACAGGAAGTTCAATATTCACGACACAGTCTCACGATCTTCTTCCTTCCCAGGCGGGAGTGTCGCGTACTACAGCTTCGCACGACACTGCTTGCGACCAGAGAGCGCCGAAACCTACCGGTACAAACCTTGTCGTCAGGAGCATCTCGCCTGCCTGGGAAGATGCGAATCAACAGCAAAGCTGTCGGATGAGCATTGAAGAAAATGGTACAACCACAGAGCCAACAAAACCAAGATGGACTTCAGTACATCCATCAGATTTGGCCGGTGCTTTGTCATCAACGTCTGTACGGTTCTCTCAGTCTTCGACATCGATCAAGGATGTTGAGCCATCTTCGCCGGCCTTACCACCAGATGCTTCAGCAGTAACTCCTCAAGGTTTCCCTTCCTTAGCTCGCCGCGAACCGGTGTCTCCGTGGTCCATCCTCTTTCCTGGGTCGCCCCCATATGAAGATTCAGACTCTGCTGCTGATTTGTGGGAGGCGCCCAAGGATCTTGAGCCATCTTCGCCGGCATTGCCAACAGTTGCTGCAGCAGCAGCTCGTCAAGGTTTCCCTTCCTTAGATCGCCACGAACCGGTGTCTCTGTGGTCCATCCTTTTTCCTGGGTCGCCCCCATATGAAGATTCAGACTCTGCTGCTCATTCGTGGCAGCCGCAGAGCTACCCTGTTCCAATTCCTTTGAAGAGTTCGGAACATACGGCTATAATTCGATCATCCGTCTCGCCGAGACAGCTTTCTCCCTTGTCGCCGGCTTCCTCAACATCAGCGATGGAGCTTGATTCCAATCTATCGCCCTGCCCCGCTGACGCTGAGCCAGCATCTCCCTCAAGACGTCTCTCTCAGGCAGCTTCCATCGCTGCGCCATTGCGTCGAACATCAACTACCGATGCTGATTGTTGCGGGCAGCAAGCTTCACCTGCCGCAGAGGACTCCGAGCCGTGTTTGCAATTGTCCCTCCCTCGGCCATCCACACCGCTGACACTTCTGCCCTTGTCGCCGGCTTCCTCAACATCAGCGATGGAGCTTGATTCCAATCTATCGCCCTGCCCCGCTGATGCTGAGCCAGCATCTCCCTCGAGGCTCCCCACCGCAGCCGCTTCACCTACTTCGCCTGATACAAAACATCCAAGCCCCATGGCATCGCTTTCAAGACAAGTCCACGAGCCATTTGCTGAAGCTGAAGGAAACTGCAAGGACCTTTCGACTCAGTCCACGCAATTGGGCACGCGCGACGTCCGGATCGCCGATGTACGCAGGCCAGCCGCTCTTAGTCCCCCGCAGGGCAGAGCGGCTCGATTGTTTGCGGAGATAGTGCGTGACATCGAGGAGGATACGTCCTATCGAAAGCCACTTGTAATGACGATCCCGCGAGACTCCGACATTGCGGATGGTAGCAACGAGCAATCACACCCACGCAAAGAGCCCGTGGATAGAACAGCGGCTGAAATGGAGCGGTCTTCGCTTTCGCCTCCCTACACTTGGAACCCGCAACACATGATCCCGTCTTTACAAGCGGTGGAGAACGAGGAGGAGGATTCGTTCACGCCGATACCCGGAACACCACAGCGTTCGTGTGCTACGCCGCAGGTCGAGAGAGCAGAAGAGGAAGTGTTGGGCGTCGTCAACCCTCCTCTTCAAGCACAACTTACGCGTGAGCCAGAGGAGCCTAGCCGCAAAGAGTTGTTAAACGGCCATTACATTGAGCTTGGCCATGCCACCGCCAGATCCACCCCGCTACGAACCACGAGCGAGCAAATATCGTCCGATGAAACCGGGGTTCCACCTCTTTACCGTCCTCAAGTGGCTCACACTGCTTCACTCCTCCAAGCTACCAGCGCAGTATCTTCAGGTCCTGAAACGGATATGGCTCAGGCATTGTCTTTGCTCCAACTAAGCGTAGTCCCCAAAGTGCTACCGCGGAGCCCTGTTCTCGTCGAACCTGCGCATGTCAACCCATGCGTCAAGGTAACTGCACAGAGGAGCGAGGATGCTACTCTCTTCGGCGGCCCAACCCCTGTGGTTCCGGATTCTTCGGGTACTGTCAGGAAGGAGGTTCTCTCGACGCCAAAACCCGTTATCCGCCAGGTGGCCGCTCCTTCCTTGCCTGGCACACTCCGTATAGATCCACACGTCATACAAAGTCATGCGCCAGGCCAGCCCACTTCTGCTGTGACGCCAATTTCCGTTCCCGCGCCAGGCGTTGCTGTGGGTAAACAGGGACTAGTTTCGGGGCAATCATCGCATGCTTCGTTTTGTTTGACGGAAGAGCAAATGTACTTGTTCGATTTGGTCAAAAAGGGACGCAGTCTCTTCATCACGGGCCCGGCAGGTAGCGTCATCCTTTTACATGTTCAGCCTAGCACAAACTGACATGTATGCAGGTAGCGGGAAGACCGCGTTGCTCAAAGAGATCATCAAGTATCTCAGAAAGGAGTACGAAGACAATCCCGACGCTGTGGCTGTGACCGCATCGACTGGCATTGCCGGCTGCAACATAGACGGAATGACCGTGCATAGATGGGCTGGGATTGGTCTGGGAGAGAGGAGTGCCGAAGGCTTGGCGGCCAGTATCAACAGCCGGCCCGCTTGTTCTGCGCGCTGGAAAGCGGCCCGGTATCTCATAATCGACGAGTGTGAGTCCAATGTACACTACAACCTTTACGCTCGCACTGAAAGAGAGTTCAGTTTCGATGATCAGCGATGAATTGTTTGACAAACTACAAACAATCGCAACGATTGTCAGAGGCGATCGCAGGCCATTTGGTGGGATTTGTGTGAGATTCTGTCTTGCTTTCATGTATGGGGTTCTAATGCCGCAACTCCAGGTTGTGGCCTGCGGAGATTTTTTCCAGCTGCCCCCCGTGAACGACCGAGGACGCAATCTCGATTATGCATTCCAAGCCCGCACATGGAATGCGGTGCTCCCACTTCAGTACAGCCTAACACGAGTCTTCCGCCAAACGGATCCTGGTATGGCGATATAGGTGATGCGCGTGCAGGCTTGCTGAAACATCTCGCAGAATGGATTGCAACTTTGAATGAAGCAAGGCTAGGGAATTTATCACCTCACACAGGTGGTGTGCTGCGAAGTTTAGGAATCGGTGTTCAAGTCCCTGCGGGCGTTGCATACACGTACTTGTACGTATGTCCAACGTTTCGAGATGCTGCCTGCCTGACCAATGCTAGACGCCCGATGCGCAAACAAGTGAACGACATCAATTCAAAGCTTCTGCGACAACTATGCAAGGGCCGCATCCACAAATTCTATGCTCTAGACGACAAAGACACAGAGTACTTGAATTTGATAGAGCGCCAGCGTGGAAGCTCAATCGGCGCGTCCGTTATCGAACTTCGAATGGGTGCCCGAGTTATGTGTATCAAAAACGACTGCGAGTCAGGACTAGCAAACGGCCACCAAGGCACTATCATTCGATTTACCACTCGTGAAGGCTGGGAAGGGCTCACAACCGGCACCTGGCGTCCACCGCTCAAAGGAAAGATCCGGAAAGGAACCTCGGGTGTGCGTAGACGAACCGATGACGACTATGACGAGTCCGAAGCTGAAGCAGAAGAGGAGCGCCGCATGCGCACTCACCTCCCTGTAGTTCGATTCGAGATTTCGCCGGAGGTCACCATGGATATCCTAGTGGACTACTACTGCTTCTACTTTGAGGACAGTCACGGGTACACAAGAGCTACGCGGTGGCAGGTAGGGCTCTTTGAGAAGTCATTGTTCGGTTCACTGAACGATATCAGCTTCCCCTCACCCTGGCCTCGGCGCTGACGATTCACAAGATTCAGGGAGGACAACTTGACTGGGTTGACATAGACTTCCAAGGCAAATACGAGCCAGGTGGGAGGCCATCGCTGTCATTATCTATCGCACCTATTTCTGATATCGTCCCCCAGGCCAAGCTTACGTGGCGCTTTCACGAGCCCGCGATCGAACGCATATCCGCAGTCGTAACTTTCTCATGAGCAAAGTACGGGCAGATCCTGACGTGATCCGTTACAACAAGACTCTGCGCGTGGTTCGAAGCAAAGCCAGCAGTTAGATTCGGATAGTGTGCTTGCAAGGCGCATTTGGTTGAGAGATTATCATAATGCTGCACGTGCACACCTTAATGACATGTATTTGTTGTCGTGGTGTTGAATACAGTACGTGAGAAAAACATGCGGTATCTCCGATGAGGAGAAGTGAAATACTTCTAACGGTACGATCTATCTGTAAGGAAGTTGCGGTCAGGACTCGGTGAAACACGAAGGCAACCTTTTGCTACTTACCAGTTGCAGCGGATAACGTATACAGCGAGCGGTGTGAAGGCTGAGGCCAGCTTTCAATACAGCGATGAATGGATACATTGACGAGAGGATTCATGAAAGAACTGAGAGAGCTGTGATCGCACGTGAGGCCCGAATACAATCATACAAGGCTATGCAGCAAAACATGCCTCGGTTGTGCCTTCTCCTCGTCATGAGACTGAAGCACGGCTCTCTTGTTGAATACACACATTAGACGAGAAAGTATAATTGCTTTGATGGAGGCAGGGCTTAGGATCATGTGGCAGATATTCTGTTGATTGGTTACCTAGGGCTGAGTTTGCTGCATTTGGAGGAGACTTACCATAATAGCACCCTCGTATTGCTTATAAAGTCAGGGGTGGTCGGAGGAACGAGAACGATTTTGCCTCCAAGCAAGGGCTGGATGTGAGGCGATAACGAGTACTTCTTCTGCCCTGGATGGGCCTGGTAGCCTGACGTAAGTGACTGACCGTAGATTCGAAAGGGCAAAGTCACGACTGGCCATGTCCGAGCTTGTCCTGCTTGCTTATGATCGAAAGAGTTTACGTGAGCGATGGCTTTCGCTGAAATCAAGCGGTGCTCCAAAGGCTGCTGGACGCTTAAGGATACTAGGCTTGGGGGGAGCGGGGCGGTTCCCCGTGGCAATCCAGCATTCGATCGCGAACGGAAGAGAGTTAGGATCTTTGACATCGGGTACTAGAGTCATAATAAGTGGTTTGGAGGTATTGTAGTACGTAATCTTGATAGGTAGCTGCACTGCAAGGGCCAGTTCAATAAAAGCCTGTGCTCATGTCAATATTGCGTGTGGAAGCGATGAGCTACTCACCGCGAATTCGCGGATATGGAATGACATAACGAATGTAGAAGGAGGGGGGTTATACTCGAGCAAGTCGGCAACCGGTACTATCACAGAAGTGGTATGGTCATCTATCATGCAGTTAGCTGATGCGTGACAAGAGTATTCTTGACGCACATCCCACCGCTTCCAGGAACATTGCCTCTGTTCGGAATTCACAAGTAACTTGTCCGTCCGCTGCGGTGCTGGCATGCCGCAAGTGGCCCATGATAGCTTGGACACTGAAGGCAGTCATCACTATCGTTCGCGGGGGATCAATGGTATCATGGCGAGGGGCTTCGAAAATACCAGGCTCTTCTAGTACGAGCCTAGTGACTTTCCGTACTGCCGATTGAAGATGTATGCGTCAGTCCAAGTATGAGGGTTTCGCCAAACAGGCCAGCGTACCATTTTTATCACAAGTAAACTTCAGCAGCAAGCGGCATTCACGATTCTTCTCATCCTCATCCTCGTCCTCGTCCTCATCCGACATCCACTGTGCCCCGGCCTTTGCGTTATTTAGAAACGAAGGGTTGATGATGCTGAATCCAGCAGTGCACAAGGTTTTAGACTTTCGATGGACGCGCAAGTAGCCCAACAGCAACTTTGCTTTAAGGCGAGTTCTCAGCCATCTTTCACTTCTCTCAGGCTCGTAACTCTCATCTTCGACGACAGTGTATTTTGCAAAGCATTCTCGCCGGATGGTGACGCTGCAGTATGCCGATCGCGACGAATTTGTGGCGGACAAGAGCATCTGTCGTACACTTAGATTGCCATGGTGCATGAGGGTAATCGTGATAGTCCGCCTACAGACTGCGCCATCACACAGACGTCGATGTCATCGCTGAATTTTGACATGCAGGTTAAGGCGATTACGAAACCTGTGACCCATTGTCAGTCACCGGACGGCACGACCAAGTCGTACGAATGGAATGACAGCTTAGTCCGTCTTTTCCGTCTGCTATATGCTTCGGATTCCCGGCAAACACCGCGTCCATTCCGTCGAGGATGAGCCGTATCGATGTAGAATGTCTGGTACGGACAATTGTAAATCTGCAGATGTTCGTGTGGTGGTCGTGCGATAAAGAGGGCGGGCGAGGCAGGCGCATCGCATGTGAGAGACGCGTGTCAGCGCGTGTCCTTCAGGCGCGTGTCGTAGAAGCCAGAGTCGACATAAGTACTCGGCGCATTGTGACTTTATCATGATGTGAACAATAGTCGCTGACTCGCCATTACAGATAATCTATACCATTGCACCCAAACCTTGTCTCGTCGCCTGTCTGATGACCACAGTGACGACCATAAGCCAGCTTATCTCCCATCGAACAGCCCCGTTGACCGGCGCGGCATTATGCAGATAAACATAGGATTACCCCCATCTTGATGACTTTTACAATCAATATATCTGCTGGTTGGTGAACGCGACCTCTCCCTTCTCCGCGAATGCAAACATCCCTGCAAGTCCGTCAGTTCGGCCTTCCACTGGGGCTTGATCGCAACATACCCTCTTTCTGATTCTTAGTCGCGAACAAGCTCTTGAAGAGCCGGCGCTCGAAGTGCATGCCCTCGTGTGGACCAAGGTCGTACGCTGCAGTACAGTTAGCTCCATTCAGTAGCTGAAACCTGGAAGTACGCACAAGCATTGACGCGCTCTTTGGCAGCCATGACCGACAAGCGGCCCTTGCTCGCGATTGTCTTGGCCAGTTCAATGCCCTCCTTGACTACCTCACTGTAACCACTTGCCCACGAGTCCCCACTTCTCGGCCCCCTGCGTGTTGATATTCCTTCCCGTGAGTAAAATCTCCATCGCACGCGACTTGCCGATTGCGTACGCCAATCGCTGAGTGCCACCCACGCGGGGGGATGATGCCAAGGTTGATCTTGGGCTTGGCGGTAGGTGACGCGAGGATGATGTCGCGCATCATTGCCAGCTCGCATCCTCCTCCCAGCTGTTCGCAATCAGCAGGTATTCGAATGTGTCTTGGAAGTGTACGTACAGCATAACCTCTGACAGCAGCAATCACAGGCTTCTTCATCTCTGTGATCTGGGCCCAGTGAGAGAGGAAGTTATTTCCGTAAGCCTGGGCGATTGTAGCATAGCATGAGAGCCATTACACCAATGTCGGACGCCAATTCGTACACTCTATGTCCTTCATCTCCTTAATGTCGGCGCCAGAGGTGGTCGCTCTCGATTTGCGTCCTAATTGGGGAGGAGACCAACAATCGGTCTCACGAGCCCCACCGGATGCTGTGCGAAACGCCTTCGAGATCCTCCGCAAAGTGATGCCCGCGCAGAGCGGAACGCACCCATCCGTCCCCTTTAACACACTCACAGGACACAGCGCCAACGTCCCCTTCACTAGGTATAGACAACCATGTCTGCAACAGATCGTCCTGTCACAAGAAGTATTGCACTACAAAACGGCGGCATACTGGACTTGACCCATAATTACCTGAACGATCGCGTCCTCCTCGCTTCCGCCCGGCCACTTGGCTATTCCCCTGCGCAAGCGCTGCCCTCGATCATCGACAGTGTGGGCGTCAATGTACCTGCTCTTAGCACTGACGACATCCAAGATGCATTGGAAGCTACTGAGGCCGACAGCTTAGACAATGACTTGCGCGACTTGGCAGAGGATCATAGACCAGGGCAGCTCCCTTCACGAGGTTCGTCTCATGGCACCAGGAACTCAGCAGAGGGATCCGATGTGGCAGGGTTTTATGCATCAAACAACCGGTATGTGCTTCCCATGCGCTACTATTGCTTATGGACTGAATCACCGGTGCATAGATTGCTAGCAGAATTGGAAAGAGAGTGGCGGAGCCGTCATGTTGCCGTAATCCATTCCACATCTGCCTCGTACGACGGTGCATCCACCTCCGTCGGCTGCCCCTACGTTCCCAACCAACCAGCAGCATCTCTGCTTGATTTGAGCACCGAATCTGGAGCCTTCATGGTGGAACCTTCAGCTGTCCACGCGAGCGATGATGTCAGCCACTTGACGGAAAGGTCGGACGAGACGGCCGACGATCCGCTGCCAAACTCGAGCGAAAGCTCCATCGAATGCGCCCGTTCATGGACAAACGTTGCACCAGTTGAATCATCACTGCAGAGAGGCAAGTGGTCAGTGTGGCCTTTGTTGACCATTGACTGACGGTTGGACAGCTACTCGCTGCTCTGTTCTTGTACTTCTCTACGATTGTGTGCCAGGTCCTGGTTCTTCTCGCCGATGTCCTGGTGTTTGCTTCGGCCGCGCAGGAATTTTGAAGGAAGATATCCCGGATTTGGCACCAGCAGCCATACTTCTACCGCGGTTCTTCCTACCTTCGAGCTCTGTCTTACGCAACGAGTTGGTCAGATTCACTTCCAACAAGTATGGTCACTTTCACGTTGCGACTTCTACCGTGCCATCGACAGCCAACACGTTCTGCGATCTACCTGGCCATCAGAGGCTAGGTCTTCTACACAAACTATTGCGCTCGCGTCATCGAACCAACGCTGTCATGCAGCCCATGGACCAAGAGCACCCCAAAACTCGTGCATTCCTGTCTCGGCTGCCCCAGGACATTCCTGCACACAGATTCGAAAAAACAACATATCTGGTCTACCTTTATGGTGTCTCGGATGATGGGAGCAGGCTGATGGACTGCGGGCCAGAGTCGTTGGATGCTCCATCTCCGGAAGTGCTCGCCGTGCTTTCGCACGGATCAGCACCACCGTCACCGGTCTCGCTTGCCCCTGGCGTCCCGACCGGTCTGGGCTCTCGCCGCCTGCCAATTGGAATGGCATCTCGACATCTTATTGACGCTCCCAGCTTTTCCTCGGCTGTAAACTATCTGGAGGCACGGTTTCCTCATGTCCAATCCGCGTTCGCCGGCGTTGGTGAAACAGTTGTTCCAGCCGCGTCCACAGTAGTATGGTTTGTCCGAACCGTGTACTACTACTTCGAAGTCTGCTCCACAATGGGCATGCCCTCGGCTCGGGACAGCGATGTTTTCCTTGCAACTGCTGATCCCTTCTGGAATGGTCACCTTTCCCCTGCTCTTGTAGCAGCATGGTTTCAAGAACGGCTCGGGACTCCACTCAGTCGACGGACTCTGCTCAACCACCGGGGCACCGTCTCCAGGTGGCGCAGGCTATGGGTGGAGCACGGTGATCAGTACACAAGTGCCCAAGGCTACTGGTCAAGCCCCGAGAATATCGCACAACGGAGACAAGAGAAACTTATTCTGCTTGGCGTCATCGGTTACTCCCTTGCTCGCAGTCAGCAGGAGCGAGCTAGCATTTCTCGGGGCACTCCTGTGGACCTGATAAGCGGCTATGCTCGTACTTGGAGATGGAATCACGTGGAGGACCTGATCAGAACTCTGCTCCGTTCTGAGCAACTCACGCAGATGTCTGAAGACATCTGAATCTGCGAACAAAACTATTGCAATGGCATGTTTCAATGGTGTTCAACGTTGCTCTTTATTGTTCTTTACTGGTTGTCAGTTTCCCTTGTCTCTCGATTTCCGTTTCCCGTTTCCCGTTTTCCGTTTCCCGTTTCCAGTTTCCAGTTTTCCGTTTTCCGTTTCCAGTTTTCCGTTTTTCCATCCCCTTTCTGGCTTCATATTGATGACACGCGAATTGACACACTTTGCAATTGTAATGAAACTGGCGTGGTTAGGGCTAAGTACAACCAAATGCTCTGGCCAATTGAATGACATAATGATTTAACAGTCAACCTAATAGCTTGGGAGGGAAGGCGGCGGTATAGAAGTTGAACGCGGTGAACATCCTATTCACTTAGAATGAGCAGCACATTATGTACGCTTCACGCCATCTGCCTACCAAAGACTCTTGGTCTACAGTCCCAAAACGTGGATACAGCAGAGCATCGAGACTATGCACTTGCTCAAAGGAGAAGGGACAACTCGGGGGAGGGCATTGAACGCTGCTGAGACGAGAGGGGACTTGATCATCTGCCAGGCCAGGGGTGCCCGAGAAACCAAAGTTGGGAAGGAGATCGGCCGGTAGAATTGGAATGATGTCCCTTTGTTCGGTACCATATTCTTGTGGGCTGCGATGGAAGTCGTCGTCCTCATTGGGTTGCAAAAGATATTCCCCTCGCTCCGTTTTCCACGCATCCAGTCAGGAACAGCTCGGCCGGGGTTTGATTGCGACCAGGTAACGACATTGTGTGATAGTTCCACTCATTCTGAAATGCCACAGCGTCGTCATTAATGTCATCAATGAACAGCCAGTGTAGCAGCCAGATGTGGTCTTCATTGAGTGGATTCAATCCATGAGAAAGTTCGAGAAGAGAGAATAAGTCGGACCACTTGCGACCAAAGGAATCGGTGACGTCGACCCACATCCGTTCAATGCGTGTGTTATGCACCGAGCGCCCCCAAAGATACGACCCGCGTCGCGAACCGCGATGCTGAACCATCCACTCGGCGACTCGAAGATTTTCTCCTCCATGGTCTCCACGAACACGAGAAGGGGTACCGAATCGGATGCGGGCGGTGTGGAAGACGTCCAGAACAGTATCCGCACGATTGTTATTGCTTACACGAATGCAGAGAACGCAGCGGGAAAACCCGTCGACGAAGGCATGAATGACCAGTTTCCATTGTATTAGACCATGTTGCCCGTCATGATGCCATAGGCTGTTCGGTCCCACAACTCTGTATTGGCGACGAGGGATTTGACGGCGATCAAATGTTCGGGGACGCACGTCTGTGCGTTGTAGTGCAGACGATAACCGATGACGAGGTACGCGGATGCCAATTGACACAAGATGACCATTCAGCATGCGAAGCCCTTTGTCAGGGCGGCGGTGCCGCCATTCCTTCACCAGGGAATCGAGTGCCTCGTCCGATACTTGGGGCGCGCTCCGTTGTCGACCTGTGTAATGGCGCCGAGTGGACCCATCAAGAAGAGGATGTTCTTCATACAACGGGAGACCAGGAAGTCGTAGTCCCTCTTCGAGAAGACGCCTTCGAATCGTGCGAGGAGAGAGACCCAAGAGTCGCGCACTGGTAGCTCGGCTTGAACTAAGGGAAATGTTTCGGAGAAATTCGCGGTTGATGTGGAGACGAGGCCGTCCCCGGCGACCCGTCTTTTGCCGCAGAACGGGAGCTGGGATTTGACGAGGTATATTATCCATTGTTTCCCATACGGCAACGTCAAGCCTCCAAAACATCTCAGACAGGTTGCGCTCCAGAGCCGACACCTCTTCAGCCGTGAACACATCAGAGTTCTAGGGCTGTATGTGAGTATCTGGATGATTAACCCCAAGCATGCCAGTGAATACATACCGAGTGAACCGTCTCCCAAAACTGAACTACAGCTGAACAAATCTGCTGAAGTCGTGGCCGATCCCCTATGTCGAGACGAAGGCTTATGACGACCTCTCGCAGCAGGACCTCAAACTGCTGGCTGAGTGAGAACGCAAGAGTTGTGTCGTTGATATCCATTAGAAATGGTGTAATGGAGAGAGCAACTCGGCTTAGCATCGGTACACACGAGGCAGAACCTTGCAGGACAGTAGAGCACGGGGGCGGGACGCTCAAGACGAAGATACAGTGCAAGCATAACGTTTCCGTGATGAACGGACTCGATCGGGCGAAGAGAGACACCCCTCACTCTCTGCCACCCTCAGCTGACCATTGAGTATAGTAAGCACGGGGCAGCACCGTGATGCACGGATGTTTGAGGGCATTGAGATTACACAGGCTGTAAGCAGGCTTCTCTATTGAGGCGCGGAGATATTACATAGCCATCGAGCAGGCTAGTAGGACCTCGAGTCCAGTATGTCGTGTGAAAGAAGCACTTTAATCTAGGGCTTGGACACTCGCAGAATGCTTCAGGACGGAGGCAAGTTAAGCTTCGAGGAGAAGAACAGACGTTGGAGCGACCATCGTATTGAAGGATTCCACGAGAGGGGCCGACGCGTGAAAGAGTACATATGGGGCTCGCAGCCGGGCAATGCTAGCCAAGCAGGAATCGGGGAGTGGAATGGACAAATTCAAGCAGGGCAGGAGCCATGCTGAAGTGGTGGGCGCATCTCAGTGAGTTATTGGTGACTTTAGAAGGAGAGAGCCATGATATGCAAAAGGAGGGGACCATCAGGGGGGAATCCGTGCTGAAGCAGTGATACGGCTGCAGGACGCATGCCAGGGGCTACCGGTCGGGGAAACCTAGGGTCAGGGTGAATATTGTCCCATACGGCGCCTCATAGCACGCAGATGACGGAAGCGCCCGTTGACCATGGCTCTTGCGGTTACCAACATTCCGCTTCCGCTGGGCTTCTTCTGCGCCGGCGCCCGAGACTGCGACTAGAATTGCTGTGAACGTTTACTGGGATGCTACGAGAGGGTGAATGGCAGATGAAGACGAAGAGGCTTCCATGCGCTCGTTTCCACTTGATGGATGCTGCGATCGGCTACTCTGCCGAGGCCGAGTAAAGCTGGCAAGGAACCAGCGCTCTGTGATGCGTCCGCTGCCAAAAACAAATGGGAACTGTATGCTGTAAGAGAGGGGGCATGCAACGTGCTATGGTATCAACAATGAAGAGGGAGAGCATCGTGTCCGTAGTGGTAAGTCCGTGAGAGATGTTATGGGGCCCTGATGTCCCCGGGGAAGCAGACTGCGGTCAAAGACCGGGGAGCAGTCGGGCCTGGATGTCGCGCAGCTCTTACAGTGGTGGGTAGCCAGCGAAGTGGTTAGGACATCACCAAGGCTGATAGAGATCCTATACACAGCATAGTCAGTATTGGCAGGCGGAGCAGGGGATGTATACAACATACCTCGAACTCATCGGCCTTTGAGTCGCGCTCCTCTTCGTTTATCGTCCGTCTCTCTGACTGCTGGTATGCCCATCTACGCGCCGGCGCCGATGTGCAGGACCCTCTTGCCGGACAGATAAGGGCCGCCGTGCCCGTCGCGCCGAGGAGCTGGCCGTTACTCTGCGACGAAAAATTCGTTAACGTCTGCCTTGCCGTCGACAGTAAATTACGCACAGTGAAGTATAAACAGATAATGTCACTGTCGGTGGGATCGGTAGGGCGGTATGAGCAGGAAACGCCGTCGTCACCGTCGGGGCCGTTGGGGCCCTCTGGATCGGATACCAAGATGTACCCGGGGATGGCGGGGCACTCGTAATCCGTACACGCTTGTTGAGGGACACAAGATGCAGGTAAGCAGAGCTGTCCAAGGAATACCTGCCCGGTGATCTACAGTAAAACATCAGTGACTATATTGAACACAAGTCCCTGCTGGACGCACATAGTTATAGCCACACTGCTCCGCCCCCCCGCCCGCGTATGAACATGCGACCTCCGGGGGGCTGAGGGAGGCAATCGCCACGCCATTAAGAGGCGAGTTCGCCTCATCTTCTAGTGGACATGCATAGTAGTCGCAAACTGCGGCGGATCGTCGAGCTTTGGGAGGACCTGTGCGATCCGCAACGGTAAAAGCAATGAACAAGCTGAAGAGCGCGTAGAACATCGTCGCGGTGCAGGACAACGAGGGCAGAGTTCGTTAGAAACATTGTCCGCCGCGTTTATGTACAGGCCAAAAATAAGTCGTTCCGTGTTTCTATCGGAAAACTGCCGCGAATCATGATTCAGCCCAGGCACCCACGACGGAAGCGCCCGGTCCATAGTGCTGCGCAACGCGGAGCCTGCCGTGAACTCGGCCGGACTTCGGCATCGATTATCAATGCCGAGAACAGTGAGGCGCCGGGCAACAAATGTGACGAAGAGCCAGTCCACATTACTGCTTCATATGCAGAGGGCGCCTTGTGGACAAGATGTTTACGCCTGGCCTTGGGTTGAATGCGCAAAAGGGAACGGAATGTGTTGCCTTGGGCTGTTTGCCTGATAGATCAGCAACCGCGAGACCAAACAGCAAACCGAGGAGGGCGCCGTACATCGTCTGTGCGGAGGACAGTGACGCGGAATGCGATCATCCTCCCCATGCACAGAAAAGAAACGGTTGCCAGGGACGCGTCGAGCCGAGGACGGAAGCGCCCGCTACTGTAGCCCTACTCGGATGCTTCAATTAAAGCCGCGTGCGTATTAATAGGTAGGCCGGCCTTAACGCCGATCATCAATGCCGACAACGCTGCGAAGGTGCGCCCTTCGCGGCGCCAAAGGTGGTGAAATCGGTCTTGTGGATGATATCTTGATGTCTGGACCACCGCGGCGCCTGCACCGGTTATATGTATTTGTGGCTCATTGCCCGCAAACAGCCAGGTCATCCTTGGCGTAGATACCATCTCAGGCATTGGGCTTGCCTCAAAGCTTCAGAAGGGCTAGACCGTGCTGCGGGGTGAACATCAGCCTCTTCCTCACTCCTCTAGTGTGCCTTCATTGTGATGTACAGTAAGCTCCCCAAGTCCAGCTGTCACGAAAATTGTACGCGACGATGGGCGGGACGCGATGTCCACGCATGAAGCACAGGCTCATGCGAAGTAGCCGGCTCTGACGGAAATCCTACAGCACCGCCACCACCGGTTATGACCCCGCACCCAGCTGATCGACAACCGAACCCCACCCCGCCATTACTGTATACGACCCGGCGCCTCCCCAATTCGTCCACTACCGGGTATGGTATTGCTTCACATTGTACATAAAAAGCAACCTCCTCCTCGTCATCAACACCAGTAGCAGCCTGTCCAAGTCTGTCCCCAAGAATGACCACCCCCAGCAGCTACACTCGCGTCCTCCTCGCCGCCCGGCCCGAGTCGGGCAAGCCGATCGACCCAAACACCGTCTTCTCCGTGAAGCATGAGCCGTTCGCGCTCTCCCCCGGCGAAGGCCAGGTACTCATCAAGGTCCTCTACGCCTCTCTGGATCCGGCCATGCGTGGGTGGATCAACGCCTCGGGGTCATACATGGACCCAGTCCCTGTCGGGTCGACTATGCGCTCGATCGACCTCGCCGTCGTCGTCTCCTCCGGACCGGGGTGCACCCTCAAACCGGGGGACAACGTGCAGGGCATGTTTGGATGGACGGAGTACGCGGTCGTCCCAGAGAAACGGGCGACGAAGCTCCTCCCCCCACCGCCAGGTGCAGAGCTGCTCGATTACCTCGGTCCGCTAGGCCCTACAGGCCTCACGGCCTACTTCGGCCTGAAGGACATCGGCCAGCTGAAGAAGGGCGAGATACTCGTCGTCTCCGGTGCGGCGGGGGCGACGGGCTCGGTAGCGTGCCAGATTGGGAAGAAGTGGGGCGCGCGCGTGTTTGGAATCGCGGGCGGGAAGGACAAGTGCGAGTGGCTCGAGAAGGAGTGCGGGGTGGAGAAGGCGATCGACTACAAGAGTCCGACATTCCACGAGGACGTCAAGAAGTACATAGGAAAGTTCGACGTGTTCTTTGACAACGGTGCGTCGCGTCCCACGTCCTTCTCCTTTCTTCTCCGCTTGCTAACCCGCCCACAGTCGGCGGGGAGATGCTCGACTTCCTCCTCACGCGGATGAACCGCCACGCGCGTGTAATAGTCTGCGGCGGCATTTCGGAGTACAACAAAGCCCTTCCCGCAGGCCTGCACAGCTATCTCAACCTCATCTCCGCCCGTGCGCGCATGGAGGGATTCCTGTTCATGGACTACGAGGCGCGATTCCCCGAGGGCTTCACAGAGCTCGCGGGTATGCTGGGCAGCGGAGAGCTAAAGAGGAAGTTTCATGTGGTCCAGGGTGTGGAGAATGCCCCCGAGGCGCTGGGGCTGCTGTATAGCGGAGGGAACGAGGGGAAGTTGGTCGTCAAAATTGGCGAGGAGGGGGTCAGGCCGAGGATGTGATCGCTCGGGGGAAAAGGGCAGGAAATGCCGTCCGTTCTATGTACTGTATGGATATCACAAAAGACGGCGAGGCCCGAGCCGTGAGAGCGGATAGCGATGAGAGAAGAGAGGTATGAAAACATGAGAGAAGACATGAAAACGAGACATGAGCGGAGATAGCATACAGAAAGAGAGAGGTCATTATATCCCGCCGGAGAGGGCGGCAAGATGAAAATGCAAGAAATAGGCCATGAGAGGTGGGGTTCTGAGAACCGGGGGTGAGGGGTAGCATGAGGTTGTGGGCGAGAAAGAGAGGGCGATAGGGAGGAAGGCGAGGAAGGGAAAACAGGAAAGAGCAAGGCGCAAGACAGCACAGCGCCTAGTAAACGGCAATCTCGCTCCTCCTCCTCTCGCTCTCCTCTACACCCTCCGTCGCACCTTCTCTCTCCCTCTCCGCCTGCTCCGCCCCACTCCCCACTCCCTCCCCTCTCCCCAAATACCCCCCGCCCGAGCCCGCGCCGGCAGTAGCATACCCCGTAACCCGCATAACGACCCCCCTGCCCGCATCCCTCAAGCTCCTCACCGCCTCCCTCCTCCCCTCCCTCCCCAGCCTCCTCCTGACCTCCTCCCTGCTCGGCAAGTAAAGGTTCGGCAGACTGAGCAGGCTTGGGGCGCGCGACAACCCTGCTGTGTATGCGTCCGAAGGCTGGGGAGGGGTTATCGGCGGTGTCAGTTGCCCGCCTGCCCCGGTGCCGGAGGAGGATGGGGGGGAGGAGAGCGGGCGCAGCGCTGGGGAAGTATGTGGGGTTAGACCGGGCGTAGGGAGTCCAATAGCGCGCGCGGCGGAGGGGGAGAAGGCGAGGAGTTTCTCTGCTCCTGGTGTCTGTGTTCCCACTGGTACCGGCTCTGTTGACACCGCTTCTTCGGAGGAGGGCTGGGCGACCAAGGCCGCTTTCGCTGCCTCCCTCTTCTTCTTCTGCCGCCTAAGGATGCCCTTCACACACCCGTGAAACCAGATCACGTGCATTGGCAGTGCGAGGCTTAGGAACACCGCAGGCCCCCACTGCCCCAGGCCGGGTTTGCCGCCCATGACCCCGATCCTTACGCTCGGCAGGCAGAACTGTGCAATGAGCAGGATATGGAAGGCCACTCTCAGCAAGAAGAACAACCCCGCGAAGACATAGTCGTTCCTCAGCCAGGGCTCGAGCGTGGCGATCGCCAGATGATGTGTCGGCAACTCCATTATTGCTGCCAAGGCGAAGATGTGCGACCAGCCTTGGGAGATCACGTAGCTGACCAGGAGGACGTAGAGCGTGTGGTGGATCCAGCCCATGAGGAGGGAGACGTGTTCGGAGTAGAAGATGAGGCCGGTTATCAGGTCCCTACGTAAGCGTCAGCTGGTGAGGAGGGAGAGAGATGGGAGATGGGGGAGACGCACGAAATCAGATACCCGACAAACGCCGCGCACACATTCTCCGCCAACCACTTCCTCTCCCTCACGGCAGCCAAGCTCCCCCAGCTCCCAGCCCAGTCAAGGAAGAAGGGCAGAGCGCAGAGGGTCATACACCCGCTCGCTGTGGCGGTGGCGATCCAGGCGCGCTTCCTGCGCTCGGGGTAGCGGAGGGCGCCGAGGGAGTAGATGAGGGGAGTGAGGAGGAAGGAGAGCCAGAATGCTGGGATGAGGTGGGGGGGGAGCGGGGGCCAGGTGCGCGCGAGGGCGGCGGCGAGCAGGGGGGAGGACATCGGGTCGTGCATAGCTTGCGGGTGCTGCTGCTGGTCGTCGTTGAGAGAGAAGGAGGAGCGTGCAGGGGCTATCTATCCCTGAAGAGGGGCGGTGCAGTAGCTTGTCGTGCCCCTAGGCCTGGTGAAGGGACGTGACGTGGTCTACCGTAACCCGCTAGTAACGCCGCAAGGGGTCGTACGCGGCCTGCGGGTGGAGTGCGGGCGGGCGGGGCTGCTTCCTGCTTCTCCCTTGCTGCCTTCTTCCTTTCTAGGCACACGCGGGCGGGCGGGCACGAGCAGAGAGAGGCAAGCACAATCAAAGGTCCAAGGTAAGGGTCAGCCTGCAGTGAGTCGCACCTATGAGTCTCATTAAATAGCAGACCCGTTTCGGCCGGGGGATTGATAGGGGCCGCCGGTGGGGGGTTAGGGACAGCCGGTCAGGGTTGCGTAAGACTTGCTTGATTGCACGTGCGTCCGGTGTCGCGCGAGGGGATTGGTGCAGGTGGGCGCTTATCCACTGTAATGTGGGCAAAGGCGCGCTTGCGACCCAACATTTATTCGTCTCGACGTGTAGAGCCGAGATGTAGAGATTAGAGCAGACAATTCGTGGTACTCTTGCTGGTTTGGACCTACTACCCTCCATCCTCCCAAACCTGTCTAGGCACATAAACCTACCCATCCCCATCCCCGGCCTTCCATCCTCCTTCTCCCTCCTTTCAGTCTTCCGGGCTAGCCCATCGCGGGCCTACTCGCTCGCCCCGCTCACGCATTCCCATTCACCCCCTGCCCACCCTGTCCAGCCGCACACTGCTCCACCACCTCCTGCGGCATCCCGTACGACAGCGCGACCTGCGGCTGGGAGGCGATCTGCATCAGCAGCCCTGCGCCCATGTGCCATGCGATGTCTGCGCACGAGCGTCAGCGAGCGCTCTACGCGGAGGGGAGGCAATCGTCGATCGTGTGGAAGGCGAACTCATTAGCGAGAAAGTGGAAGGGGAGGTGGAAGGTTGGAATAAGATTAGTGGAAAATGACTCACGACAATGGAACGCCCAAATCCCCGGATTATCCGTCACGAACCTGAGCGCTATCCAGCTATAGTTCGGCACCACATGCGTATCCCTCAGCATCGCCCCTGTCGCATTGAGCGCCTGACCGTCATACGCCCCCGAGCCCGTGCCGACGAACCAGGGCCGGTGGCCGTGCAGGTGGAAAGGGTGGTCGCCGTCGTCTATGTTGTAGAGGATCAGGTCGACTACGGAGATGTTCAGGGAGGTGAGCAGGTATTGGCCTTCCGGGAAGGAGGGGCCGGGGACGAGGGCGGAGAGGAAGGATGGAGTGGACAGGAGCGTCATGGTTGTTTCGCCCTCGAGCGGGGCCCAGGACTGCGGCCGATCAGCGCGCGCTCAGCAAGCGAGAAAAGAGGGAGGAGACGCACCGTCCCGTTCATATACCCGTAATACAGCGAATTTTGCGCTCGCTCAAACGTGTCCTGCACAACGTACGTCACGTCCGGCCCCGGGACGACCCCAGCAAGCGCAGGCGTGAGCGCGGTGTAGTCCTTTGTGCCCAGATCCCCTAGCCCGGGGAACCCAGGTCCGGGGTCGGGGGAGGAGCTGTTGAGCGGGGTGCTGGAGGGGGAAGCCACTGGGTAGGAAAGCACGGCACGGTGGTCGTACCATGCGTCAGGGAGGGAGTAGGTGAACATGTCCGTCAGCACCGTGCCGCGCATCCACCACTGCCCGCCGGTCGTCTGGTTCGTGCGCACGAGCACGTCGTACCTGCGCACTTATGAGTGGCTGCTACCCAGCGAGGAAAGGGGAAAGCGCACCGCTGTGCTACGGCGATCTCGACCCCCGCGACCTCTACAGGCTGCACGTCCACCCCATCGGCGGAGACGATCGTAAGCGGATGATCATCGATCGAGAACCTCACGTTCCCCAGACTGCCCGAATTGATAAGCCTGAACCTGTACGTCTTCCCCGCCTGCAGCGCAAAAGTCTGGTACGTTCCCCCGCCAAGCCACTGCCCTTGCCCGTTGATCGTCCCCGACTCGGGCGTAGGCTCGTCCCCCTGCGTCCCGTCTGGCCCGTTAGGGCTCATGTACTGCTCGAGCACGTCCTGCGATTGGCCGTGGTACCAGTCTTGCAGGATCTGCGGGGGGGTCAGGCACAGCCCGGCAAGGAGAAGGGGTAGGGCGCACAACGACAAAGTCCGCGTCCCATTCCGGCAGGTTGGGCGCTGTTGGCGCTGGGGTGACTGATGCCAGTTAGCAGCTGCCAGCGCGTACGTAAGAGGGAAGACGCACCCTGCTGCCCATCCGCATTCGTCGTCGCGTTGCTCGGGTTGATCACCAGCGCCCCGACCGCTCCGTCCGTATACTGCGTCTGGTAGTGCGAGTGGTACCACGTCGTTCCCGTCCACCCGTCCAGCGTGAAATTGTACGTGAAGCTCTGCCCCGGCGGGATGCCGCACTGCGAGATCCCGTGCGCGCCATCGTAGAACGGCGTCGTGTTCTGGTACAGGCCGTGCCAGTGGATCGCAGTCGCGTTGTTCAACATCGCATTGTGCACCGTGATGATCATGCGGTCGTTCTCGTTCGCGACGATCGTGGGCCCGGGGTAGGTGCCGTTCACGACGAGCATCTGCCGGGCGAAGCCGTCGGGGTTGCCATATCCCTCGGAGACCACCAGGGAGTAGTAGCGCACTTGAGGCGGGTCATTGCGGATGTCGGGGAGGATGAAGCTGTCGATCGCGGGCAGTGTCACATTCGGCAGGCTGGTGGTATTGGACGGTGCGGTCGAGTTGCCGCTTGAGCCGGCGGACGTCCCATTGTTCCTGTTCTTCAGCCCCAGCCCGAGACCCAACCCCAACCCCAGCGCCAGGACGACAACGGCCACCACCGCCCCTCCGACAATGTACACCAGCCGCCGGGAGGTGCTTGTCGCCTTGGCTGCTTCTACAGAGCTGACCGACGTTTTCTCGACTTGAGGATCGGCCATGATAGCAGCAGATCAGACACGAGCGAGTCTGAGATAAGGCAGAGGTGTACAGTGCAGAGCAGCGGTGCGTCTATATCGCCTGCAAGTGAGGGAATATCTTTCTTGAGAAGCAGATGCCAGGCACTGCCCGATGAGGCCCGATGCCATAAGACGCATGACTGCCGATGGACCGGGCACGCTAGGAGGTTGCCGATAGCTTTGAATATCCCGCCAGCAGCGGATAGTGTACTCCAACGTGCATGGGAGTCCACATGCAGCCAGAGGAATACGTGAGAGCGAATGCGCATTGGCCGCGGAATGACTGGACAGCGACCAGACGGCCGCGGCCTAAGAATAGAAGCCGATCCGCTAAGAAGAAAACCCGCGTTTTCCCGGGACAAAGCTCGCGTCCGACGACCGAACCCATGCGCATATCCCAACATCACGACTGCATGACTATGTACAATACGCGATGCCGTTTAATGTCAACATTTTGTCCGCGGCGTCTCAGAATAGAGCCTCACGGCGTGCGCCAGAGCGCGTAAAGATATGCCAGCAAACGGCGAGTCATAAATAGAACGGATTTCTGCATTATTATCCCTCATTTAGTCGCACCTATTTCTAGCCGAATAATACACAAAAAGGATCTCCAGCCTGCCCACGTTTGCCTTTTGCTGGCACGCCCCACCCACCACTCACCAGCGGACGGGCGCGCCCATGCGCACCTTGAGCCCGTCGCGCTTGCGCGCCTCGCCGCCGCTCGGGTCGGCCGCGCACTGCTGTGTGATCACCGCCGGGATCCCGTACGTCGCCGCCATCGCCGGGCGGTTGTTGATCTGCATGAGCAGCCCAGAGCTCATATGCCACGAGATGTGACAGTGGAAGGCCCACATGCCCGCGTTGTCCGTTACGAAGCGGAGTGCTACCCACGAGTAGTGGGGTATGAGGTGCGTGTCCCTCCGCATCGGGTTGGTCTGGTTCAGCGCCTGACCCTGATACCGCCCATCCCCAGAGCCCATTATCCACGGCCGGTGTCCGTGCATGTGGAACGGATGGTCACCCTCGTCCAGGTTGTCGATGAGCAGGTCGACGACCTCGATCCCGTTGTGCGTCAGGATCAGCTGCGAGTCGGCGTACACCGTCGGGCCGTCCGGGGCGGACGTGAAGGACTGCACGAACGACGGCGTCTGCAGCAGCGTCATCGTGCACTCCTGATCGAGCGGCTCCCACGACGTCGTATTGAAGAAGGCGAGGTACTGGTCGTCCTGCGTCTCCTGGAAGGAGACCGTGACCGGGTACCGGTAAGTAGCGTTGGGCGCATCGATCGCCTGCGCCGGGACGAGGGTTGACGTGTCCAGATCATCGATGTCCGGGAACCCGGGGTCCGCGCTGCCCGGATCGAGCGCGGTCGTGTTCGGGAACGGCACGGAGTAGGTGAGCACGCCGCGCTGGTCCAGGTTCTGGTCCGGGATGGAATACGCGAACATATCGTCGAGAATCTCGCCGCGGACCCACCAGGTCCCGCCGCTCGTCAGGTTCGTCCGCACGATCACGTCGTACCGCTGGGCGACGGAGAGCTCGACACCTGCCACCCACTGGGGAACGATATCGACGCCGTCGGCGGATATGAGGTACAGAGGGTGCTCGTCGATCGAGAATCGGATGTTGGCGAGCGAGCCCGAGTTGATCAGCCGGAACCGGTAGGTCGTGTTCGCCGCGAGGGTGAAGTTGAAGTAGTCGCCGATGCCGTTGAACTGGCCAAAGCCGTTCAGCGTGCCCGACTCGGGCGTGGGCTCGTCGCCCTGGGTACCGTCCACCCCTTCCGGCGAGAGGAACTCAGCGAGCACGATGGGCGAGGGGGTGTGGTACCAGTCCTGCATGATGACAACGACCTCCTGGTCGTACGCGGGGATCTGGGGCGTGGGCGCAGGGGGAGTCACCGCCTGCCCGTCCGCGTTCGTCGTCGCGTTCGAGGGGTTGACGATGAGCGCGCCGACGACGCCGTCGGTGTACTGCGTGCTGTAGTGCGCGTGGTACCACGTCGAGCCCGAGAACTCGCCGAACGTGTAGTTGTACGTCAGCGATTGGTTCACCGGAATGCCGCACTGCGAGATGCCGTTTGTACCATCGTAGAAGGGGGTGGCTGCGTGCGAGGGTGAGCAACGATCTCCGGAGTTGGTCGAGGACTCACAGTTCTGGTACAGCCCGTGCCAGTGGATCGCAGTGGCATTGTCCGTCAGCCCGTTGATAACGTGGATGATGAGCCTGTCGTTCTGGTTCGCATGGAGCGTCGGGCCGGGGTACGTGCCTTCGTAACTGTCAGCCCTCGCCTTCCCCGGAAGCTCAATACACACCGTTAACGACCAACATTGGGCGCGACACCATATCCGGCGCGCCCATCATTTCCTGCACCACAAGCGTGTACTCGCGCACCTGCGGGGGATCGTTACGAATATCCTTGAGAAGGAAATTCTGCAGCCCGGGGTTGGTCACATTCTGGCTCCCGTTGTCGCTCCCAGAGGAGCCGGAGCTGGAACCGTCGGCTGACGAGGAGGCGGAGGAAGAGGAGGAGTTATGCTTCAGCCCCAGGCCGAGACCCAGGCCAAGGGCGAGGGCGAGGACTACGACGGCGGCGATGAGGACCAGCACCCAGCGGAGAAGGCGCGAGCCGCCCCGTGCGGCGGGCTTGAAGGGCTCTGCCCCGGGAGAGGACATCCTGTCTATCGGCCTTTATTACTGCTCTGCTGCTCTGAACTGCCGACTGCTCTGCTGCTCTGAGCTCTTGCGAGAGGTCGCGGAGCGCTCGCAAAGGAGGAAGGACGAGGAAGGGGGCAAGGTTTATCAGATAGTTGATAACGGGATTGCTTATAGCCCCTTGGCTGCCCTCCTGGAGCCGCCGAGCGAGGGAGCGCACGGTCTTCCCGTCTTCCTGCAGTCACTTCCTCAGCAGGCGAGCCGGCGCAGGAGATACAATATGATGGGCACGCGGGTGCACAGGGTCCCTACCTCTGTGCCGGGACTGGACAACGCGGGAGTGTGAGTGAATTGCGTATGAATTGATCAAATCAGTACGCACTCAGTGGGTGGCACAATAAGCGCATACCCGCTCGGCCTAGCTCCCATCTCCCAGATCCCACATTAAACCGGATTGAGCCACGCAGCGCCAATCAGACCACATTCGTTCTCCTCCGGCCAAACAAGACCTGCAGTTACGGCCGCCGGCTTGCCGAACAATCCCCTTGGTGGGGAACGTGCGCAGGCCCATATGCGGATGGTCAGGAACGGGGCATGTGCTGTTTCTTGTATTCGGGTGGGAAAGATGACCGATGCCGCCGATGTGTCCATATGGCATGTGGACGGAGGACAGAGGCGAGGAGAATGGACGCGACGAACGTGCGAGATGACGGCGGTGGAAGGATGAGGGTCTCCCGGTGGCGGTGCAGGGGTCTGGTCCACTTGATGACTCTCAAGAGGAGAGGTCTCACGAGTGCTGTTTGTGTAGAGAGACACTCGGGTTTATCGGAAGAAGGAGAGTCCTGCTGTGGTGTGTTGCCGCAAAGGTATATGCGCGTTGCTTGGAAGGCAGGTTGTGATGAGGCTGGAACGCTAAGTCCGAGCCAGATGTCCGATGCCGCTCATTCTTCGCGTTATGCCGACCGTCAGTCGGCTTTATGGCGAAAAGGAACGGAAGAGATAGCCGTCGTATTATTAGGCACAGGAATGAGACGCTGACATTGGTATTTCTTGCACATTGCACATGGTTTACTGTGTATAATCCCTGCGAGCGCCTTCAGAACGATCCTGAACGCCGACCAGACCCTATCACCGATATACTGCTGTGACATATCCCCGACAGGCGGCTATCGCCGACCCAACGCTATTGCCGACCACAGAGACTATCCCCGACGAAACGCTATACCCGGCTAGACCCTACTGCCGACAGAATCCTATCCCCGATCAGATCCTCTCCCCGACTGGCTACTATCTCCGACTGGCGACTATCGCCGACTAGCAACTATCGCCGACTAGCAACTATCGCCGATCGCCGACTAGGGAACTACCCATCCGCGTATTGTCGCTTCCGGGAAGCAAACTCCCACCAGTATGCGCGTTCTTGTTGGTCATTCTAGTCGCGTAGACAAACCGCGGGAAGACGCGCATTACAACCTCTCCCGAAGCCGCCTATTCCTGCCTTTCTACGCTCAGCGCTCTTTGCATGCAAGTTGCTTTGGCAGGCGTGCGACGTCATCAGTATTCGGCCCGCGGCGCGCCACGCTGGCGGGAAGCCGACAGTCGAATCGGGAAACCACACGATCCGTCAGGGTAGTCTAGGCAGAGAGGTTTTACCCCTACTCGCGGGTATGCGAGTGCTCGCCAGCATAAACCAGAACGCCTAGTGCCTGGATTCGCATACGGGCGAACGCATGCTCTGCACAGCACTGATCTGCGTATCTCTGGTTGGGCACGTTGGTATCTGGCTTGCACCTGGCTGGGAAGGCTCGAGTCGCCAGCAGAAGCGAGGCGCGTGGTGCCTGACTGGATGCGCAAAAGGTTATAAGACTGCGATTTGCTGTTGCTCTGCGCTGTTCTCAGGCTCTCCCCACTTGTCGCTGACTGCTCTTGCGCAACAATGGCCGCCTCCATCATCGCTCTCGTTGCTGCCATCCCCGCCGTCCTGGGCGCGGCCGCACCCCAGTTCGCCCCTCCCGGCACTGGGCCGACGGTGCAGTCGATGAACTACACTGGTCAGTCCTTCCCACAGCCATGTTAGAAGGAAATACTCACAGGAGGCGGCCAGGAATGAGTAACGGCACGCTGCAGAACGGCCCCGTCGTGCCGGGCAAGGCGTTCGATCGGTTCATCCAGGTCTGGTTCGAGAACACGGATTTCGCGGTCGCCAACTCGTCCACCGTGCTCCAGCAGCTCGCTACTCAAGGCATCCTGCTGAACAACTTTGTGGCCGTGACCCACCCGTCCGAGCCAAACTACGCGGCTGTCGTCGGCGGTGACTTCTGGGGAATGGGGGATGACAACCTTCACTTTATCCCCAGCAACATGTCCACAATCGTCGACCTCCTCGACCAGAAGAACATCTCTTGGGGTTCCTACCAGGAGAACATGCCTTACGATGGCTACCAGCTGTACAACTACACCCAGCCCGACTACCTCAACTCGTCCGCTCCGCCTTACACGTACTATGTCCGCAAGCACAACCCGCTTGTTCTGTACGACTCGGTTGCCAATGTCCCCTCCCGCAACATGCGCAACAGGAACTTTAACGACTTTGCTGTCGAGTGCGTTTCGCTGGCTCAGGGCCCTTCATCACCGTCTAATGTTCCTTGCAGCGTTTCGAACAACACACTCCCCCAGTGGATGTTTATAACGCCAAACCTCCTCAACGATGGACATGATGTCAGAGTGATCTGCACTAGTCTTTGGACGATGCTTACATTGTGCTGCAGACCGACATTGATTACATTGGCAGCTTTATCCAATACTGGCTGCTGCCGCTGCTGACCAACCCCAACTTCAACACGAACCGCACGCTAATCCTGATCACTTTCGACGAGAACGACACGTACACGGACCGCAACCAGATCTGGTCTCTTCTTCTGGGTGGCATCGTCCCCTCCTCACTGCACGGGACGACGGACAATACGTTCTACTCGCACTACTCGTGCCTCTCCTCGGTGCAAGCAAACTGGAGACTCGGCTCGCTCGGCCGGCAGGACACCAATAAGACGATGAGCAACGTGTTCGACCTGCTGATCTCGCAATACGCGGTCAACTACACGAACGAAGCCGTGACGAACCCGCCGGCGACGAACTTGACGGGCAACATCCCCGGCCCGCTCAATGCCGACTACTGGGTCCCCTTCGTTGCGCCTAACGTCAATGCCGCGGGTGCGGGCGGCGGGTCCGTGTTCGTCGGCCCGGGTACCGACCTCAGCTTGACCTCGGCCAACGCGCCCGGCCCTGTCAACCTCACCGCGCTTGGGGAGACGCTGCCCGACTCAACCCCGGCCAGCTCGGTCCAGACGGCTGGCCCGACTGCGTCTACCACCTCTGGCGCTACTCGCTTCCCCGTTGCGGGCATTGGCGCCGTCCTTGCCCTTGCTGTGGGTACTCTCCTCTTCCTGTAAATGTGTTTCGGGACATCCGTATCTGCTGTGCTGTAGCTCGTAGTAGCAAATCTTAATCTGTGGCGTGAGTTGGATGACGATCAAAGCCTGATGGAAACAAAACGCAACAATGTGAGACACTCGTGAAACCCGCCCCACGTGCTGTGGCGATCGGCGGCGGAACACCTCGGAGCGTGATTTTGATTGTGGCGAGCGGTCCACGCGAGCACAAGGGTCGGATCCAAGGTTCTCGAAACGATACTGGCGCGAAAACAATTGCATTAGGTATCGTATGACTTCCAAACCCTCTCGAACCGTGCCAACATGCCAATCGCTCACATGGCACCAGGCACGTACGTCCTCAGCTTCCTCGCGACCGCGGGCGGGAACCTGAAGCTCACCATTTCCTCCCCGTACGTACGCAGCCCGCGGCGGATCGCCTCCCCTGTCCCAGTGAGGCTGTCGACGACGAGCTCGATTCCCTCCCTTTCCCTGCCAATCCCCCGCCAGGCGAGCCAGGCCCAGAGCCGCCGTACAGCTAGCTCGGGAGCGTTGAATACCGTCAGCTGTTGCTGGGAGAGCGCCAGCGCTTGCATTTCGGAGGCAGACACGCGCTCGTGCAGCTCTTGCAGGAGAGATTGGAGTTCCGTCTCGTACCGCGTGAGAGCTTCGAGCAGGGAGGGCGCGGTGCGCGTCGAGAGGCCGTACTTGTCCAGCAAGGGTGAGGAGGCGATGAGATAGGATAGCGCTGCCGAGCGCGCGTTAGAGCAGCCTCATGCGCAAGTAGTCGCACATACAGTCGATGATCCACAAATCCAATTCTCTCCGGGGCAGGATCTCATCGAGCCCGGGTACTGTTGGTGCCTGGGGCCCCACGCCGAGTACCCCTTTGACCCCGCCCACGAACCCCTCAACCTGTTTCCCCGCCAGCGCAAAGTCCGCCTCCATCTTTTTCACGCCGCCAATGTCTTGCCCGCGTTTGAGAAGCATGCTCGCGGCTTGGGCGACTCCGGGTGGGGCGGGGAGGGAGGAGACGGACTTGAGCAGCGCTTCCGTTCCGCTCGCTCGCGGGAGGGGCTGGAGTGCTTGGGAGGAGGGAAGAGATTTGAAGCTCTGCTGTTGTTGTGCCTTTGGCAGGGCGGGGGCGGCAGCTGCAGCACGTATGAGCCAGGATTCATGTGTAGGAGCGAAGACATACCAGCCGCAGTCGCAGCCTTCCCCCGCCGCTTCAGCATCCCATAGTCGTCCCCAAGCAAGATCATCCCCTCCCTCGCTACGGCACCCCACAACCCGCTCTTCGCGCTCACGCCGCCGAGCGCAAGGGCGTACTCGGGAGACATATCCTCAAACAGCGCCTTCTTTGCCTTCTCGTCCCCCTTGCACAAGCGGGCAAACTCAAGCCACGCCTGCTGCTGGAAGTACGGCGTCTGGGCGCGTAGGCCCGTGAAGAGAAGCTTGTTGTTCGGTGCGCCGAGGCGCGGGGAACGCACAGGGCGCGAGGTGTATGCGTCGAAAAATGCGTTGGTGAGTTCCCACAGCAACGCGAGGCTGACGCTGGCGAGGGAGAGCTTGCAGAGCAGGACGGGGGAGAGGACCTCGTGCCGCCTTGCATAGTCGGCGGAGCGGGCGAGGATGGGCAGCGGGATAATGAGGAGGGCGAGAGAAGCCGCTGCGTCGCGTCCACCGAGGCGGTAGAGGAACACGCTCACGGCAGAGCAGGCGAGGGAGGTGCGGAGCGCTGCGCCTAGGTTTACGGAGAGGGCGCGTGAGATGCTCGCGGGGATGGGGAGGGATTGCTGGGTTTCGTTAGTACGCGGAGCGGGGATGGGAACGGCGCGAGCGCGCACCTCGTCGGGTGATGGCCAGGTCACACATCTCCGGGCGATGAGCACTTGCATCGTCCCGTACAGGGCGCCGAAGAGGAGCATCACCCCGGAGAGGAGGAGCGGGCGCTCATTGACGATCGCGGCGCCTGTCTGTTTCCTGCGCGCTCTCAGCATCCTCCTTGAACATGGAGCAAAGCACGGCGGGACGTACGAGTAGAGGAGGAGCTTTCCGTCCATGTCGCCACCCAGCGGGGGGAGGCGCAACAGGCGGAGGAACAGAAATGCGAACGCCCCTGCGCTTCCGGAGTAGGTGGCGAGCAGAGCTCGGTGCGCGGGGGAGGCGAGCAACGCACGAAGAGTGCGGGGTGTAAGGCGCTCAGCTGTATCTGTCAGCCTGCAGTCGGAGAAGGCAGGAGAAGGACGAACTGGAGAGCTGGGCTTTGCGCAGCACGAGCACGGGTGCTACCACACCCGCATACATTGCCAGCCCGTACGCCCATACGAGGGGGGAGAATGCGGGCCAGAGGCCGGGGCGGAGGCGGAGGGCGGAGAGGGTGAGGGTGAGAGCGATGGAGAGGGCGACGGAGAGGAGGGAGAGGAGGACGTGCATCCGCATCGTTTTTTTGGTGAGAATCGCCTGCTTTCATTGTTAGCATTGTACAACACAAGACAGACGAGAGAAGAGAGGAGGACGCACCTTGCATTGCGCCTCGTAGGATATTGGCGGCGCCGCACTCATCTTGGCTCGCGTGTATGCGCGTGGACGTTGGCGCGTGCGAGCTAATCGTCGGCGCGTTCGAGCTAAACGTCGCACGGTGGCGATGGGAGCGATCGGCGATAGTGTCGACTCGGTGATAGCACGGTACTCGGCGATAGTGGGTGGTACAGGCCCATGATCGGCGATAGTTTTCGTCGGCGATAGTGTCGGGTCGGGGATAGCACGCGCTCGGCCATGGTGCGGCATCGGAGCTAGGGTCCCGTCGGCCATAGGGTTTTGTGGGCGATAGGGTCTGATGGTGCTTGAAACGCCGGTGATCATGCACCGTGACCACACCAGTAGAGACACGAACGTTCTAGTCTCCCTCATGTGCTTAATACGGCGGGTATTCCGTCCTTTTTCCCTCTGTTCCATAAGGAGACTGACTATAAACGTCATTCATTGTGTTCATCTCGAGAAGTTGAGCCCTTCTTCCTCCGAGCTGCAGCAGTTTCACAACCCGGTCCTGCCTTCCCACCAGGATAACCCTCCCTGTTGCTTCCACAACAGCACAAACCTTCGCAGCGACAAATTAGAAACAATAATCTATTTCCCTAGTGAGTAACAACAATTTTTTGTCTCCGACTTTTTGCAGTACCCCAACAAACGCCTGAACGACATTCATCCGCAAGGTATAGTACTACTGAAGAATGAAAGCGCGTCGTCTCGCGTCGCCATCGTAAAGTGAATCTCGACGTCATAACCCCTGAGGCATTAAGGGCTCCCATTCTTTCCCGCTTCCGCAAATTGCGCGTGTGCGGGCGTTTACAGGCAGAAGGCGATGGCGGCAGCGACACCCATGAGCAGGGTGGCGGCGCCGATGCGGACGGAGGCAGCGGAGCTGGCGCTTCCGGAGCCGGAGGGCGAGGCGCTGGGGGAGCTGGAGCCAGTGGAGGTGGTCTCCGGGGTCGAGCCGGGGAGAGCCTCGCCGAGGGCAGTCAGGTTGACGGGCGCCGGCGCATTGGCAGCGGTCAGGGACAGGTTGGTGCCCGGAGCGATGTAGGTGGGTCCCCCGCCGGCACCGAGACCGGAGGCGTTGACGGGCGCGAGGAAGGGGACGTACAGGGTCGGGTTCTCCGGGCCGGGGATGGTGGTGGTCAGGTTGGTCAGGGGCGGGTTGGGCACAGCGACGTTGGTGTAGTTGATGCCGGCCGAGAGCAGGAAGTCGTACACGTTGGACATAGTCTTGTTCACGTCGCCGCGGCCGAGGTTGCCGAGACCCCAGTTGGCCTCCACGGAAGAGAGGGAGGAGTAGTGCGAGTAGAAGGTGTTGTCCTGGGTGCCCCACAGCGATTGGGGAACGGCACCGCCAAAGAAAAGCGCCCAGACGAAGTTCTCCTCGCCGTAGGTCTCGTTCTCGTCAAACGTCAGGACGATGAGGGTCCGGTTCGTGTTGAAGTTGGTGTTGTTCAGCAGGGGGAGGAGCCAGTAAGAGATGAAATCGCCAGCAAAGTCAACGGTGGTCTGAAGGAAACGTAAGCATCATCCAATAATGAGTAGGAAACAGTGCGACATCATGGGCGTCATCCACCTTAAGAAACCATTAGAACAGTTATCATGGATATTGCGTTATCATTTACCAAGTTGGGAGTAATGAAGCTCCACTGAGGAAGGGTGTTGTTGCCGAGGCTAAGGGCGATGAGCGAGGCTGCTCAGAAGAAGCGGAAGCAAACACTGACTCTACGGCAAAGTCATTGAAGTTCCTGATCCTCTCAGCACGAGCGGGGACGTTGGCAATGTTGTCGTAAAGGATGAGGGGGTTGTGCTTGCGGACGTAGTAGGTGTAGGGAGGCGCCGAGGAGTTGAGGTAGTTGGGCTGGGTGTAGTTGTAGTCGGGGTAGCCGTCATAGGGCATGTTCTCCTGGTAGGAGCCCCAGGAGATGTTCTTCTGGTCGAGCAGGTCGGCAATGGTAGAGATGTTGCTGGGAATATAGTGCAGGTTATCATCACCCATGCCCCAGAAGTCACCGCCGACGACGGCGGCATAGTTGGGCTCGGACGGATGGGTCACGGCCACATAGTTGGTGGCGAGGATACCCTGCTTGGCGAGCGCCTGGAAGACAGAGGACGAGTTGGCGACGGCAAAGTCGGTGTTCTCGAACCAGATCTGGATGAAGCGGTCGAACGCGACACCGGGAACGACGGGGCCGTTCTTGAGGGTGCCATTGCTGGCGCCTGTGGGGTGTCAGTTCGTGCAGTGGATAGGGTAGGATGCTACGCACCGGTGTAGTTGCCCGATTGGAACTGGGGGCCAAGGCCGGCGGGCGCGAAAGCCGGGGCGGTGGCAGCGAGGACGGCGGGGATGGCAGCGAGGACGAGGAGAGCGGCCATTATAACGGACGACGGGAGGGGAGGCTAAAGGATGACCAACGCGCGGACGGACGTTGGAGGAGAGGAAGACGGGTGGGAATTGGGGGAAAGTCGGCAGAGGGTGCCCTCTTGTATGATTTCGCGGCCAGGAACCACTTCGCAACTCCCCGAAATGGCTCGACCGTTTCTCACCCCAACTGTCGCTCTTCGGGATTGGCGAGCAGCGTGCCGGCGGCGGACCTCGCATGGGTGTCCTGATGTCCCTTGGAGCCACATGGGTGGAGCTGAGTCTCCGAGTTCTGAATTGCCAAACGCGGGCGTGTGGACGACCAGCGCGCAATTATGCCGTTGTTCCGCGACGTGTGCTCTCGCGGTGGATGCACAATAGGCTGGGAGTCGCGAGTGACTGAGAGCGAACCCGCACGCATGTGCACGTCAGAATGTGTTGTGATCCAATGGAATCGCGGAGTGTGCAATTGAGTGCTCGTCGTCTGCGGTGGTCATCGGTAAGAGGAAGGAGCAAGCAGACGAACGTGCGCGGTGAGCGTGCTCCTGTTCGCATGTGTCGCCTTTCGCTGTGGTCAGCTTTCGCGTGCTCGCGAGAAGAGCGGCACTGGTGCCATCTGCTCCAGCTTGTCCCGCATCAGAGACCTAAAGTAGACCATGCGACAACCCTTGGACCCTATCGCCCGCGCGGTCAGGCCGAGAACAGGAAGTCGTACACGTTGGGCATGGTCTTGTTGACGTCGCCGTGGCCGAGGTTGCCGAGACCCCAGTTGACCTCTACGGAAGAGACCGCGGAGTGGTGCGAGTAGAAGGTGCTGTCCTGGGCCTCACAGCGATTGGGAGCGTCCAGATAAAGTTCTGCTCGGTCTTCTCGCCAAACGTGAGGGCGATCAGGGTCCGGTTCGTGTGGAAATTGTGTGTCATTCAGCTGGAACACGGCCGGCACGCTGGGACCCGGGTAATCCAGTCCCGCTCATTGGTGATTGGTGAATTTCAGTAATCCAATCATCCTCATTGGTCTGCTAGGCACGTGGGTGAACAAACTGAGTGCTTTCGGCCGGGCCCACCGTCGCGACCATGAGCTTGGCACGAAACGGATTTGAGAAGGGTTATCAGTGGCGCTGATGCTCGAGACCCGAAGCTGGTCTAAAAAGGAAGTGAGTTTAATTAGGGCAGGTCGGGTGTGTGTGGTCACACCACGTGATGTGATATTCGCCACTGCACGTGGTCCCTGAGCAGCGATGCGCTCATAGGAGAATCACGCACACGACGCTCGATTCTCCGCATTCGTGCCTGCCTACCAGAGGCATTCTCCATCAATCGCCTGGCCTCGTCTGCTGCCCAGCAGCGCACGGCGCCCCAGGCAGTATGGACAACGCCTTCCAGCGGCGGACGATCACCATCGGCGACCTCGACTCGTTCCAGCTCAACTGGCTGCTGCTCGTCATTGCCGTCGTCATCGTCATATGTGTCCTCTTCATCCTCTTCTACTGGAACCGCCTCCTCGCCCGCGTTCTCTCCCTCCTCATCCGCCTGCGCTACTGGAAGTCCACCAACACCTGGATAGAATGCGAGTCCGTCCAGGTCTCCCTCCTCTCTGGCAGGCTCTTCCTCAAGGACTTCCGCTACTACTCGCGCAACCAGGCCGTCCGCGTCCTCAAGTGTCACATCACCTGGCGATACTGGTTCTGGCGCACGAGAGACGATGTCGACGACACGCGGCACGGGGTAGGTGAGGATGCCCCGGGTACGCGGCGTGTGCAGCTTCCGTGCCGCATATTCGTATACATGGAGGGCGTGGAATGGTTCATGTACAACCGCACCCCCGCGTTCGACGCCATTGCCGAGCGTCTGCAGCACGCAGCAGCGGCACAGCACGCAGCGGGCGGGGCGTCCGTACCAGTCTCCCCCATACACCTCAATGGCGCAGGAGAAAAGACCTCCCCAACGACACCGCACCCCAACGGCACCGGGGAGAAGTCGTCCTCCCTTCCGATGCCTGCGCCCGTGCCAGCCTCAGCCCCTTCAGCACCCACGACGTCCGTCCTCTCCCGCGCACCCACAGTGCTCCAAGGCGCTTTCGCGAGGAGCACGCTTCTCCTTCGCTGGCTGGTGCGCGCCCTACCCCGTCTCCTCCCGTTCCCTCGGCTGGTCCCCCCGCTCGCCCTGCGAGACCTCCTCCCGATCGACATACATATCCTCACGGGGGCGGTCACCATGGGAAACGACGCGACGCCATACCTGCTCATTGGGACTTTCCGCAGCGGGCGGGGTATGTGGGGTGTCGGGCCCGCTAGGAGTGGACTGGACGTGCATAGGCAGGAGCTGGACGCGAGGCTGTTCAATGTCAAGGTTGTGAGCAGGACGAACCCGGACTGGAGGGGCGAGCTAGTCTCCGAGGGACTGGTGTCATACAGTGATGCGCTGAGGGAGCCGTCTATGTGCGTGTATGCGTCTTTTCTGCATGTACCATCACTGATCTGTAACCTAGCGGCGCGGCGCCTCTGCATACACCCGCTTCGCTCCTCTTCCCCGCCTTCGCGCATATATTCGCCCCCCTCCTAAAACAAAAGCGCAAGTCGCCCGCCCCGCCCGCCTCGCAACACGCCGCCCCGATCAAGGTCTGGAAAGGACTCGACCGCTTCCGCACCGAAGAGGAGCGCACGCGCGGGGAGATGCGGCATGAGGCGGAGTACGCCAAGGTGCCTGGCATCCTCGAGGCGCGCGAGGTCGGTGTGGGGTGGTACGCGGATGTGCCGGGCCTCGTGCCAGAGGAGAGCCTCCAGCGCGCTGGCTCGCGCCGTACACGCGACCGCGACCGGGACGTCACCCCCGCGTATGACCGGGAACAGGACAAGATTGGGAATGGCGACGTGCCCCCAGAGTGGGGCATTGACCTCGTCTTCCACGACGCGACGGCGACGTACGGGCCATGGATGGACCGCCAGCGGAGCTTCCTCCAGTCCGTGTTCGTGCCGCAGAACTGGGCAGACAACCACCCGACTCAGCGGCTCAAGCCGGGCGATGCGCGTCTCGCAACCGAGATGCGCATATTCGTCCAGCTCGAGGGCGCGACCACGCTTCGCATCCCTACGCGCGAGACGTCAAAGGACTGGAAGTACGACAATGTCACTGCCGCTGCTGTAGCCCCCGGCGACGCGGACGCGGAGCAGCGCGCGTACGGCTGGATCAACGTCCAGTGCAACGGGACCAGTACGGTCAGCTACGTGCTGCCCGCGATCGTCGGTCCCAACGGGTACGACACGACAGTCGAGGTGAACCTGGCCAACGTGGGGGTCACCAGCAGCGTCAACTACGCCCATTTCTGGCAGAGCCAGGCCGCCCGCATCGCCCTCACCATGCCCACCCCGCTGCGGTGGAACGCGGAGCGCACGTGGGCCATCGACGTCGAGTTCACCCGCCCGCGCATCTTCCTCCTCCGCGACCACGCATTCCTCATCCAGGATCTCATCCGCGACTGGAACGCTGTGCCTACGCAGGACTTCGCCGTCTTCGTCCCAACGCGGTATGAGCTCGCTCTTAGGCTGCGCGAGTACGAGCTCAACCTGTACGCCAACGACTTTAACGTCGTCTCCAAGCCCCTCTCGCGTGACGACAACGTCTTCATTACGGCCTCCGGACCGCTCCTCGACATCGCCGTGCCGATCGATAGTACGCGCTGGCGCCCCCAGTGCTCTGAAGTGCCGTTCACGTTGGACATACCGGACGTGAGCTTCCGCATGTCCTTCCCGCAATGGAACACGCACGGCGCGTTCGTCACAGAGCGCACGACGCACTTTGGCAACAGCCCCGTGCTCAAGATCGGCGGCAGCTATACGTACTACGCGGGCGTGCACCGCGACTTTATCGACTGCCTCAAGCTCAACGTCACCGCCTCGGGCACTGTCTTCAAGTGCTTCGGATGGGTCGTCCGCCACGTCATGGTCCTCCGGGACAACTACTTTGGCCAGTTCACGAGCTTTACGACCCTCGAGGAGTACCAGCAGCGCCGTGCACAAGGCACCGTCGGTGACCCGGTCGAGGCAAAGTACCGGCCGGGAAAGTCGAACCCCTTCGACGTCGACGTCAACATTGACGTGCAGGACGGGCTGGTCCTCCTGCCCCAGGAGGTGCACGACTTCACAGCTGCGGTCGCCATCAACGTACCAGAGTTTGAAGTCTCGATAGATGTCCATGAGACACACATGGGTATGACAGCATCGCTCCATCACGCTCAGGCACTGAACGTTGCTCAGGTCTACAGATAGTCGTGCCGCCTATCCGCCTCTTGTCTGTAAGCAGTCCGGATGACTGGCTTACAACTCGACCTCCGCTGAACAAGGCAGATTGTGTGGTCCTCGAAGGTATATTATCCTCCAATTCATGATCATTCAGTTGTTAAGGAACACATGCAGGTCTCAATATCGCCTGCAACCGCCTCTTTGGCCCGCAGCCTCGAACATCCACTTATCTCTGTCTTTGGGAAATGTCCATTGGCGCTTTGCGAGGATGTGTACCGCTTGCCTTCGCCTCCTGCATGATGGCTTCCATGCAGGCCATCTCATATACGTTTTCCGATGTGGCCAACTCTCCTGACCCTACCCTGGATCCCTCCATTAACACCGATGGTAAGACAACCAATCTCCGATGCGTCTTTTTGCACTCACCTTCCCTCCCAGTCACCTTCGTCAAACTTGTCATGGCCCCATCTGAACTCCTCTTCCAATGTGGAAAGAGTGCATTGCAGCTGCGCGCCGCGGAGGGACTGATGCTGGACTACACGGATCTGCCGCGTGCCACTCATTCCCGGACCGTCAGCCTCCTCGCCTCCGTTTCCGCCCGAGCGCTCATCCCATCCGATGCGCACCCTGACATCTGGTACGAGACCGCCAACGTCGCCATGAGTATGCGGGGTGAATTTTACTTTGCCCCTGAGAATTGGAAGCAGAAGGCGGAAGCTCAGACAAGGTTTGTCATGGAGCAGGATGCTAAGACTCATCGAGCGCTGTTTGTGTATGCGCCAAACCAAGAGGGTCGGGCTTTCAACGGTACGCAGACACATTCCTCTGGATGCCGTGACGCTCAAATGCACATAGCTTGGCGCCAGCATGGCATGTTCTTCTTGACCTACCCACGCTCTTTGGACGAGGCCGGAGGAGCGTGGACAAGCGCTCGCGCTTCTTCTGCTTATGCATTCGGAGCTTCAGACGCGTCGTCCTCTGGATCAGCGGAATTCGTAAGTGTTGGGGGACGGTACGTAACATCCATGCCTTCGCTGTCCTATCTTATGCGGGCGCAGAACGCCGGGACGTGCTCATGCCGGACTTCCAACTCCAACTGCGACGTATTTCGACGCTCAAGACGTGCTCGAGCGTGATGAAACAAGCACGGACGAGTCGGACAACGACGACGATAGCGATTCGCGTTCTGGCGGGACGAGCGACCACACCGCTTCCCAGACTGGTCACCATCGACGTGAGTTGTTTGTTGCTCGATCCAAAGACGTCTCCTGAGTTTCACAGGTGAGAATTGGCCGCTTGGCGAGAGTGGCTTGCATTGTATCTTGAAACCATTCCGGCTAAAGCGTGATGCCACCAGCTATGTCAGCGCCCTGACTCCAGTTGAGGTGCGAATGGCCGTGCCGCGAGAGACTCGATGCTCATCTATTTGCTATCTAGCACTGGGGACGGTTTCCGCCTCTTTTGCCTCGCAATCATTGGTCGAAAGACGAGCTTCTGCAATCCGTGGACGGATTTCACCACGATGCTCCTAATACCACCATATGCCTCGACTTTGAAGAGCCCATCGACGTCCTGGTCACCCCTCATATCACCCAATTCATCGAAGATTTCTACTCTACCTCAAGCATCGCGGTATGTTGCTCTACAGGTGTTGCGAATTTCTCACTGAGTTGTGTGAAGGTTTGCAGTTCGGATCGAGAGATGGATATTCTTATGATCGATCAACTGAGCATGTCTGGTCCGAGCAAAACGCCTACGTCAACCGTGCTCAGCATACATTTGCATTCAATAGCACTGCGCACCCTTCAACTCGGCTCAGTTCCAAATGCAAAAGACCATCATTACAGCAAAGAGAGGTCGAGACGGCACGAATACTATGCGATCATGCACCACGTCCTCACCATCTGCGATGTCAGCATAGGGCAATCTGCACTGCTAATTGCTTTCGGCCTGGATTCCGCCCTATTGAAGTGCAACGGGCGCCTTGGCTCACCCCGATTGTGTCTTTGGCGAAGCACAGCGAATGATTGGGCCAAATCTGCGGCGGATTCTGCATCAATGCTTTCACGTCTATCGTTCCCAGTGGAATTTTCTCAGGTGCTGGAGGTGGCATCTGAAGGCATTCAGATTCTGGCTGGTGTGGCAGCAACTGGACTCACTTCCGAGTTCAATTTTCTGCTTTGCAATGTCAGCTTCTTGGATAGTGGGGTGGAGACGGCATTGGCGACTATAACGGAACTCAGCAATACCCTTCGTCGTGTGGCATCTGTCCGAGATCATGCATTGTTACGAACCCAATCGCGCTCTCGCTTCCTTTTGTGGACAGTCCTTCAATTCGCCGAAGACCGCAACATAACGACTGATCCGCCTTTCTTGAACTTGACTACATTCTTGGTTCAGTTCGGTCGGCCTGGACAACGACGGTCTGATAACGGTTGGAGGATACTCGCCCATATCCGCCATTGTCTGCGACTTATGCCTGCGACTTTGCGCGACCATCTCAATCGAAGCATCAACTCCGAAATCACATTGTCAGACTCCCAGACCGAAGTAGCCATGCACCGCGAGGTGGTGGAGTCTCTTAAGAAGTGGCGAACCTGGGAAATCGACCTTGGAAGTCCTTCGGTGCAAGCGTTGCTTCGAGCACTTTTCCCTGCTGTGGTGCAGTCAGGAGCACGCTCAAACTCCGAGAGTCCATTCGACCGACTCCTGCTCTCCAGTGTGTTCCGAACCACTGTTCAACAAGTTCGTCTCTCTCTCGTAGACGCTGGGCTCCCCGAAGACACCCTTGTGATGCTCGGCCCACTATCCGTCACCGTTATGACATGCACGCAAGGCTATGACGCTCTGGAAGCCCAGCTCTCTGATGATAGTGAAGAACAGTCTGCGGTGGTGACGCTGCACGCACTGCGCCTATATCTGGATGTTCACATGGACGGCATCGATATGCACCTATCGCCAGACTTGATGACGATCTTCCAGAGAATGCTGCGACTACGTCGCACATTCTCTCACAAAACGCCGACATCGACAGCCAGTACCAGCGTGACGACGGATACCTCACGGTTACGGTTGCCCGGAAATATCAAGCTCGCAATTGTAGATGTAACGACTTCAGTGAAGGTGATTAACCTGCACGCTGCAGCGCAGAAGATAACCTTCGATTTCATTGTAAGACGTCTCGTGTCTGCATCTACAGTTCGTCTAGAAGGCGAAGAGGTCGACTCCAGCGACATGTCATTGAGCACTACGATTGTAACCGAAGAAGTCGTCTTCCGTGCGCGGTCACCACAAGGCTCTCACAAGAGTTCCAGCAATCACAGGTCCATGGCTTGGGTCAGCCTGGCGAAGCCGTCTGCCAGTATTGGATTCATTCGACCGAAAGATAATGACACACCGAGTGCTCGGATAGCTCTGGCATTTAAACGCATCGGTCTCAGCGTTCCGCATAGCGCGATTCGTCTGTATCGGTTCGTCGAAGATTGGCGAGCAGAATACATTCCGTGCGCAATCTGTCCAGCACAGATGATCTGAACACTAATCTCCTTTCCAGAACGTATCACTCAATGATTCGGGGTATTATCGCCGAGCTAGAGAACGACGATACATCAGAAGTTCCTACACAAGACACGAAGGTGTGGTTCGACCTTTCCCGCATGAAGCTATATGGCCAGGCTGCTGTCGACACGATCGCTGTCAACCTTAGAGTCTTGCCCTCTACTTGGTTCTCTTGGGAGTATCATGGAACATTCGTTTTCACCAAGACTGTGAAGGGGTTGGAGCCAGCCTTCGGCCTCTCTGGCGGTTTGGATTATGGGGTGCGCTTAGAGTCACAAACCATACGACTTGTACAAGCGAACGCCTCTTTCAACGAGGGTCTTCCAACGTCGGCACCGCTAATCACCCTCGAACTGCCTTCTTTTGACTTCAGTGGCAACTATTCTCGGTCCATCATACAATCGTTGGCTGTCGTGGGATATTTCTCCATAAAGCTCACCGCGCAGGTTATGGATGACGTGCTGGTTATCCCAACAAAATTCAGCAAGGACGTCAACGAGATTTTGGATGTGATATCAGAATCGAGGAAGAAGCAAGCCAGGAAAGAGCGTTCTCCAACCTCACCAACGAGGAGAGAAACGCTTGGCCGGGAGCCTTTGCTGTACTCCGTGCGTTTTATGATGCAAGGTTTCGAGGTCGGTGTCGAGGCACCGTCTTCAACCCAGTTTGTTCAAGCGACGAAACTGGAGGGCTACGTTACCAATCGCACCTTACGTGGACTTCGCTGGAACGTATCGCTTACAGATCTGATGCTTTCGCTTGCTCACACGAATCTGACCACAACTCCGCAAGATAGCACGAAGAATCGGTATCGTTCTGCGTACATGACTATCGATCTGGAGGCTTCCAATTCTCCGCCAAAAGCTGCTTTCGGAAAGAATGACCCCGGAACGGATTCTGTAGTAGTGATCGTGCAAAAGATCCACGCGGTCATGCAAGCAGCAGCTATTGGGGAGCTCGGGGATCTTCTCGACCACTACCAGGGAGAAATGTTGATTCGGAAAGAACAGCGGGCAGAAGAAATCGAAACCATCAAGGCGCAGACTCAGCGCGTGTTGCAGACCTTCGAAACCCAGGATCGTATACAAGCCGCGCAGCCTACAGCCTCCTGGTTCTTCACACGGTTTATCTATATTTCCGTATCAAGAATCGGAGTTTCGTTCCCATTGACGCTCGACGCCATCGGTGTGCCCAGCATCGATAGCGAAGGATCCGCGCCTCTTCCTGTATCTCCGGCATTCCTCTTCAGCATCACGGCCGTTACGTTCATGTCGGAGCCAAATAACACTGGTTCAGCTGCTCTCCAGGACATGTCCTTCCAATTTGTTCCGAGGTACGCTGGCACCCTTTCTGTTGTAGCGTTTCACTCATCCAGCATGTGTCCTAGATTCGACCAGAGTGATGAGTCGCATTTCGAAGCTCGGGCACACGTTACACGCAACACCATTCGTTTCCCAGATATGAAGGTAGACATTCGCACTGTTATATCCACCCGAGCAAGGCGGGTCCGTTTACTGGCTTCGATGACCGGCTTCGATCTGGACCTAGATCCGACAATTGCGCCTTACGTTTTCTCGCTGATCGACGTGTATCAACAAGGCAAGGAACGATTCCAGCGCCTTGCTCAACCAGGTCGGAGTCCCGACTCACCTTTAGTGCCGAAAGGACAAATGCCGTTGCCTAAACCCGAGCGTTCAGCAACCAGTGGTCCAGCACCGGCGGCAGACGTGAAGGCGTCATTCGAATTTAAAACGGCACGGGTCAGGTTGTTCCCACCCTCGGCGGATGGCGCAGGGCCGATCACAAAGGCGAAGCGTGTCGCGACGCTACGGCACAAAGGGCTTGGTATAAAGGGTTTACCCAGCTTCTCTTCGGAAACCCTAGACGCCGAGACTTTCGTCCTTCCTGGCCTTACAGCCTGGTGCGAATATGCTGGTCCCGTGCTGCTTCTGCATCAAGATTCGACTGAAACTCAACCGGCTCTGCTTTTACTGAGCGCTATCGTCCACCCGAGTCGAAATACTCTAAAGCCTGGCCTCTTACCGTTCATCACCGAGCTGGCTCATAATATCGAGAATCGACTGCAACGGCTGGCAGTGCCTTCAAACAGCCCGGCAGTTGCAATGGCTCCGCCCCTGATACCGAGGGAAACGCCAACAGCTGGCTCCGAGGCCTTCAATTCTTCCGGCATTGCGTCCATGCAGATAAACTTCAGTTTGCGCATTGATCAATCTACACTCGAAATGACCTGCCAACCTCACGTCAACGTGGCGGCATCTGTTACGTGGGAGAGTGGTGGGTTCCTCATCACTGTTTCTCCAGGTGCCAAAGAAGTCAGCTTTGTCGCGAGCATCGCCGGGATAAGTGGCGGCCTCAGGCATGGATATCTCAGCGAAAACTGCGTGCATGTCTCTGCACAGGATCTTGCCGTCAGTCTTGCATTCAAGCCTGTTCGAACCGCCGCCGGGACAACCGCAAACGTCGTCTCACTTGTGGTAAACACACAAATATCTGGTAGCCTGCGCTTTGCTCGCCTTCAAGATCTACTATGTTTCAAGGCTGTCTGGCTTGATAGTATCCCCGTCATCGAGGCGTCTCGTCCATCTGACTTGCAGACACCGGAAGAGAAGACCGTCGTAGCAGAGACTTCCGCCGCCGGTCGACCGCTGATAACGTGCATTCTTCTCCAAGTACGCAGCATGCAATTCGAGGCAGACCTTGGTCAGTCTATCACCAGGCTAGATCTTGGCGTCGATACGTGCACATTCCGCAGCAGACTCGCGCCGGATAACTCTGAAGTCTCTCTTGAAATTGGAACTATCGATCTCAAGGCTGATCGAACGCTCTCCGGATACGCGCATATACAAGGAGTGTCCTTCGAAACAACCTTGCGGCAGAAGGCATTTGCCGCCAGTCACAAGGATCCTCGTATGCTCGATCTCCGGATTCGTCTCGGCGAAATGGAGATTGGCCTCTCGACAGATTCGAAAAAGATTCTGCAGTACCAGTTTGTCCTTCTATCTTCTGCGGTGGACCCAACTAACCAGATTGTCAGCTCGAATCCTATCCATGTGCAGGTCTGCGATGACTGGTCCTTGATGAAAGACAATCAAAGTGCAGTCTCCGCATCCCAAGAAGTCCAGCTGAACTTCTCTGTGAAGGCGGAAACGTTAGAAGCTGTCGGCACGATTCTCACATTGCCACGCTTGATAGCACTTTACAACCGATTGCAAGCCCTACTCGCAACTCAGCGCGAAGGAGCAGCTAGGGAGTCGGAGGCTTTCCGGGCCCTTCGTTCTGCACGCGTTGACAATCCGCTGTCCGACGTTGCGACCGCTATGCTTGTTTCGGCAAGATCCAAGTTCAGAGAGGAAGGAGATGCTCGCACCGTCATTATTCTCCAAGACATGAAGCTGGAAGCCGGACGAATTCGTCTCGCGGTATTCCCTCGAAGCACCTCTGATCAGGACATGGTTCGCTTCGAGGCGAGGACTGTCTCCGCAGAGTTGAGTCGTAACGCATTGGAAGACGGTCGTTATCATCGCAACCTCAATATGCACCTGAGCTCATTCGCCATAGCACGCGTTCAGCCAAAATCCCTCACGACGGAAGAATTTGTCAACATCACTGCCGTCCGATGGTTCGCTCTCATCAAGTCTGCGTCCGAAGCGACTATTTTCAATGGCCCACCGACTCGCGTATACATGGAATCTTGGGAAGATCCAAGAACTCTACGTCTCGATTACGAGTACGACATGACCTACAGCTCTCTGTTCGACCAGTCTGCCGAGGGAACTGTGTTCCTTGCGTTGAACTATGCTCTGCTCAAATGGCTCGGTAATCTCGCTCAGAGCTTCCAGGAGGAAATGGACAAGGTGCTGCTAAGGGGCAGCGGTGATGTCACCGATCTCCCCATTAGTCCAACCTCTCCGATTCGCAATGAAGAGCCACCACCAGATACGCCCCTGGTTCTTGGAGCTGCTTCTCCTGCTGTCCAGTCGCGGCCCGCAACTCCTCCTCCGCCTCTGTCAGGAGTCTCCACAACATCTGCTGATGCCACCCTTCCGTCCGCAACCCCTCGCAGGATGACCTATCACAAATTGACTCCTGGCAATATCGAGCTCCCCCAACTCACTCAACTCGGTGATATTACACCGCGTTCGAATCAGTTGACGCTTGTCGGTTTACGCCTAGACGCGATCCCCCAGTGGGTGCATGAAGGGGCCACTCTGTCCCTTGAAGTTATCATGAAAGGTCTGCTCCAGCTGTACAGTCGTCAACTCCGACGAATCCGTTCCCAACAGTAGTATTCCACTTCGCATACTTATCACCACCGCAATTAATACCCTGCAACTGTACCATATGCATACATAGTCATTGTAATATCACCCACAATCGGGCTAGTTATGATCTAATTGAATGTCGTCTCATCACCTTATGCCTACTGTATCGTTCTGCCGTATGCTGGATAAAGTGCGACATTCCGGGTGCAGCTTCCTCCGTGTCGGCGCGACATCAGACCACCAGATTTACTGATTCAGGAACATCCCTCTTCGTGCCTGACCGTCGTTGTCTGCTGCCCTCTCTCTCCTTTCCACTTGGCTGTCCATAGCCGCGTATCCGCCCACCTCTCTTTACATACATACACTCTTTACATAACACACTCACTACTTCTACGCTCCTTACTTCTCTCAACGCAAACGCAAGTCAAGAATGTCTACTCTTAGCCCGACGACTCTCAATGCCTCTGCTTCCCTCCTTACGCTCACAAAACCCAAGTCAGAGGGATATACGTGCTACTTCGCTGAGTGCTGGGCTCCTAGTTGTCCGACGCACGGTATAGCGCAGCAGCATCCGCCGCGCGTACTTCCCATGTGAGTACTTCACGAGGCGCATATATGCGCAAGAACTGACAGCATATGCGCGCAGCCCTTATGTCGTACCCCCTACAGAGGTCGCATGGAGTAAACGACTTTACTCTTGCGGCGAGTTCCAGGACCATCCTCAGAGGGAGGCATGCTGGACGCCTCCTAGCGGCGGACTTACCCGCTCGATCACAGCATCCAACGATGCCTTCCGTTGCTACGCCCCTACGTGCGAAGCAATCAACTGTCCGAGGCACAAGCGTATCGTCTTCCCGCAACTGCCGCCTCACTCCAGCGTATCTCTCCACAATGCCCATCCAGCCCTGCTCATCCCAGAACACGGGCCCTATGACTGCCCTGATCTTGCCTACGACTGCAGCCCGAGCTCCGCATCTAGCACGGACTCGTATCTGCACACGCCCACCGCACTGCAGTCAAGCAATGGCTTCTTCCCACCGCCGACCACCGTCATCACTCCCGACTCGGAGGAGGAGGATGCATATAGCCGGGCGTCGATAGATTCCCTCTCCTCCTTCCCCTCTCCTCCCAGTATCATTGTGGAGCCACCGTCGGCCAGATCAAGCATGCAGTCTGCGTGGAGCGTATTCGGAAGCGACATGGACGGCTATGACGGCAGTTCTGAGATGGAGGGGATCCCCCGAAGGAGAGAGATGCTGGGTCCTCTAAGGCCGATCAACCGTCGCAAGGGCGTGGCGACACATCGCAGCAAGGGGAAAGAGAATGTACGACCGGAACGAGTGCTGAAACACAAGCCTGCAGTGAACGAGTTGAAGGAGGGAGCGAGTCTGATTAGAGGCATGTTGGTCTGATGCACGTTGCCAGAGAGCCCTTGGGTAGAACATGCTCTATTAGTCGACCACATTGCGAGGAAAGGGTGCAGCTGCGCGTTAAACAGATACAACAATAGACTTGCCACATCGAGACATCGAGACATCGAGACAGAACAGGTTGCATGTCGCCGTCGATGCGCGAATAGCCCCCAGGCACTGATTTCTTGGCATTGAGAGGCCCTGAAGGCGGGAAAATTCCAATCATCCAAAGAAACCCAAGCATCAGAGACGAGAAAAGAGACAGCTGTTACAAAGCTTGCGGCAATGATTTCAAACAGGGGCAATGCGCCATTGATCTGCTGCCCGGCTCCTGTAAGCTGATAATGAAGGAATCCAGAAGAACCACGAACTTCGCAATGGAGATCGAGGAGGAAAGATCGACATCACTTCCGCTACTTGTCGGTCCGAGGGATTGCCTTCATACCGAACATAAAGGATCCAAAGATGCAGGTTGCGATCTCTTGCTGATCTGCCGCTTCGCGGCATGAACGAGACCATCATCAGATGTCGATGATAGTGTGCATGGCAAGCAGCACCCCTTTCCTTCTGAAATCTGTTTGCCATTGAAAACAGTGGGTATATCGAAAGGAACATTAACAATTGCCAAGAAGGATGAAAATAGACTCAAGATCGAGGCGGCGTCCATATATGGTGAGATATTTCCTCCGGTGACCCCTCTGCGGAGGATTCATTCCCACAATGGCCCTCTAGGGGTCTTTTTCCTCCGATGACCCCTCGCGCGCGCCGGAGCCGACACAACACTGCTCGGAATAATCAATCTCATACTGTTAGACAGATAATAAAGGAATTTTTGTACTATTTTTGGTTACAATGTCTTCATAATAAGCTTGTCACAGCACAGAAGGCCTTTGAAGGTAATTTTATCTGAAATTCAGCCTAAACTTTGGCAGTTTGTGTCTGTGGAACATCTCAGCGGCTGTTTGTCTTCCTACAAACACGCCTGCACTCCCAATATCTTCCAAAAGCCCGATTATTAATATAGAGCGCTCCATTACAGCTTATGGGAATAAAATTGCTATAAAACCCCCTCTATTATTCATATAACTGTATCAGTTTTGTTATTCCGAGCAGTGTCGCGTCGGCTCCGGCACGCGCGAGGGGTCATCGGAGGAAAAAGACCCCTAGAGGGCCATTGTGGGAATGAATCCTCCGCAGAGGGGTCACCGGAGGAAATATCTCATATATGGTCAAGTCCAACGGAGGCATTTGTCTTGTTTATGTCATCCATTCTGCTAAGGGTCCGTCCGCGTCGCACGCGACTCCACCGCTGTCAGCCAACGATCCGGATCACGATCAACCTTTCTGTTTCTTTCTTTCATTGTCCTCCTCCTTCAACGGTTCGCGGAGCAGCGCCAAGGCCCGATCAAAGACCTCCGGCGACAAGAAGCATAGTTCAGCCCATTTTCAGTCCGGATCATCGCCGATCCGCTTACTGGCGTCCTCGCACGCGACTCGAGTCAGGGGGTCCGTGCACGCGGCTAGTGCATTCCACGCGGCCTCTCAACGGCGTTGCTCCAGTCATCGGCGGTCTTAACCCTGTGCCCTCCTCTCTTTTGCGCTGTACTGGCTTCGCTCTGAGCGTACTGTTGCCGACTTTCGACGTACATATGGCTTGTCGACTTACGTCGTCCTGATCATCTTATCGCCTATTTATCGGCAATCAAAACTCTGACAGCCCTGCGACTCGGTCTTCAACTTCGTTGACATTTTGATCATCAGTGCCGGCAGCACTCGGTTGAATTATGGCGCCTTCAGAACGCGTTCGTTGCCCTGTATGCTATAGCACCCGGCTCCGGAACACAAACTCACCGGCCGTCCATTCAGGCGTTCATAGGCAAGGATGGCAATTCCCCGTGCGCTGTCGTCCATTACGGTCCATGTCCGTAAGTTAAACATATTTCTGCTCCTGTTGTTTACGTCTCATGATCGTTATGCAGGTTCATTCATCCATTCGAAACTGGCTGGAGTCGTGCACCTTCACCGGACGCGACGACAATAGAGGCATTCCTCCGACAGATGCCTGTCCGAGGTGCACCGCGATCCGCGGAACAAGAACTCATGGAGGACGTATTTGGTGCTGATAGCGATGCAGACGAAGATGTTTCAACGGTGAACTCCTCCGGATGTCTGCCTTTGAGGCTTTCAACTGAAGTGTCTGCTTATCAGCAGAGTGGCCCTGGAGGCTCAGCGCCTCGCAAGATCCCGCAATGGAAGGATCTCACTCCTGCCACTGTTGCAGCAAACCTCGGAGCATTGAATTCTGCCCTGGCCCAACTAGAGTATCCGACACTCGAAGTCGATATGGACGGCATGGACACGGGTGAAGGGCCGTCGGTCTCGTTCTCGGCCACCGGCGGATACACATATCCGCACGAAGTACAGTACAGCCGCCCATTCAACACTGCGCAAACATTTGCACAGTCGTGGGCCGAAATGGAGAAGAATGCACAGAAGCAGTGGGATGTGGCTCATGGGGCGCAGCAGCTCCGGCCCGCCGGCGTCATTGGAGGACACATGAAAACGCGACCAGTTGTTATGACTGCTGGACCCTCTACAGCTCCCGGACCAACAGTACGTACAACTGAGGTCCGAGCCGAAATCACGCTGAAAGTGTCTGAAGTCGCCAGCGACTCCTCGGTCTCCAGACTTACCGAAACGAAGGCGGGAGAGCGGCGGGCCTAGCGTCAAAACCGTAAGTCGCTACATGTAACCCGCTCTCCTATCTGTCTTAAGCATGTTCAGGAACCTTCTTTGTCGAACCTTGCTTCCAGTGCTAAGCGGCCACGGCGAGAAGACACCCCGTTTGGCCAATCAATGGGGGAACAGCTCCGTGCTTGGAGAACAGTACTGCAGCCAATGCTCAGGCCCGAGTCAAGGGAGGGTGCCACACGAGAGGTACGTCCACCGCTGGGAACACTGCCGCTTGACTAATTGTCGCTTACAGAAAATGAGAGAGCTGAGCAAGATAATTGAACAATTGGAGGAAGCAAAGGACGATATTTCCAGAGACGTCCTAGGGAAACTCGTGCGTCTTTCTACCGCCGGTGAGGATTCCCGCTGATTTCTGCGTAGGTTGATCGTGGCGGTACAAAAATGGGGCTTGTTGTTCGCAAGTTGGCCGAAGTGAAAAATATGCCCTTCGAGGACGTGTTTCATGTCGTACAACGCGCTGGGAATCTGACAAGGTACTGGAGCGCCAAATTCGGCGTAGAAGATGGAGACGCTGGCTGAGGTGTGACAGTACTGAATGCAAGGAGGACAATGTGTGTGGGCTCCGTATGGTCCGAGGTTATCTGCGAGGCTGGTTAGAAATGGTTTAGAATGGCAATCCTGTACAATATTTGCAATCTGCTTGTTATCCGTTTCGTAATATGCGAGGTCGAACCATTTCTACCAGTCTGGACTGCGTTTTGCCAGGGAGTGCAACGATGAGTCGAGTCTGGGTGATGTTGCAGCGGAGGTGACGTGGTGTGGTTGTGGGAAGAGATTGGCAGGGGCAATACTACAATGATGCGATCGATCGGCGGCGATCAGACGCGTCCTCCTTTTGTACCAAAGCCAGACCTACCATACGGCTACGCGATAATCCTACTGAAAGCGACGATGATCCAGTTGAAATTGTCGCACATCAGATACATCTCAATGGCGAGGCAGCGAGTAGTCAACCGATCGATTGCCATATCTGTCCACGCTCCGCGGAGGCTCGTGCTGGCGCCTCCAATTTAGTTTACGCGCCTTCCTTTCGGAGCTGATACAGTGATCGCGCACTGGTTCCAACAACGCCTGATGCACTTTTGGGTGAACCAGCCGGCGTATCGCGCTGCCTCTGATAGGCTTGCGTGAGCGAGCCGGTGCGAACGTGAGTTAGGAACAGGCACGACCTCACACGAACTTGAGCGGGAGAGAAGGGAGGGATCATGCGTGTATGGATGCTATCAACACAGCCTTGTGCCATGCGACAACAACTTTTAAGGGCGCAATGCTTCCGTGTCCTCGACAACCCGTGTGTCTCTGGTTCATCAGCCAGGGCGTATTGTCGGCAACAACGGATGAAACTGCCGGGTTCTCGCTCCCACGGGGTTCAAGATGTGCTTCATGCTGCTCTTGGTCAATACATTGCTCTTTCAATCTCTGGATCTGAATGTATGACCGGAACACGTCCGGACCAACAGTGTCCGCCTACCGACATCGCGACACGCGTGCCTGTCCTGATGGAGATGGCGTACTTGTCGGAACGTGCCCCAGCTTCGAGCCAGATCGTTCTGCCTTATGGGGCTCGGACGGTACCCTGTATATGTGCCTCTCGGTCCATACAGGATCTAGGCGCGGGGGCAACGGTGATCGCAGCCAAACGTGTATGCCGACCGGGTGCGCTGGTGTGCCAGCGCGTCTACGCGATGTCGCAACACGCTTGGGGAAGCGGGAGACGTCGGCAGGAATTTCAGCGGTACCCCGCAGTACCCTGATCATCATATCAAGTTTCAAGGGTAACGAACCAACCTTCTGTGCAGAACATGTTTGCGAAATGGGGGCGCGTGAATCGACCATCGGGAGAGCTCTGGCCGGTGTTGCATGGGCTCACATCGGCATTGCACTCCCTTGCACCCAGGTTAAATATGCTGGTCTGGGAACTCTTGCTCGAGTCTTTCGGAGCCGCCAGCCCCTTCGCTCCTTGGTCTTTACTTTCTGCTGTTCTCCTGTGTCTTGACTCCCAACATGCTATTCCGCAGCACCTCTCGCAAGACGAGGGAGCGCGAGCCCTCTTTCTTCGGCAAGCTCGCTGCTCTATTGACTCCCCCACCGTCCCCGCGTCACTCGCCCAGCCCACCAGTCGACACCGCGTTCGAAAGACATCCTCATGAGCGTCGCGGGTCTGACGACTCAACCTCTTCCAAATCCTCCACCTTCACCGCCATCTCCAAGCCCAAGTCTCCCACCCCCTCGCGCACGCTCTTTCACCAAAAATCGCTCGCGTCCATCCATCCAATCCCCTCGCGCAACCCGGACTTCATCGAGCCGCGTTCCCCACCTGCATACACCTGCGCGTTCAAGGATTGCTGGAGCGACTACTGTCCGACGCACAACCCCAACGGCAGTCGGAAGGTCGCTCAGGCGCGGCGCGTAGCGAGCATGAAGAGCCTGCGTCGGCTGCACACGGCGTCACAGGCGACGATGGCTGCCTCGGGATCGAGCACAGGCCCAGGTTCCGCGCTGAGCATGGGAAGCCTGACCTCTCGCAGCTCTGCGAGCACACCGCCGCTCCCGCCCAGCCCGCCCGCAACAGCCCGCTACGAACGGAAGAATTACGAGTGCTACGCGAGCAACTGCGTAGCGACGAACTGCCCCAAGCACGGGGCGGCGCTCACGCGGCCGACTTCCGCCCCGCCTTCGCCGATCACCGCCTCGCCCTCCGACATCCTCTACTTCCCCCTCCCACCAGGGACGGTGCCGGTGCCCGCGATCCCGCCCCGCCCGCAAGCCCCAACACCGGAGCGCATGGCCGACCGCCGCCCGTCCTTCTCCCGCGCAGCAACGACCCCGGAGGTCGTCTACCCCACGCGGTCGCACGCACCCCGCCCCTCCGCCTCCTCCCGCGCCTCCTCACGCACAGCAACGGTCCCGGAGGTCGTCTACCCCACGCGCTCGCACGCGCCCGGCGTCTCCACCTCCTCCCGGGCCTCCTCACGCACGGTACACGCCGCGCCAGAGCCGGAGCGAGAGCCAATGCAACCGCTCAAAGTCGTCAAGCGCGTCAAGTCCTTCGCGCCCTCCGGCTCCCTCTCCCTCCAGCCGTCGAAGAGCGCAAAGGACATGGAGCAGGCGCTGCGCGACCACAAGCGCGTCGTCGACTCGCGCGGTGCGAGCATCAGGGCCGTAGCCGAGCTTTCCCCACCACCCCCACCGCCCCAGCCTCAGAGACAGCGCAGCTCGCGCCGGCAGCGGAGCGTGACACTTGTCCAGGAGATGCTGGACCACCCGTACGCGACCGCACGGCCCGTCGCGTACGCGGTATGATTCATGCGCCTCTGGCAGGTTGCATGTGCCCATCGTATTCTTGTCTTTTGTTATAATTTCTTGGGGATTTTCAGCTTCGTTCCTTCTCGCATCATATGTGATACCTTTATGCCATCATTTTCATTCCTGTTGTGCTATTGTAGTCCGATACTTACAAGAAGTGAATCAAGCTGGCCTGTTGGAGACCAAGGTCTGGCACACCTGTTTGAAATGAGAAGAAGTCCGTATAGCCCCTGCATTCGAAAGAATGTACAGTCCAAGGAGAGATGTGCATATGTGAATGTATGGTGAGACGATAGTGTTAGAGCCATTCCGCCCCCGAAGAGAGGAAATCATTCACGCTGAGGGTATTTTATGTACGAAACCATTTGGATAAGAAAGGAAAAGATGAATGCGTTAAGGTTGGGCACCTCCCCCGCGCTGTAACCGACCAACGCATCCTCAGAAACCTGGGGGAGGGTATGGGGAGCACGAGCTGCCGGCGCAGGAGTAGTCGGGGTTGTAGATCCCCGACTCGAAGTCGGCATTTGCGACCATGCGGGTGGGCCCGCTATCATAGTACGCGTAACAGAGGCCCGTGCTCGTCTGCCACGAGCCGATATCGCAGTTCGTCGTGGAGTCGCACAGCTCCATGCACACCGCGAAGGAGGGGACGACGATGGGGTCGCCGAGGAGGGAGATGGCGCCCGTGACTGACGTGTCGCACCAGTCCGTATACGTGCACCCGCACGTGCCCCCGCCCGCGTGGTCACCACAATTTGTCGAAACGACGGACCGCTTGCCCTTCTTCGCTGTCCAGATGCCGTCCGGGTACAGGTTGGCGCGCTCAATGACCTCGTCTCGTGTTGCCTGCCGGAGGGTTCGGGGGATGGCGACCGTCCGAGTCGCGGCGGCGGCGGCGGTGCCGAGCCAGGCGAGAAGGAAGGCGAAGGCGAAGAAGAGCATGTCGCTCAACCATAATGAGTCGGTGATGATAGAGCTTCGCGGAATGTATACGACGTACCTTGGCAGGGGCCGTTCACTTCTCCGAGTCTTGCCGATCGAGCAAAACGGCAGCTCGGAAGCGCGCATGTTTGTCGTCCGCCCAAAAAATGCGCTTCCGCATTCCGGCGCATATCATCATCGTTTCGTCTGCACCCTGCGCCCTCTTATTATTAGCCTCTGCACACCGCCCGCTTTTTCACTGAGGGACGTCACCGCCGACATTCCCGCCTGCCAAGCCTCCACACACGGTCTCACGCCGCTTTCTCCTCACCACCGCATAGACCGGGACAGTCGCAGGCCGACGACCGCATACCGCTTGCTTATCTAGACGCCTACTACGGCACAAAATGGCCACTGCTGCCGCACCTGCACCGGCGCCTGCGCCGGCAGAGACGAGCACTACGCTCTCCCTCGCTAAAATACTCGATGAGGACCTCCCGCCGCCCGCTGAGGACCAGCCGATGGCGGGTGCGGATGAGAGCGAGGATGAGGAGGAGCGGGTCGTACGACATGGGTATTGCATAGAGTGCGAGGGTGCGCATTCACTGCTCCTTCAAGTCTAAGCGCGAACTGACAGTCTAGCGCAGACCAGCCCGCACAAGTGCGATGTGAAAACTGCGAGGACGACTACTGCGAGGTCTGCTACTCCGCCCAGCACCGGAAAGGGAACCGAAAACGGCACGCGTCTACAGCGCTTGGTCAGCCGCCCGCGAAGCGGAAGAAGACCGGCGTGGTCGTCAATGGGAGCAATGGCGTCGCGGCTGGTGTCGACGGGGAGAAGGCCGAAGATGTGCCGGATGACGTGGAGGAGGAGGACGACATGTCGACCGACGCACCCGACGCTGCCCTGCTCCCCGCGCCCATAGCGGACCCCAAAACGGCGGGGGATTACTACCTCCAACGAGCCAAGTACATCCCAGTGCGACTAACGCTGAACGAGCGCAAGTACCTTCGACTATTGGAGGCCGCGCTGAGCGTGAGCGAGTACACGGACCGGGTGGACATCCTCTCCTACTCCTCGTCCAAGGTCCAGCGCATCCACCAGCAGATCAAAGAACTATGCTCGATCCTGTCCGGCCTGCTGCTCGCGGCGGACTACAAGCAAGGGCAGCAGCTGTTCACGGACCGCGATTTTGCCCAGAACGAGAGCTGGTTTCAGGACGTGTTCGAGCTCGGGAGGAGGTTCAAGATCATGAACCCGGATAAGATGAGGGGCACGTACGGAAAGCTCATGTACCTCCTTCAGGATGCGCAGAACGCGCAGGTTAGGGATATGCTCCAGTTCACGTGTGTCAAGCCGATCAAGGTGCGTGTATTCAGACCTGGTGCATGTTCAATATGCTCATATATGCCAGACCGTGTACGGCGTGCTCGAGGAAGGCGGCGCCCTCGACCTGCTGAAGGACGACCTGATCTCCCTCGCGACACGTGAGATCGTCGCGGGCACCCGACCGCGGTACGAGATCCAGCGAGAGATCAAAGCGAAGGAACGGGCGATCGAGGCGCTCTCTGCGCGGTACTCTGGCCCGCGCTCCAGCGGGCACATCACCCAGGAGACGATCAAGCAGTGTCTGTACTCGATCGGCGACAACCACGCGTTCCTCCGCGTCAACCGCGATCCGTGCGAGATCATGATTGGCTTTTTGAAGAAGTACTTTGATCCGAGGGATGCCAAGGGCGAGAACGCGAATCTTGCCATTCGGATTGGGAAGGGCGGGGCGAGGCTCAGCCATGATCATTCGAAGCAGTATGCGTATGTGCTGCAGAGCCTCACGCTGTGGAGGGAGATCTTGCATGGTGCGCATATATGCGGTGCTGCACGCGCATTGACTGACATGTATGCAGACATGTTCCGCCTATGGTCATTCGCCGAGGAAGACCTGCTCGCGGCGGCGTCCCCCTACCGGCTGCGCGACACGGGGCAAGGGCTGAACCGTGTGCAGCCTGCGCCAAAAACCTCCCGTCTGATGCACTCGATCCTTCACAAAGCGCAGCAGAACATTGGTTCGTGGGTGGGCTCGTCGGTGATCCACATGGGGGACCACAACGTGCCCAACGCACTGCTGTTCATCGACAAGTACAGCCAGATCTACCGAATCCTCCTCCCCATCAGCAACGTCCTCCAGCAGATCCCGACGCTGTTCCACGGGAGCGGGAGCCTGCGCCAGTACGCGGAGAGTGAGTATGGGGGCGTGGACAAGCTCGTCAGGGAGATATTGTGTGATTTCTTCCGGCACGCGTTCGATGGGTCTGGAGGTGCGTCCCCTCCTCAATACATGCCTTCTTTCCTTTCTGACTTGTGGCAGCGGACTCGTACTTTGACGCTGGGTCGTGCATCGACGGGCGGCTAACGAGCGCGTGGAACTGGTGCAGCACGCTCGAGAAGAAACGCTACTTCCCAGTGTTCCTATTGTGCGGCTTTGTGGGCTTTGATGGGCAGTGGTAGCCGGCCCTGTGAGGCGGGTGTCGTATATATTAGATGCTATATCCTAGAACGGTCGGAGGGGTATAGAAGTAATATAACCTCGCGCAACCGGGGTGTTATTTCTTGATTGCCTACTCGTCGGCTCCAGCTACTGAAAGCAGAAGGCCGAATGCCCGAGGGGGAACGACGTCAGCCCAGCCCTTTTGCGTTCGGCGGAATGCCGATGACGTCGCGCCAGGGCTTATCGCCGACGGACCCTGAGATCATGCGCCCAGCTCCGGACGCGTCATACCCCGCGTGCTGGGATTTGACTTCCGATTTCTGCAGTCGAGCTGTCGAGTCATTGTGCCTGCTGACCCCGATACGCGGAGGGTAAGCGCCCATGGATGCTTGTGGCTGCGACGCCCCACACCCCCACGGATTGGAATGAGGAATGAGCGGACCGCGCCAAGAAGGAAGGATTTAAAGGAGGAGAGGGCGGATATAATCCTCATGCTTGTTGCCCCGCCCTCGCCCTCGCGCTTTTCCGCTTCCAAGAGCTTATTCCTACTCCCAGGGGCTGCCTCTATCGATTGATTTCTCGATTTAACTGCTCAGATCTGACCGAGTTTGCACACTGCTTGACTGGCTCTGCTTGATCACGCAAATATGACCTCTCCCCGCCCGTCCCATATCCCCGACCCCACCGAGCCCGAGCGGGCCGACGCCCCCCTCCCGCGCCCTTTGACACCCACAAGCGGCACTCAAACAACACACGAGAAACCCTTATTGGGTTCCGACGTGGAGCACCACGAGCGGGCGTCTTCTCCCTCTCCTGCTGTCACCGACCCCGCTAAGCCTCAGGAGCATCATGCGCATGCACATGGACTGGCCCGCGGGTTCTCGAGGCACGGCGACCCTGCCGCTGAGCTTCTGGGGAACAAGCGCGTGACTGTGACTGAGGAGGATAATCGGAGAATCGCGCGCAAGACGGACCATGTGATCCTTGTCATCCTCTGCTGGGTGTACTTCCTGCAGATCCTCGACAAGAGCGTCATCGGGTACAGCGCCGTGTTTGGCTTGCAGGCGGATACGGTGCGTCGATTTACTCTGCCGTGTAAAGGATGACTAGAAGTAGCTGACGCCCGCACAGGGCTTGGTGGGAAACCAATACTCCTTCGTCGGCTCGGTGGGGTACATCGCGCAGCTCGGCCTGCAGCCCTTCAGCACCTACCTGATCGTGACCATCCCCCCACGCACGCTCATGCCCGCCATCGTCTTTTGCTGGGGGGCGGCGCTGACGGGCATGGCCGGCGCGCACAACTACGGTGGGCTGGTCGCTACGCGTTTCCTGCTGGGGTTGTTTGAGGCCGCCTGCTTGCCCCTCTTTACAATCATTACGATGAGTTGGTATCGGAGGGCAGAGCAGCCCACAAGGATCGCAGCGTTCTATTCGACCAACGGGATTGCGTGAGCTCGCTCCCCTCTCTCCTCCCGGGTGTAGACGCTGATCATGTTACAGGACGATTATCGGCTCTGCGCTCGTCTTTGGCCTCGGGCATATCCAGTCTACGACCCTCCATTCCTACCAGATCATTTTCCTCGTCTTTGGGCTCATCACCGTCCTCTCCTCTCCCTTGATCCTCTGGAAACTCGACAACGGGGTCACCTCTGCGCGGTTCCTGACACCCGAGGACCGGCTGCGCGGTGTCGAGCGGCTGCGGGCGAACCAGCAGGGCACAGGCAGCACAGAGTTCAAATGGCGACAAGTGCTCGAGTGCTTCCTCGAGCCCAAGACATACCTCTTCGTAGCCATGACCCTCCTGCTGAACATCGGCGCGAGCGTGACCAACACTTTCGGTCCGCTCATCATCAACGGGCTCGGCTTCGACCCGTACATCTCGAGCTTGCTCAATATGCCCTTTGGTGCCGTGCAGTTCATCGTCATATTGCTCAGCAGCTGGGCAGCGTACAGCTTCAAGAACAAGGGTTACATCCTCCTCGCGATCACCGTCCCCGTCGTCGTCGGATGCGGAATGCTCTGTAAGCCCCTCTCCCGCACCATCCGCTGTGCCTTAGCAGCTGACATCCTGCTAGTCGGGCTTGGCCGCGGCACGCAATATCAAGCGCCCCTGCTGGTCGCCTACTACCTGCTCGGCTTCCTCTTCGGCGGCAACCCGCTCATCGTCAGCTGGATCGCGGGAAACACCGCGGGCCAGACGAAGAAGAGCACCGTCATGGCTTTCTGTGAGCTGTCACCTCGATCCCAGTGAGGAGTAAGATGCTGACGAGCGTTTAACGGGATCTAGACCAGGCAGCAAGCTCGGCGGGGAACATCATCGGCCCGCTTATGTTCCAGAGCGCGGATAAGCCGTACTACTACCCTGGGCTGAAGGCCACGCTCGGCGTATTCTGCGCGCTGTTCGGGATCGTCATGTACGTCGTTTGTCCGCGTAGTTGGGTGAAGACAGCTGATGGGCCGTGTTCGTTTCAGCATCCAAATCTTCAACCTCATGTTCCTCAACAAGCTCAAGGAGAAGCAGCGCGTCGCTAACGGGAAGCCTGCCAAGCTGCGCGATCTGTCTATGACGAAACACTATGTGCAAGAGGACGAGACGGAGGGAACGGTCGAGGGCGGGGACAGGAGGCAGTGGGGCGCGAATGCGTTTGCTGATATGACTGACAGTGAGCGTGTTTCCTCGATATCAGGCTGCATGCTGATGCGAGACAGAACAAAATGACGAGTTCTTGTATGTTCTCTGAAGGGATTAGGTGGAAAGATATTCAGAACCATGCTTCGTTCACATGTAATAGTAATCGTGAGTGGCGTCGCGCAAAGTAAATTTCACATTGCTCAGGATACATGACTGGTCATCAGGTACATTCTCATAGTCATAACTTACGCATTCATGCGCCAACATACCTCTTGACCTCCTTCCAAATGTCGAGACCCATTACCCAAAACCTCTTATAAGACATACACGAACTCGTCGTTTTGCTCTGTCGTCGGGATCAGCAGTGCCCTCCTGCAGCTTTTGACGTACTCACGGTCGGTTAGATCCAAGAAAGCCTGATCTCCCAAATGAGCATGGGGAGATGCCTCGGCGCCCGCGAGCGTTTCGTCGTTGGCCTGTTCGAAGTGGTTCATCATACTCAAGTCGCGCAGCTTGGCCGGCTTTCCATTGGCAACGCGCTGCGCTTCCTTTCGTCTGTTGAGGTACATCATGTTGAGAATCTGAAGACTACATGCGGGTCGTGTTAGAGATGCGAATATGAAGGTGCGTTTCAACGCGTACATGTAGACGCCGAACAGGACACAGAAGCACGCCATAGTGCCCTTCAGGCCGTTCTTGTAGTATGGCTTGTCCGCGCTGTTGAACATCAGCGGTCCGACGACGTTTCCGACCGAAGACGCGATTTGATCTGTAACAAGTGGGATTAGGGCCGGAGTCCACGTCATGTGGGAGGTAGAGGAAAGCTCACAGCAAATCATCACGGTGGATTTCTTCGTATGACCTGCAGTGTTCGCAGCCATCCAAGCCAGGATCAGAGGGTTACCACCGAACGTAAAAGCAAGAAGGTAGTAAGAGAAAAGCAGCGCTCCGTTCAGGTTCGAGGTACGGCCGAGGCCATCTATGACATTCGAATCAGTTTGATATTCGACATGCCGTTAGGGTCAACTAACAGAGTAGTCCCGTGCCGACGATGACAGGCAGACAGATTCCCATCAGGATGTAACCCTTGTTCTTGAAGTTGTATGCTGCCCAGACCGAGCTGAAGATGACAATGAGCTGTACCGCACCGAACGGCATGTTCAAGAGTGACGAGATGTACGGGTCGTAGCCGAGCCCGTTGATGATGAGAGGTCCGAATGTATTCGTTACAGCGGCCGCCACGTTGAGCAGGAAGGTCATCGCGAAGAAGAGATACGTCTTGGGCTCGAGCAGGCATTCCACTGCCTGGCGCCACTTGAATTCGGTCGTGCCTGTGCCCTGCTGATTGGCACGTAAGCGCTCTATGCCCTTAAGACGATCCTCCTGCGACAGGAAGCGAGCCTCTCCGATACTGTTGTCTAGCTTCCAGCGGATGGGGAAGGAGCTGACGACTGTGAGGAGCCCGAAGAAGAGGAAGATGATTTGGTATGAGTGCAGCACCGGACTCTGTATGTGTCCAAGACCGAACGCAAGTGCTGAGCCAATGATAGTCCTTGAGGGGGGGGAGTCAGATCGGTATAAACGGATTAAAAGCGACTAGCTTACGATGCACCATTAGTCCCATAGTAAGCGGCAATCCGTAATGGCTGCTCCGCTCGGCGATACCAACTCATGATGATGAGCTGGAACAGTGGCAAGCATCCGGCCTCGAACAAGCCAAGCAAGAATCTCGTCGCGACGAGTCCGCCGTAATCATGAGCACCAGCCATACCAGTCAAGCTGGCGCCCCAGCAAAACACTAAGACGGGCATCAAAACGCGCGGCCGGACGCGAACCATGATGTACGTGAGGAAGGGTAGAATGCCGATTTGCCCGAAGTATCCAACCGAGCCAATAAGGGAATATTGTGAGCCGACCAGGTGCTGACAGAGGCTTGTTTATCATCTAAAGGAAGAAACCCGGATAATGCTTACAGTGTCCGTCTGTAAGCCAAAGACCGCACTGTAGCCAAGAACCGACTTGTCAAGGATCTGCAGAAAGTAGACCCAGACAAGAATCACGAGAATGATCTGGTCTGTCTTGCGCAGGATGCGTGCGTTCTGAAAACGTGTCAACTCCGGTCGAGGACTGATACGAGATTTGCTCACATCTTCAGGAGTTACCATCACTTGCTTATCACCCAGGATTTGAGCGGCGAAGTCAGCATGCTTGAGCACTTCTGCGTCGATATGGGCATGCATTTCTTCATGGTGGGCGACCTCTCCTTTCTCATCAGCCACAGAGTCTTTGGTCGATCGTTGTTCTGCCATCCGTAGTTGAGATAGGGCAGTAAAGACTAGAGGCGCAAGGCGATTGTCCTTCTGGGGCGTTCAGGAACAAGACGCATGCCCCCCAGGGGGTTGCGGGGCAGAACCATACCGCGGGGAAGCTCTGTGGGGAAGGAAGCATCAACATGCACCGGTCCGCCGTTCCGCCCTGTTAATCAGCTCGACTTTGAATGCGGTGTTGTCTAATTGAGTTACAATTCTTGATCGAAGCGATGGGCTTGGGCTCTTCGGAATAACCGAACGTAAACGGGCACGTGAGGGGGGCGTTCGGGTATTCGGGATGTCCAATTGACCGATCATCCGTCCGACCTGACAATCGATAGAAGCGAGCGTTGCGACGGCGTGGACAGCATCCCCATTTGACAGTCTTGAAAGGCGGGGCTCCTCATTTGCGGGGTTACCGAGACAGCTCGTGAATCCCAGCGAAAGAATGTCAGGGCCTTCCCACGCGGCCGTGAAAATAGCGGGCACAAAGGAAGTAAGGCCCACGCGATGACTCCTGCATTCAGTTCCCGGCTTATCCGGTGCGCATTGCCGGGTCGGACAAGACTGGTCCGCGAGCGTGCCAAACCGCTGGCGTCGAACTGATGCTTGTTCAGATCAAGATCGACCTGCATGTCCAAAGGTGTATTGTACAAAGAGGGTTGTGATACTGCAAAAGCTCGGCCCGTTTAATTCAAACCGCACAATTAGAGCAAGCACCATGCCAAAACGCACGTACAAATTCCCACTAACCTATATATACTGTATATATATACATCCGCGCAGGATCTTCTACCGGAGTTGACCGCTATCCCACTCGACCCGTCGCTCTCATCGTCCTTCGGGATCCGTAGCACAAGAAGATGCGATGCAGCGAGCCGTTAGAGCTCAACCATGTCGGAATTGGTCCGACGCGTTCACGCATGCGAAAGAGATCGAGATTGTCAAGGTCCCAGAGCTGTCTTGAAGAATGCGTACGCTGAAAACTCTGGCCACGCGTCCAGTATGGTGGGAAGATACTGTTTACGCCATCCATCTAGTCGGGGAGCTACTTGGCGAGCCTTGGAGTACTCCCAATAGGAGGGGAGCCAGCCACTTTGGTGCCAATCTACGATCGCCAGGAGACTGGCAGGCTCGCCTTTCGAAGACGGCGAGATCATAATGTTTCTTGGATGAATATCGTTGTGTGTGAAGACAATTGCAGCGTCGTCCGACAAGTCCGCGCGCTTCTCCTTGCACTTGCTGTACTTTTGCCACTCAGGAACCGCCAAAGTTGCGAAATAATCGTGGAACTTTTCGACTGTGTTGAACGGACCGGGCCGGTCTGCATATCCCAAGAAGTTGATATCGTGGAATGGCTTTCGGGAGATCGCACCTGGAACATGCGACGCTCGATGAGAATCATTGACGGGATAGGCATTGACCCACCAATGAAAACGTCTCCATCGGGTTGGCGCAAGGTCCGTATTGATTGTACACATCTCGATAGATCTGCGCATAGCCTGGTCTTCTCATCCTCCGTAAGATTTGGCCATTCCGCTTCTAGCGTAGAGCCCCGGAGCAGTTCCATGTAGAGGAAGGTTTCGTCGCCCACTCGTGTCCAGCCGTAAATCTCCGGAACTCGAAACACCTCGGAGAGCGCTCGGCGAAGGAAGAAAAGACATTGCCCCTCTTCAACACTGGCGTTCCATCCAAATTTAACGAAAAGACCGAGTTCCGGGAAAGAAACTGTCTTAGATGCTCCGCCTAGGTCGTCTTTCACGCACCAACGCTGCCGCACATCCGCTGGCGACGGCAAAGCGTCAAGCGTATTGCGAAGGAAAAAGGTCGAGTCACGGAAATAAACAGTATCATCCGCCGGTAGCAGAGATCGATCCAGTACTGTATCAATCACAGGTGCTAGTGAGGAGGCCATTTCGAAGAGACGAGACCGCTTGTGCTCGATAGAAGACGTCGCCTTGTGCCGTCAAACCGTCGTTGTTGGCCTTCCACGGAAGCAAGGAAAACGTGGCGGAGGCAGAAAATCACGTGCAATCCATTCAAACGGATCTAATCCCCGTAAAGAACAAGGTTGAATGCCTTACCAAAACTCCGGACGACGGCCTCGGTACTGTAGTGACCTTCCAAGGATCTGCTGCACGTCTGTTCTTGTCCCTCCTGTCTCTACTTGAAGTCCTCTGTACTCTTTCTCTGTCTGATCTGGCAGACAGACTGTGAGCACGTGCACGCTAGAATTCCCGCGGACCCCACACTCAAGCGACGACGGTCCAGACCCCAACTGCTCTTTTCGGCGCCTTCTCTGTTGTGTGCTGGGCTGTCTTGTCAATCGGATCTGGAGACCCTGTATGAGGCACATGGATGCGGCAAGTCCTGCGGCATCCAGGCGGCAATGTAATAACTTAATGCGGCGCTGGCATCGAGCAGTGACGGCCAAGTGCCTGGCATTGTATGTGCATGAGTCTAATTTCAGGGCGCCCAGTAAGGACCGCAGGTCCTGCGGCATCGCTGTCAGGATGGAATCTGTCGCAACTGCTGGGACTTGCATATATAACACAGCACACTCGCTAGAGGCATCATCCAGCAAACAATTCAGCTTACATCCGCTGACAGGACAGCACAAGCTACGCTCAAACCTGTTTCAGTAAGTAGCTATACTAATTGTTCTACCAGTCCTATTTGACCTAATTCATGACACGTAGGAACCCACGTCATGTCAACGTGCGTTGCTGAGCTCATCATCTACTATGGGATGGACGGTGATGAGGACGATGCTGCAAAGTTTCATTGGGCACTGCATATTTTCGTGCCCGGTGAACGCAAGGGCAAGTTGATCCACGTGGTCGGCTCTCCTGGAACTACCTACCTGCTTCAGTTCTCCTTTGGCCACGAGTTGGCGGCGACAAACCAACAGTACGATCGCATTGATTTGGACAACAACGTCAATCCAGCTTTCATCGCGGACTACGTGGGACCTGGCTTCAGGGTGAACTGCCCGACCCAGTACAGCGATCGCTTCGAGCAGTTGGCTATCGCTGAGAAAGTCTTGCCGACGGATAATTGCCAGACCTGGATCTATCGATACGTGATTCGCCTCGTGAACAATGGTGTCCTAAGGCAGTCGGCTGCTCAAATCCTTCCGGAGGAGCATGCAGGTCGGGCTTAGGCCCTCGGTTCTCCTACAGCAGGACAATATTCGTAGTGTAAGTTGTCGATTGTAGCTCCGTAGACAGGAGAAGAGTAGATAATGCATGGCAAAGTTTGAGGTTTCTCTAGGATATTGAAGTCTGAGCGCCTATAGACTCGGAATTCCGATGAGTCTGCTTCCTAAAAAGGCAACCCTACCTCAACGAGGTGAGACGCGCCCCTTACGCGTGCATCATCCGCTTCCGCGTGCGCAGACCCTGCTGCGTCCCGCCTGCCTGGTTTCCCCACCAGCTTCTCGAGTCGCAGTCGTACGCAGGCGTGTGCACAGCTGCGTCTCTGTCTCGACATTGCACCTTGCACAACGACATATATCTATCAGTAACTGCATTGTCATCAGGAGTCACCACCGTCTTATTCGGCCTGCCGATCTCTTCATCCTCTGGCAAGCGATGTGGCCCACCTTGGGCGGCTCGGGGTCGTCGCTCAGCCCCGTTCTCCTCATACTATGTGGTCTATCGACATTGCTCGCCACGGTGGTGGGCGCAGCGAGCGTCTACTTCCAGCTCAAGAACTATCGAAAGCCGCATCTGCAGCGGTGAGCGCTTCGATTCATAAGTAACGAGACGGCCTGCTGAGTGTGTTGTGTCAGGCAAGTGATAAGGATCATGGTCATGGTCCCACTCTATGCGATATCCAGCTTCATCTCCCTCTTCTCCCTCGAAGCAGCATTCTTCATCGATGCATTTCGTGACATCTATGAGGTACGCCTCTTCAATCTCCTCCGTGTTGATACCTTCTAACGGGCGCTCATAGGCATACGTCATCTACTGCTTCTTCCACCTGCTTCTCGCCTACCTGGGCGGCGATCGTGCCCTGCTCATCATGCTGCATGGTCGACCTCCGAAGACGTGGCTCCCACCCGTGAATTTGTTCAAAAGCGAGTGTGATGTCAGTGATCCGTTCGTCTTTCTGGCATTAAGGAGAGGCATATTCCGTGCGTCCTGATACCGCACCTCACGAGAATCATGTTGACGAATATACAGAATACGTGCAGATCAAACCTATGCTCGCCGTTGCAACCATGATACTCAAGGCGACAGACCACTATCATGAGGGCACGTTCAGGTTCACTGATGGCTATCTGTATGTCTCGGTGATATACAACACCTCCATCTGCGTCAGTTTGTATTGTTTGGCAATGTTCTGGAAGGTCGTGAATCAAGACATCCAGCCCTTCCGGTGAGTTTCCATACTCATATTCTACAGACAGGAGTGCTCATCGCATGACAGGCCCGTCCCGAAATTCCTCTGCGTCAAGGGCATCCTCTTCTTCTCCTTCTGGCAGTCGATCTTCATCTCCATCCTCGCGGCATCCGGCGCCATCTCGCGCATGGGCCCGTATACCGATCAAGAGCACATTTCTATCGCCATCAACGACATGCTCATCTGCTTTGAGATGCCGTTCTTCGCCTTCGCGCACTGGTACGCGTTCGACTACCATGACTACATCGACAACTCTGTACGGCTCGCCGCACGCATGCCGTTCTACTATGCGGTGCGGGACGCGTTTGGCGTCAAGGATGTGGTGGAGGATGCGCAGGCGACGATGGAGGGCGGGACGAGCTACCGATACTACGAGCCTGCGGAGGGCGCGATGCACCAAGGCTCGGGACGCGAGCGGCGGATTCGTGCGGGGCTCCGGTATGCCCAGGGCGGGAAGAAGAAGTACTGGCTGCCGTTGCCCAGGAACGAGGGCACGCTCACTACTGGGCCGATCAGCGCGATCAATAAACGGTGGGAGGAACGCGAGCACGAGAGCGAGGCGTATGCACCGCTCATGGCCGAGCAGGCTGTGCATGTCGTGCACGGTGAGAACGGCGAGATTCTAGAGGACGAATTCGCGGAGGATGAGTTTGACCGGACGTCGCTGGACTTTGACCTGCCCGGAAGGGTGGACGAGAACGACCAGGAGGTGCTGTACGCCAAATCACGCTTGCTCGAGTTTGGGGACGGAAACTACCCCGTCATCGACTGCTCGGACGAGGCGGCGCGGCGCTGGATGCGTGAGGTCGAGGAGGGCATCGTGAGCGGGCGGATGAGCGCTGTTGGCCGCGGGGTGCGCGAGCGGGTGCGCTTGCTGTCCGAGCCTGGGGCAGGGATCGCCGCCGTCGTACCTGGGTACGGCACGCTCCCCCCGGACGGTTCGGCCCCGCACCAGCACCATGGAAACGGCGGTCCCGGCATGCTGGAAAGGAGCCAGTCCACGGACGGCCAGCCCGACAAAGGCAAGGGAAAGAAAGCGGAGCACCGGACCAGCATCTACGGCTCGTGGGCCGAAGTCAGCCCGGAGATACACGCCCCGCGGCCTATACCGCCGATGCCGCCACGCGACCTGCGCGACCGGTCGCGCTCCTCGAATAGCTCGCCCTTGCCCTCCTCGAGGGCGGTGGTGGACCTCGCCCCGCCCCCGCCGGACTTGGACGTTGATGGTGTGCGGCTGCATCTGGCGCGAAAGCGGCCGGGGCACGCGAGTGTCGGAAGCCTCTCCCCGCCGCAGGTGGATCGCGCGCATTCCCGCTCCCCGCTCGTCCCCCCCAGCCCGGGGAACAGCAGTCGCACTCATACACCTGTGATCTCCGGCCCTGGTGGCAAGGCTTTGCCGCCGGACGCGGTGGACTTGCTTATCGAGGACCCGGGGGAGGATGACGCGCCTCCGGCGATTAGGGCTAAGGATAACGGGCGCGCGGTGTACCGCCGTGGGCACCCTGGTGAGGAGGGGAAGGAGGTGCGTGTGGAGCATCAGGGTGGGGAGACGCGGGTTGAGGTGGGCAGGCCGAGGGAGGGGGACGGGACGGTCGCGGAGGTTGTGCCTAACGAGCCGCCGCCCGGGCGGGTGAGCGTGCTCGTCGAGCGGTATGATATGGAGAACAACCCTTGGGCTTAGCTTGCGCTGTGCGTATACCCTGACACGCGGATTATGAGGTACATGCACGAGGTTACGAGAGGGGGAGATAGATGTAGCACTAGCTTATGTTCGATAATGATTTATTCTTTACTTTCAGATCTTCTATTGAGACAGATACATGGAGGAGAGTGTTTAGAGGTGGGCAAGTACGCCGTCGATGCCGGTCTCCTCGAGCGAGCCGGGTTTGGAGTCGACCTGCTTCGCGTCAGCACACGCCGCTGGGAGTAAAAGATGATGCTTACGCCGACGTATTTGATCTTCAAATCGTCCAAAATGAGCGCATACCGCTTAGTCCTAATGCCCATTCCGCGCTCCGTGAGGTCCAGATCGAGCCCGAGGAGCTTGGACCACCCGGCGTAGGTGTCGCTCAGCATCAGGATCTCGTCCTTGATGCCCTGGAAGCGGCCCCAGCCGGACATGACGAACTGGTCGTTTGCGGCGATGAAGGCGACCGTGTCGGCGCCTTTTGCCTTGAGCTCGGCGTACCGGGCTACGAAGGGGGGGAGGTGGTTCGCGTGGCAGGTCGGCTGTCCGGCACAGAAGGGTTAGGTGCTGGGGGAGAGGGAGGGGAGGGGAGGGGAGGGCGCACGGTGAACGCCCCGGGGACTGCGACTAGTACGACCTTCTTGCCCTTCCACGCCTCGGTGGAGATCTTGTTCGGCACACCGCACGCGTGGCCGTCCTCAAGCGCGGGAGTCCAGGGGATGTAGTTGAACGTCCCCTCGGGGATGGTGTCGCCTACTTTGACTGATGCCTGTGCGTGGGTCAGCCCCGCTCGCTGTCTCTAGAATCTGAAAGGAGGCGCACCATTCTGCTTGCTGTTACTGTGTAGGGTCTGAAGGTGCTCGGTCTGAGGTGGTGGAAAGGAGGAAGCGGGAGCCGGTGTGCGAGTCGAGCGAGTGTGATGGTGGAAGACGCCATTGCCTGCGCTGCTTATGTACTTCTCCACTCGACCCTGCACGACAATCAGATGTCCCATCGACCCGCGAAGCCGAGCAGCCTAGCACCGAATCTCCGATGAGGGATGCTGACGTAATATGCCGCGGAGTGCGAGGCGCCTGAGGAGCGGAGGAAGTTCACGCGACGCGCCTGGAGTTCAACACCCGCGCGCGTATCCTACCTGCGCCTCAATCGCTCGTTGCAAGTCATCTCTGTCTGACAATCTTCGCTCCTGCTACTCCTTACTCATCCTACGAACGAACATGGTATGCCTCCCGCTCTCCCCTGCTCCTCCGAGGCACGCTGCTGACCTCGACCCGCAGCCCGCATCCGCACAGCAAGAAGCCGAGTACCGCGAAGCCTTCGCACTCTTCGACAAGCGCGGCACGGGGTCCATCCCCCGTGAGCAGCTGGGCGAGCTCCTCCGCGCCTTGGGGCAGAACCCGACACAGGCCGAGGTGGAGAGGCTGCAGCAGGCGGCGCCGAAGGAGGGTGAGTCTGTTGGCTGGTGGGACTCGGCTGAACGGGGCTGACTGCGCGCTAGTGGACTACAAGAGCTTCCTGCAAATACTCCTCCGACCAGACGGGTGGAAGCCCGCCGGGACAGCCGGTGCGTCTTCTATTCCGCGCCGCCCATCCCCTCCCGCTGACGGACGATACGCGCAGACGAGTTCATCCGCGGGTTCCAGGTGTTCGACAAGGAGGGCAACGGCTTCATCGGCGCTGGTGAGCTGCGGTACGTGCTCACCCAGCTGGGGGAGAAGATGTCGGACGAGGAGGTGGATGAGCTCATGAAGGGCGTGTCGGTTGGGCCGTGCGTGCTTCCCTTCCCCAATTTTGCGCTCATGCTCATTTTGGTGAGACAGGGACGGCAATATCAACTATGAGAGCTTTACGAAGATGATCCTGAGCCAGTAGACATTGGGGAGCCGGGGAGGGGAACGGAGACGTGTAGGATTCCGTAGGAGACGCATATGTTATGAACTCGTTCTACATCGTGCCAGTTCTGCCGTGAAGCTGGTCCAGTGTGGTTCTGCAGCTTGCTGTAGGAGGGCTGGGTGAGACAGTCTCATGGTTGGTGACGCTGACATGCTTGTTGGTTTGAGTCTATGTGGATGTTCGTACATTTCCAGAAGATTACAGGGACATCGCAATCAGCGACAATACGGAGACACGAACGCGTCATCACGAACATTCGTAGCAGTGTCCACCTTTCTGCGATGTATTTAGCAAGTTGTGAGAGAAAGCTACGGGTGGATGGCACCCACTTTCGTTAATTAAACTCGAGGCCAAAAGAGTAGATCGCCGTCGAGTCATGCGAGGAGGCATGACACTTAGGGACAGAGGGAGGAAAGTGTGACGCGGTGATCAGAGAATGTGGATATAGTGCAATATTTTGCACCCTAGACATCGACGGCGCCTTGGCTAAGTTGGAAGCTCTAGAAGCCTCAGTCGTTGACTGGGTGCAGAGTATAGGCTGTCCTACTGGAGGCGTCAGATCGAGTCTCGGGTTAGGAAATCACATTTCCTTAAGTTACCCGCCGGCTTCCTGGGCAGTCGGGACGGAGGGGCTTCGCCTGACCAGCGAAAACCTACGGGAACAAAGGGCGGTGGGCCGGGGAGGAACGAGACACTCCTTTTGTTATTCCTTCGTTTGGTATTCATTACTAGTACTCAGCTCTCTCGTCTCACACCTTGCTTGCTCTTCAGTATGTACATCACCGCTCTCGTTGGCGATGACTCGGAGACGATGCTTCCGTGTCCGTGCGCGTTGTAGTCAGACGAGAAGGCACGCGTTCGACGCGTCGATCACCAGTTGACGACCGCCATCTCGCCAAAGCACCGTGGTGCTGATCGCCGTCTCGTCTGCCCCAACCGTCCAACGTCTCAACAGCAGCAACCTCGGTCCTGACGGTGAGACGTGCTCGACTTGCTCCCGTCAAGTCGCCTGGTTGACAAGGTACGCGCTTCACGCATCGAACTTGCTCTCGTTCACCACCGCCATCTTTCACATTTCACTCTCAAAGCATGTTCTCGATACTAAACTCTCCGCACATACATATGCTCCACGACGTCGACGAGGATAGCCCGACGCTCTTCGCTCCGTTGCGTCTGGTTTGCGTCGTTGTGCACTATTCGAACGTCTCCTCGGCTGCAGTGTCGTCTGCCAAGTCGCCTCCGAGTCTTAACTACGACGTCCTCTACCTAATACTTAGCCACGTCGATGACAAGCGCGATCTCGTCAATGCATGCTGCACGAACCGGGCGATACGCGAGATCGCAGAACGCCATCTATATCGTGTGATCAAGCTCCGTCGCCTTCGCCACCTCGCTTTGCTGTATGCTACGCTAAGCAGGCGGCATGACTTGGCGAGTAGGATCGACGAGCTCACTCTTGTCCTTATCGATCGCCGCAAGCATTATCGTAACGACCTACGGATGCCCTTTATAAACGCATCACTGCGCTTATTCTGTCGATTTCTCTCGCTTCCTACTCACGTCAAGTCTATCACTTTCGGCTATCGTGACTATCGGGGCCCTTGGCGTTTATATGTTGCTAGGAACCTGTTCAAGATTGCGGTTTCTTCGACCTTGATGCCCCTCAAAACCGGGCTATGCCAGGCAGGCGGTCATCAGGAGCTGGACGGACTGCCAATGCTTGACCCGCCACAGGTCTCCGTTCTCACCGTCCTGCCTATGTTGCAGCGTTTATCTGCTCGAAATGCGGTCTATGTCGTACTTGCGGCTGGACGACCCGTGCGAGAAGTTCGTTATATCACGGGCGGGTTCGGTCCATTGGGTGTTGGCTTATTACGTGCCTACCTCTTCTTTCTTCGAGATTCCGCAGCTTCTATCACCAGCCTGGAACTTGACTGGTCGGGTCCTAGTCTCGTAGTGATTCAGATGACCATTGCCAGTCTGCCGTACCTAAAGGAACTGTCCTTGCAAGTGTGGGGTCTTTCGTCAGATGTATGTGGAGCCGTAACTCTCTGTCACGGCACCCTAACGTGTTACTAGATCCTAGACAATGCCAACGCAGAAAAGATTGTTAACGGCTTCCAAGGCATAAAAGCGCTGGAAAACCTTACAGTGTGCGTGCATGACACCGACGACATCGACACTATTTCCGAGGGCGTATTCAACGTTTCAAGTATGCTCGACCGTATCAGCACACTCTGCCCTACATTACAGTATGTGAAGGTAATGGACGCGGAGATGTTTTTATGTGACATCACGAGGACACATCCCACTTCCACATTTAAGAAGAGCGTGCGAGCATGGACGTCATCACCGGAATGGGTACACGAACGAATGGTCGCCGAACATTCGGAACACTGTCAACCTTCATGCGGTTTTTCGAGCGAGTTGCGAGAGGAGTTAGGGGATCTTTCGCTGCTGCCTTCGTCGATGGAACTTGAGGAACAAAGGGTAGATCGCTGTCATGTCATGTGACATTGCCTCGCATGTAATACAAGTTAGGGAGCTGAATTTGAAGCTAGACTACACAATTGGCAGCGTTTTGAGAGCTCACCCTTCATTTACCCCCTATCAGACTTACAGTACATTGATATCGTCCCATTCAGCAATATTGAGGGGTGAAATCAGGTTGGTTTTACGAGAAAGCTTCTTCAGGTCCCTCGCAGAGTAATGTGGGCATCTGCTTCCGAACATTGTTTACATGCGAAGCGAACTATCGCCCTTCCGACCGTTTTCTCTACTCCTCTCGCTCTCGAAGATGTCTAGTCCACGAGTATCGGGCTGCTTGCGTCTTCCTTACGAGCTCATTGACTACATCGTCAGTCATGTCGACAGCAAGCACGACCTCGCTCATATGTGTCGCGCGAACCGTACGATGCGCGAGATTGCCGAGCGATACCTGTACCGAGCGGTCACACTGCACCGTCTCGACATGGTCGCATCCTTTTATGCTGCTATCTCCAGACGATCCGACCTGGCCCGTCTAGCTTCTTCCCTAACTCTATGCGTTGCACCTGACGCCATTCCTCTCCCAACACCATACCTGCGCCTGATCTGTCGCCTCCTCGTTCTTCTTACCCGCCTCACCGATCTCGCTCTCGACAGCGTCCCTAATAGACGCGTTCAAGAATTCCTTACCCTGAACTTTCTACAATACACCTTTCCTTCGATCTGGAGCCGAACTACGTTTCACCGTCCAATGGTACATCCAATGATAAACCCGAGCGATTGGATTTCTGAATCAAACTACAATGAGGAAATTATGCGCGCATGCCACGAGTTGTCAAGCGTCTCGAGTCCAGCTAGTATGCTTCCCATGCTCCGCCGTCTGCAGTCTAATGCACCTCCGGATGTCCTGCTGTTTCCGGGACGGCCCATCGAAGAATGTCGACTCCGCTGTGTTTATGGCCCTACTCCTGAGGGGCCTCATCTTCACGAAATTGTCGCCTATCTCAGTCTCTCGACTGCCTCTCTTCGCCACCTCGAGGTTTCGTTGTGGGCTGTCACTGCCCCGTTCTTTACTTTGCTGGCCACCAACGCCCCACACTTGGAGACACTCGAGCTGGTCCATGAAATCGTTGACCTAGAGGTAAAGTGCAACAAAAGGGTTCCTCCCAGAGGCTGACACTGCTTCCAGCTCATAGATCCGGCTCATTTGGGCGAGCTCATTGCTGCCTTCAGACGGTTTGAAGCGCTCAGAATGATCATCTGTCGATCTTACGATGAGTTCGTCAATGACGTCATCAACTTGTCCCCTCTTGTACGCCAACTCGGAGAAGTCTGTCCTACGTTGCAAACGGTCGTGCTCAACCACCGGGCCGGCTTCGCCTGCACGACGAATCAAACTCGACCCATTACTACACTTACCAGGGATGATGGGCACTCATTGTCTGCTGGTATATGGAGGCTGGACAGAGCGCGAGGCCATTCGACTTCTTGTCGGCCTCACTGTGGGAGCTATGGCCAACAAAATTATCCGCAACCTGGAAGTCCAGTCGATCGACAAGAATGGTGCTATATCATGTAGTTCCCCCTGACTGCCCCCACAGGAGATCGGTATGCGGCAAGAGCATTCAACTGGATTATTTGACTCCGCCGCCGAGAGCTGGGTTTGTGGCGAGCGAGTTCACTTACCACATCCAATATGTGGTGACACCACAATCCATCCTCCTTCGAAAAGCGTGGCGTCAATTCCGGCAGCATATTCACCACCTTAATGCTGCGGTCTATATAAAGCGGTTCTACCCTTCTGTCTGGTCTTCATCGCTCCTCTTGCATCCTTCCAAGTCTCGACGAGGTCTCGCATGCCATTCACACAGGAAGACTTGAGAGGACGATCCGAAGACTTCTGGACAGGCGCATTCCTCAACGAGAAGGGACGTTACCCTCAGCCCACTGGCTATTCAGAGGAGCTCGTCAGCGATCTCGTCTCACCCCAGTTGAAGCCTGCTCTGCCGGTCCCCTTACCTACCATTGCCTCCACAGCGCCTCGCAGGAGCTCACTCCGCCCTGTGCTTGCTTCTGGAGCACAGAAGAAGACCAAACAAGTCCACTTCGACATGTTTCGCCGTCGGTCCACCACAAACACGGACCCAAGGGCGCCCACCCAGAAGGAGATTCAGAGGCTTCAGCAAAGCGAGATGAAATGGCGCCACGAAGCGATTCTACTTAACAACGCTCTGCGGCGATCCTCGACTCCAGCACCTGCACCAAGCGTGTCCTCGTTCCCGGGTGCATACGCCCTTCAGCGCCAGTATGCCGCATCGACACGGTCCACCCCAGTGCAGTACGTCCATGGCTGGCCCGGTCCGTACGCCGACACTCGCGCGCTCAACATCGCCCTCTGGCACGCGCAACAACAGGAGCATCAGCGACGGCAGCAGCAGCCGGTCGTTCATCCCTGGGGATCTCGCAGTCTCCACAAACCACGCACCGTCTTCCTTCCCACGCGCAGCAGGGAGGAAGCCTACGCCCTCCCGGTGATCCAGCCCGTGTATCACCCCGAGCATTCGCAGCCATGGTTTACGCCCGCTCCAACCCCGTTGCGCCAAAAGCTGGTGTTCGGCAGCGACGATCCCCCCGATCCCCTCTCCCTGCGCTCCGCCCACCCCGTCCGATATGATGGCCAGTGGTATTCAACTGCCCAACATCTTCTGTTCTTCCTCCGCCTCGAGCCTGGACTGCACGCTCCCGGCGTCTTGAAGGACTTCATGGAGCTACCGAACCCGCAAGTGGCCGCTGGTCGCCACCCAGGCGCGCTGAGGAGTGACTGGTGGACCCGCCCATCGCTCAGGTGGGAGACTGTGAGATTGGTGGTGAGAACTAAGCTGGAACAGCATGAACATGTAAGGCGCCAGCTTTGGAAGACCGGGAGCAAGGAGTTGTGTGATGGGGAGGATGGCGGTAGGGAGAACTTGGTGGGGAAGGCATTGATGGAGTATAGGAAGGAGATGCAGTATTGGCCGGCCCGTACGCGGGCTTAAGGAAGGACGGAAGACAGTGGGGCCACGGGTTGCGGGCTAAGCCATCCAAAGGCCAACAAGCCGACACACATCACTATCATTGATACGATTTCTTTTCCAGTCACACTCTTCTTCCCGTCTTTTGAAATCTGTCTTGCATTAGCATAGCCCCATCTTGGGAAAGCTACAACCTGTCCTTACAATGCATGCACCTCTCTCCACGACGATCCAGCGCTTTTCCCGGACGAGTCAGCCAGTCGAACTCAGGGACAACAACCTGCCGAGCCTTGGGTTATGGAAGGCCCGGGCCTGCGACGGCCCAGTAGGGCCGGTCCGGCCTAAGCACCGAAAGCCATGGCGCTAGTAACGCAACCCAAGGTCATCACCAGATAATCGGATCGAAGGAAAGCTGACGGAGCGCAGCGCTACCGGATCTTCATCATCTGCGCTGCGTCACAGCCTTCCTCGCCGTGCTGACGGCGCCATTCTCTGACAGCTGTTCACGTGCGTCCTGACCCGAGGCGCGTGTCGTAGCTAACGCGACGCGGGAGCTATCGTTCGGACGACCATCTCTCATATTCAGTTCACTACTCAACCTCACTAGACAGCATGCTCTTCGCTGTATCTTCCACCTGCATGCCTCTGCCTTACGAAATCATCGATCGTATTTTCAGCTACATAGGTCGAAAGGCCGATCTCGTCCGTGTATGCTGCACAAATCGCACGGTGCGCGAGATTGCCGAGCGCCAACTATACCGTGTCATCACGATATCTTGTATTTCCACACTTATCGTATTGCACACCACGCTGCTCAGACGGCCTGATATGAAGCGACATATCTCGGACCTGCGGTTGTGTCTGGATTCTACAGTCGATGTTCGTGGGACAATCGGCTTCGCCAATGCATATATGCGGATAGTCTGTCGTTTCCTATCGGCCTTACCGCAACTCAAGTCTCTCACTCTCAACTGCAAGATTGACAAGGATATTCAGAACTATTTCACCTTCAACCTCTTCACATTCACCGCGCCATCAATGTTGATCGCGCTGCTGCATCTCAAACCACTCCCGAAAATTACGAGGATCGAATCTTTGCTCCATCACCTAGTAGGGGAGATTGCTTTCCTGTATTCTCACAGACTACCTGCTCTCACCGTGCTCCCTGCACTAAAGCGCCTGACCTCCAACGATTCTAAGCATGTCGTGCTTGTCCCTCGGAGACCTGTCGAAGAATGCTATATACCTTGCGAGAACCTCACTCCGATGATGCTTGACGTTCCTACCTACCTCTGGTATCTTCGCAGTTCCAGCGCCTCTCTTCAACAAATGGAATTGGCAATGCGGACGATCGACGCGTCTTTCTTTCCTCGGATCGGCGCTAGTCTTCCACAGTTGCGGAAACTTACGTTGCGCCTATATGACGTCGGGTCAGACGTATGTCAGATAACCAGCACTATTACCGCGTGGGGCTAACAACAAAGCAGCTTCTATGTGGCATGGATAACGATGCTTTGATCAGAGGTTTTACACATATCGAGGCACTCGAGAGGCTTGTTGTACATTCGCACGATACAGAACACGATGGGAGCATCAATATTTCCGATCTCGTGCACGGTATCGGAGAAGCTTGTTCTTCACTGAGGCGCCTCAGCATCGTCGACGAGTGCTCGTTCTCCTGCGAAATCAATCAAACGCGACCAGTTTCAACTTTTGTCAAGATCGAAGGCGACGCCCATCTTGGCCCCGCGACATGGCGGCTTGACAAGTGCTTGCCACGTCATTCCAAGTTCTGTTTGCCCTTCTGTGGTCCGTTCAGGCTGATGAGAAGCTTGGGTGAAGACCCATCGCAAGTGCCTTCGTCGCACGGAGCCTTGGGAGAACGGGTGGACTGGTGTCACATCATGTAAAGAGGCGGAATCAGGAAGGCGAGCAATCTTTTGTAACACGAAGCTGGGTGGTTTCGCGCAGATAAGGTACGACTGATGAAACATTGTGCTACGTAATGGCTCTTCATAGACAGATGGAATAGAAATTGGAGCAGCATGACACCCGTTCGCAGTGTACCACAGGAGAATGAGGAAAGTAGGGCGAAGCAGACTTCTCCAGGCGACACTCCGACATACGATGCAACCACGACAGTGCCCAGTCCGTCCACCTTGTGGACAAACAGTGGCTTTGGGTCGTTGACGTAAGTCGGAGGCACGCACTGGCGAATGCTTTGTATCCAGCGTATCCAACAGGGATGGATGTTCTGCAAGGGCACCAGGCCTGTGTTGGGCATGCTTGTGCTTGTAGCAGCGTAGAATATCCCCTCGCCAGCCCGGTTGATAGCCAGGCTCGATGCAGGACTTCTCGGCAGAGAACAGCAGAGGACGAGAGCAGTACAAACATTGTTAGACATGTATCATGGTTGTCTCATCCGCCCTCCTGGACGACAATACTATCTAACGACAGTGAGCCCAGCCTTCCCTGAAGTGTGCATCACTGTCGAGCAGCACGCCGACAGGAGGGGAGTAGAGGAACCATGATACAGCCTTGGTAGCCAATGGGGCAAAGACGGGTCGTCTTTGAATGAACCACCCTCTGCAGGGCCGTGGAGGTCGGCGATCAGAGGCGGAGCATGCTTGCGATTGCAGCTGTGCAGCATGGTCGCCTCGCGCATCAACGGGATACAGAGCCGAGCACACCGCAGGGCACTTCGTCAGGAAGCAGTCCAAGCATAGAGCAGCAGACCATGCCGGGCAGATGGGGTCACCTCATCTACCCTCTCACGTGGCTGAGTTCGGTAGAGTAGAGATATCAGATAGACGCATATGACAGCCCGAAGCAGAGGTTTTACAAGGCCGCAAAAATGCCATCATAAGATGTCAGAAACTGACACGCCTCTCGGATCCTGCACGTCAAAGGCACGCCCACTAGCACTAGTCATGCATGGCTGGAGGCCAGATGGCCTTGCGTACGAGACCGTGAAGGCAGACGAGAGGCGAGTGTAGTTCATGCCGCCGGGCGAGAAAACGCGGCCCGGGTCGTGCAGACCGTCCTTCACCAACCAGCTACACAATGTGAAACTGAACAACGGCTGCCCTGCAGGCCTCACCGACGTGGAGCTCACACGATCGCATCGGCACAAGTGAAGGAGAGTGCTGGACGACCGCGGAGGGGCAGTCTGCCTCACATCACCAGTAAAATCATCTGCTGGTGGGAAGACGAGGTGATGGTACGAGAACAAGAGGAGAGCGCGACGCTCACGGCCACCCGCTGCGGCTTCTAAAGTCTTCTTTTTTCAGGCCACGTGCATGGGTGTCAGCCAAGATGACGCGTCCAGTCAGGGTCCTCGGTTTGCGCAGCCCGGCCGAGCCGCCGAGTTGCACGGAGGCGGTGCATCTATTATTACATTCTCGCGCCGTTGGCCAGCTCGTTGCTCGCACGAGTGTCTTCCGCTCGAAAGAATGAGAGGGTATGCACCGGTTTGTGGGCGAAGCCGCATTCACCCCCCTTGCCTGATTAGGAAGGTGGAATGTAGTATCACACTGCGCAGATGGACCGCTGCTGCGCGAGGCCACAGCGCGACAGGCGCGGGGTATACATATGCCCATCCGTTCATCCGGATCGAGCACCGCTGGCCAGAGGTCTCTTAAGACCGTATACCAGCCTCGGACAGCCCTCGCTGGCCAGACGCGCTAGTTGCGAAGAGATGTTCACCTCCAGCTCGACAGAAACGTTCGACATCGCCCGTGCGCGACGGCGCGCACGGGCCAGGAAGGAGAGCATGCGGAGCACAGCGAGCAGGGCGAAGGGGAAGGGCAAGCAGCGCGCGGAGGAGGACATCCCCATGGACCTTCTGACGAGCTGTACGCCTATTTCCCTCCCCGTCTGGGATGTGCAGCGCTGACCACCCGCGGCCAGACCCGCACTCCGAGCACCTCCCGCTCGCCGATCTCCCCAGCGTCATCGTCGCCGAGACCTTCTCGACGCCGCTTCTCCCCGATGGCGGGCGCTGCTGGTCGTACGCGGGCAGGCTTGCCATCCGTCTATTCCGGGACGACGAGGAGTTCCGCCCGCGGATCTACGCGCGCCAGCTGGGAAGGAGGGGCAGGACGGTGTTTGACGCGCTGCTCACGCACCCGGTCGTGTACTCGGCCGAGCCCGTCGGGTGCAGCTTGTGGCTCGAGGAGCCGGAGGAGGAGCTCAGGGGGTGGTGCTTCCGCGTGCGTGCTTCTCTGACTGCTGCTTCTGTATGCGAGAGCGCTGCTAACGGAGCGGCAGTTCGACGACCCCCTCACTGCGCGGCAGTTTGCGACGCTCGCGGCGGTGCTGACGGCGGATGACCCCGTGATCCGCAGGAACGTGCGGCGGATCGAGCACGGCGAGTTGGTCTTTGCGAGCGAGGATGGCGGCAGCAGGGCGGCGGAGGGGAGCTGGGTCAGCAGGCGGATGAGCTGGTTGTCAACCAGGTCGTAAGATATTTGTTTGCTTTGGCTTCTTGATTATTTGCAGGTTTATGACCCAATGAACATTACGAATTCACTTTGAAGATGTGCCTTTCGTTTCTGAAGGAGGTACGCATGGACAGACTGGGACGATGCCATTGCAATTTGGAGAGCGCACGATAACATGCATGCAAATGCGACTATTTCATCAGATCACATGTCCGGCCTGGTCCGGTGTGCGTTTGGGGTCAGCGTTCAGCCCTTGAAGGCGGGGACGAGCGCCTGCGCGACGAGCTCGGTATCGGTCCACACGCCGGACGTGTTGGTGGGCACCAGGGAGAGGACGTAGGAGGTATCAAAGGAGCCCGCGGCCCAGCCGGTCCAGCCAAGGTACACGTCCGAGTTGGTGTTGAGGTAGGCCAGCTGGGTCGAGATGTACGTCACGCACCCGGCATCGTCCCCGCCGCCGAACTCGGAGTTGATCGCCTGCCTGCCGTTCGAGCGGAGCCAGTCAGCCAGAGGAGCGAACGCGGTCGAGATGTTGTCCGTCACGCAGGTCGCGGAGGTGCCGGAGTTGTCAGAGTCAGAGTACTTGTGCACGTCGAAGATCAGGTTCGTCTTGGTGCCGTCGGGGTTCTTGACATTAAGGAGGGCTGCACCAGAACCATCGGACCACTACGACGCTCGTGAGGGCCCACATATAGGAAGGCGTAATGGGCTTACGATGGTGGCGGCCGAGGTCCAGTCGTTACCGGGCAGCAGGATGTACTGCGTGGTGGCACCGGCGTTACGGATAGCAGTCACGGATGCCTGGACAGTGTTGGCCCAAATGGTGACGTTGGGGAGATCATGGGGTTCGTTCATACTGCTACAGGTTAGAAACGTAGATGTGATAATGCGGCCGCTTGACGTACATGCCGAAGATGACATTGGACGTAGACTTGTAGTAGGTCGCGAGAGACGACCACAGGGCCGCAAGATCAGAGTCGGGGGGACCGCCTTGGCCGATGATCTCACCGTTCCAGCGAGCGTAGCTGAAACAGGTTCAGCAAGTACACCAAGCTGCAGCCTGCAGCACTTACTTGTGGATATCGATGATACAATGGGCGCCGAGACCAAGGCAATCCTGGACGAGGGTGTTGTACACAGCAAAGTTGGTCTGGTTGAGGGTCTATTTCAAGGTGTGCATGTATCAGGTATGCAAGGGAGCAGCGGTAAGATGCTTACACCGCCGAGAACATTGTTGGTTAGGTACTGCCAGCCAACGGGTAGACGGAACATATTGAAGGTATCATCTGGGAGACAGAATTACTTCAATACCGCGAGAACGGAGGTGAACGCTTGCCCTTGACGAAGTGAGTCATCTGACCGAAGCCGTCGGGGCCGTAGTACTGAGTCAGAGGCGGGTACGCGCCGGCAGCAGTGCAGTCACCCTATTGGCTGCACTGTCAGTTCTCTTCCTGATAGGAAGGAGATCACGGACAGAGGTGTCACAGCCAAAGTCAAAGCCAGAGATGTTGATACCGGCGAACTTGACCTTGCCGGAACCAGCTGCGGGCGTGGTCGTCGACGTGTAGCCAGAGGCCGTGGAGGTGGCGGTTCCTTTAGTGGAAGAACTAGAGTAAGCAGAGCTCGTGCTGGTATGTGCGCTGGTAGTCCCACCGGTAGGCACACATTGGCTGAAGAACTCTATCAATAGCGGTCCGAGTGCACGTATACTTCACTCACGAATAATACGCATTAGAGTATGTGCAGGTGTAACCGGACACACAGGTGGTTGAGCCGCTATGTCGTCATCGTCAGACTTGATTAATATGACACAGGTCATTCTCACGTATAGGTCCTACAAGAAGGTCAGTGAGACTATGCAGGGGCTGTAACAACGACATATACTTACGAGCCACCACACTGCCCGTAAGCAGCAACTTGCGCATAAGCGCTGGAGCACAACGACAGAAGAGCGGCAGCGGAGAAGAAGTACTTCATGGCGATGATCACTTGAGACTTGATAGTCCGACTTGACCTGCCCTGGCACCATATTTTCTGGGCGGTTTTATACCTGTCAAGATCCGCAAGACCGACTATACGGTCGTCCAAAAGCACAATGTGGACCAAACAGGCAGGACGGTATATCCTGGAACGTGGGCGCCAGCGCGGTAGGACATCGGGTAAATCCCCAATCTGGCCGGGTACATTCAGGTCGCACCGCCGGCAGAGAGGCCCATGGCCGTCCAGCATGCAGGACTTCTTCCCCAGGTCAGTTGTGCTAACAGGCGGCACGCATGACGTAGCTGTGAATAGCAAGGCGCTTGATCATGCCCCGCAATTCGCGTGGACACGACTCTCGCCTTGCTGGCACGCTTTGAGTCGTCCAGACAGGGGCGGCTGATCGCGGTAACGGCTTGTTCACAAGGACCAGGAGAGCCGTGGTCGTGATGAAGTCACTGGACCCTGAGCCAAGCGAAGAACGATTCCTTCCTGCATGTCCCACTGCTCGGAACCTGGGTGACATGGATGGGAGAGGCAATAGACGCAACACGTGCACGGGGTACGCCTGGAGAAGGCAACTAGCTGAGCGTCAAAGAAGCCCTCCTGAGCAGGTAGTCTTGCATACGTACAGTGCCCGATCTTCCAACTACCCTATGTCCGAGGATAATGCAGGAGGGTCGTGTCTTCGCCATGCGTAAGAGGCAATAGCCGGCGATTGGAATCCCCCGCGGTCAACTGACGGTCGTTGTCGCCCGTCTGTGTCGACGAACTTTCTTTTGCATGATCGCCAAACTAGGCAGTTTCGAAAGTCCGCCGATCTCGACAAATCAGAGAGGAAGCGGATGTCAAATGCATGGGCCGATGGGTTGTTAAGCTGGGTGCCGAAAGTCTTGGCAGTGTGCTGTGCTGTACTCAAGCACAAGCCCACAAACTGTGTATGCGGAGAGCCTGCCCCAGAAGCTGGTTCCAGCGCGCTCCTGCACGAACGCTTTCCTGAACACCCCAGCCGAATCGAGACCGTAGACATTCAGGGTAGCCGGAGGAGGCATGGACTTCGGGATCCTGCTCAAAGAGGCAACCCCTGGGTATCTCAGGTCCGCGCCGGTAAGCGAGGAAATCACGGCGGGGTGATCGAATTTCCGCCAGCTGGGAAGGCTCGTCCATATTCCGTCTAGAGAAACATGTCGTCTGACCGGAAGGCCGAGGCGTCCGGTTTCGTCGAAGGAGCATCGCAAGGTACGTTCGAGTGACCCACATGGATATCTCGCTGAGCTGATTTGAGAATGGTATCCCGAGGCCACGGTACCGATCATCTCCAAACTGGGGAGCTGGACAGGTGAATTGGGGTTGAGACCAGATGCTATGAAAAAGGGTCGGCTAAGTTTCTTAACACATGATGCTAGGATTTACCGAACTTCTCCCACAGAAGAGAGAGGCTTGGCGCTAGCCAAGGACAGCTGTGTCGACCGTCTGGCTGCGCAAGTCAGAGTACACGTCCTTCTCCATTAGCCACGCAGGATGCCCCTTGTGGACGCCTAGTAGCACGAGGTCAGATAATCTTCTTGCTGCGCACCATTCAGGACACGAGCACGAGTGACAGGGAACTGGGCGGCACTGACCGGAAGGCAATCAGCCTGCAGTAGACATACAGGGTCTTCATCAACCGCCGTGGATGCACGAACGCGCCAAAGCAAGAGAATTGAGCCGATGATGTTCCCTTGGGCGCTCGGGCTCGGCCGGGCGGGGTGTGGGGGAGGTAACGAATGTAGGCAAGATCGCCGCCGAAGAGGTCGGGATTCTGCTGGACGGTAGGGACAGGATATCCCGCCGGATCTTCAGTGGTTCGTTTGACCGAGCCGTACTGGTAGAGGGGCGAACGAACTCGGAAAAGTCTTTGTGCGGCTGATGACGGCTGTCGAGTGCGCTTGTGGCCAAAGTCCCAAGTGCAGGAGTTACCGTACACGGCTGGCACATTGGTCGGATCCTATGCTCGGCCCGCGCGTCTTTCGCTTGGATTCGAGAGCCTCTGCCTGATTCCGGCGAGGATGTTCCGCGCTGATACTGCAGCCAGCTAGATCGAGAAACGCGAGCCATTAATTACGCCTCGCTCAATCGCAGAATCGATCAAGCTTGATCCGTAGACGGTCGCGTAGCTGCCAAGCGCTGGATGACCGCCTGACCGGGGACATGCGTGGATGGTCTGTGGTACATTGTCGGAGGTCGATTGGGGTTCCGGGGAGGGCGCATATACGTACATTTAGGCCGCGATGCGCAGGCAGGGATCCAGGCGCTCGTATGAGGTCCGTAATCCCGGCGGATTTGAGCGAGTTTCTCCCGTCACCACCGTTTTACCCAGTGAACGCGAAATAGGGAGAGTCGTCCGCGTTCGAGCACTGCTCGAGTTACCGGATATTGGAGAATTCCGTGGTTCAGTGGGTTCAGAGTAAAACGCCGAGAGCGCGGAGTATATGCTCCCATGAAGAGGCATTGCAACACACGAGGCACGCGCGTCGGACGGAGATTTGACGAGAGTTGGGTTTTCAAGTTTCGGTATCATCCATGTGACGCTACCAGGAAGAATCAGAAAGTCACGCTACGGAAGTCAAGAATGAAGCGTTGAAAAGCAAAGAAGTAAGCATTGATCAGGTATGGCGGTCGCTACGGAGCAACAGACTCCGAGTCGGACGCGCAAACCCAGAACGCAACACGCGCGACAAGAGGTAATACCTGAAATGGCCCGCGTGCGGAGGCGAAATGCCTAGAATGGCCCGGCGGGTGCAAATTCCCAAACTGGCCCGCCCCGGACGTCGATGTTGAAGTCATTACAATGAGAAAACATTCAATTTTGGGTATTTTGAAGTGGTTTAAATAGTGCATATATACTGGCACGTGGTTTGGCATAAGAATAGAACAAGTCTTCCTCAAACCAAGCCCAAAATACACATGCATTGTCCCAGACAATATTGAAATTCTTCATTCCAAGTCTTTTTCAATTTGGTGGTGTTAAAATATTATATTTACTGTTATTTATGCGCACATGTTAGAGTAGGCCTATTTTATCCACTTTAAAGTACCCAAAATTGAATGTTTTCTCATTATAATGACTTCAACATCGACGTCCGGGGCGGGCCATTTTGGGAATTTGCACCCGCCGGGCCATTCTAGGCATTTCGCCTCCGCACGCGGGCCATTTCAGGTATTACCTCCGCGCGACAACCGTGCTTTAGTCAGCCTTGCGGAAGCTTTTTGTTCCTCCCCCTCCCAAACCTTCTGGAGTCACCGCGCTTCACCCCTCTGTCACTGGCGACCACCCCGGCCAGCGAGCTGGCTCACGTCGCTTCTCTCCAGCACACCTTGAGAGCGCTCCTGTCACTCTCTTCAAAGGTCGCAAGTGACAGGGAAGAAGGGCGAACGACTGGAGATCGCCAGCTGTGATCGGCGCCATCGCTGCGCGTGGTGTGTGACTCGCTGGAGGGTCAAACAATATCCTCACATCGCATTCCTCCTCCGCTTCCGCCTTCCTTCTACACCACCATCACACTACCCCAACGGCTCACCCAGCAACACCATCCCCCATCCCCATCACCCTCCCTACCTTCTCCCCGACGACCAAAATCTCCACCGACGATGGTACTCTTCTCCGCTCGTTCAGACGTGCTGGACGCCATGTCCCCCACGCCTTCCTACGTCGCTCCAACATCGCCATCCCAACCCCGCGCCAGCACCTCTACCTCCCACTCCCGACGACGCGACCCCACCACACCTCGCCGCAAACGCGCCGCGGCTGCACAGCCAATGGACGGCATCTCGGACGAAGAGACGCGCTCAGCACGCCACACGGCTGCAATGGATGAGCGGCGGGAGGAGTTTGAGCAGCATCTCGATCGCGCGCGATTTCGATCTCAGCAGGCACGTGCGAGGGAGAGCCAGCCAAGAAAGCACAAGGTCGTCGTAGAAATCATCTCGGACTCTGAGGAAGAGCGGCGGGCGGCGTCCGAACTCGCTGAGGAGCTGGATGACTCTGGGGACGTGGAGGACTTGGAAGATGAAGACGAAGACGAAGAAGAGGTGGTGCCCCTCCCCAACCAGACGGGCGCGCGGCAGTTCCCGATCGAGCTCTCCCCTGAGCCGGAGGACGATGCGCAGAGGCTGGAGCAGTATGCGCGTATGAAGGAATTTGAGCGGGAGGCGGAGCGGAGGAAGGAATATGCGCGTGCGAGGAGGGAGAGGGAACGCCAGAAGGAAGAGGAGGAGGAAGAGAAGGTGCACGCGAGACGGTACACACCTGGGAAGGCGCGCGACCGCGAGTTGCGGCAGCAGGAGCAGCTTGTTGCCGAAGCACTGCAAGCGCTCAGCACCAAGTGGAGCGTCGCCGAGGAGACGGTGCGACAGCGCGCTACCGAGGAGAAGGGGAATGAGCCTGCCGGACCCAGCAACGTCAACGCGCCGTTCAACCGACCACGCGACCCGCCCGCCCGCGGCATGAAGGAGGAGCATGAGTGGCAGTGGCGGGGGAACGAGTTTGCCGAAGCGACCGAGCGTATCCGCCGCCAAGCGGAGGCGACGCGCGCTGCTGAGGCCGAGCAGGCCGAGCGCGGCGAGCAAAGGCGCACCGTCCCCCGCGAAGACAGCCCCGAAGTCGAGATCATCGATCCGCTACCGGATCTTGCCAAGATGCAGCGTATCCGCGCGCAGTTCCAAGCGGCCGAGCGGCAGTTGGCGAACAAGCGCCGACAGATGGAAGACCGCTTGCGCCGGAAGATGGAGGCTGAGGAGGCGGCTCAACAAAAGCAAGCGGACGAGCTGCGCGTGGGACTCGAGCAGGCCAGACGGCAAGTGCGCGCGGAGGAGCGTGCGAAGAAGCAGCGAGAGGAGGCGGCGCGCCAGGTGCGAGAGGAGCGCGAGCGCCGCTTGGACGCGCAGCAACGGGAGTTCCAAAGGCAGCTGGAAGAGGCAGAACGCGAGCGCAGAAGGCAGTTCGAAGCTGAGCAGAGGGAACGCGAAGCCAAGCGAGAGGCTGAAGAGCGTTTCAGGAAGGAGCAGGAGGCGCGGGAGCGGTTGATGCGGGAGGCCGAGGCGAGGCTGAGAGAAGAGGCCGAGCGCCGCCGGAGGGAGCAGGAACGGCATACGGAACGAATACGGCGGGAGCAGCAGCGCCAGCAGCAGCAGCAACAACAGCAACAGCAGCGCCGAGGCACCCACAACGTCTTCGGCGACGACGCGGACCCTCTCGACCCCTTCTCCAACTTCCGCCCGCGCCAATTCCCGGGCTTTGGAGGGTTTGGCGAAGGCTTCACCTTCCACCAATTTACGGATGCGTCCGGCCGCACGTATACGCGCGCAGGCTTCGCGCACACCTCGCCCCCGGCTCCTGGCTCTTCTCGGGCCGCTGGGAGCACCAGCAGCCCCCTGCGCGCCAAGGCAAGGCCGAAGCTCAACAATAACCCCGCTTCGGAGGACGTCGGCGCTGCGTACATCGCGTACGAGCAGCGCTGGGCCGGGCTGGGGGCGCTGCCTGATCATCCCGCATGGACCTTCTCCACCATCCCCTGGCCGGTCACCTATCCGATCTCCTCCCCGCATGGCCTCGAGCCGCTCGCAGTCAGACGGTTCCTCCTGGCTACCGTCCACAGCCAGGGGAAAAGCAAAAAGGAGCGCGTGAGGGCAGCGATGCTCCGCTGGCATCCGGACAAGTTCTGCCCCAAGTGGCTCGGGAAGGTGCGCGAGAGCGACAGGGACGCGGTCAGGGAGGGCGTGAATGCTGTCTCGAGGATCTTGCAGGATCTGCAGGCTGAGTGCGTGTGAGCGGCTTGGCCTGCAGCCAGGAGATGTGGGCTCAAAAGGTGCCGATTGTTTCTTTTCTCTGATGTCATCACGTGATCCCTTTCAATATTTCCTCTCTTGACCCCTGCCAAAGTCAATTACTGTAGATCAATGCAACTAGCAATCGATACCCGCACTGCACTGTACATTCCTACTTCCATTCACGTAACGAGAATCAAAATCATTCCATTGTGTTTGTGTTACTGTACATATGCAAGATTCCGAATCCTACAGGTATCCTCAACCACATTACATTTGCATGTCCTCCCTCCATCCGTCTCGCCAATCACTAATAGATGGCGAATATTCTTGGTTCTTTCTTGAACCTTGCGTAGAGAATCGTAACTGCGCCGATGACAGCGCTGAGGCCACTGAAGCAGATGGGCGCGTGCCAGCCTCCGGAGGCGGAGAATATTGCCCCGACTAATGGCGAACCAGCGGCATTGCCTACAATACAACCGTCAGCTGAGTTCGCTAAGCACTTGAAGTCTTATGAGTAACGCACCAGGCATATTGAACATCATAAGAACACCGCTGAGCGTGGCCAGGTTCTTGACACCGAAGAGCTTGCCGCCGATGACGCTCGTCATGCTCAGAAAGGCCGCACCCGAGAAGCCGACCAAGATGCTGAAGACGATGATGACCGCGAAGCTATTTGCAAAGTTCCAGAGGAGGAGCTGCATGCACCCGCTGAAGAACACTGCGAGGAAGAAGGCGTTGCACACCCCGATCCTGTCGGCCAGCATCCCGATGGCGGTTCGGCCGCACGCGGCGGAAAAGTTCATCACTGCGGCCGGCACAGCGTACAGGGATGGGTCGAGGTCGGGGAGCTTGTCCATAGTGTAGAGCTGGATGTAAAAGTACGGCGGAAGGTACCCAAATACGGTGAAGAAGACTGCCATCGCGACCGACCAGAAGATGGGTTTGCGGAAGAGTGTGGTATCAAACCAGACAATCTTGGCCTTTGTGTAACATGCGCTCAGCGGGTGCGGTCGGTTCTTGAGCATAAAGACGGCACAGGTCATCAGGAAGAGGTGGTAGAAGGCGAAGAAGACCAGGGTGTAACGCAGTCCGAGGCGGCTCAGCATTTGCTGGGCTATCAGCGAGCTGGCGCCGCCGCCGAAGGAGCTGCCTGCAATGACGATGCCCGTTACGAGCCCGCGCTTCTTGCGGAACCACTGCGATGGGAAGGCCATCGCCACAGGTAGAATCAGCCCTATGCAGAGGCCTTGCAGGATGCCCTGAGTAAGCTCATTGTTAGAGATCAGGTAAGTAACGAGAGGAAACGCGCGTACCTGGGTGAGGAAGAACTGCCACAGCTCAGTACAGAACGCAGCAGTAATCATAGCCGTGAACGCAGTTGCGCAGCCGGCAATGATGAACTGCCGATATCCGCTACGTTTGAGCTTGGGTCAACGTTGTTGTATCTCGAACTGGTTGGGCTGAACTTACTAACGATCGGCAAGCTTGCCAACAGTGAAAGCCGTGGGCGTCATCACAATTCCTGAGACGCTCCCTAGAAGGGAGAGCACCGAGTCTTCTGCGTCGGGAAAGAGATGTTCTTTGTAGTACGCTTGGAACACGCCCCACGCTAACGGCCATCCGAGAGTAACTAGGTGGAAGAAAGAGCAGAATGATCAGCTTTTTCACATATCTTCTCGGCAGAACCAAGGCGTACCAGCAGCCACAATGGTGCACCCGGCGACAACCAACCAGCCTCTGCCACCCTCGGGATAGGTCCACTCGACGTCGTCCTCGTTCAAGTCCACTGCCTCAGCGCCGACGATGTCAGCCGGTACGCGGGCCTCCAGGTCCTTGTCTCCTCCATCCTCGTCGGGGCTCTGCGAAGTCGGGTCGGGCGGCAAGTAGGGTTGTTTTTCCTCTATTGGCGGGAGGTCGAGTGAAGGCGGGCTAGAAGACTTTGGCTTCTCCGTGTCGGCAGCAGCTGCTGCGACAAGGGAGGGGAGGTCGACGGCTGTCGCGTTCGGGGAAACCATGTTGCTCTCTTTTGCTTGGGTCCATCCAGCACTCATCGTCTTTCAGATCCACGCGCAGAGGGGAGGGAGAGCGGGCACGGGGGCCTTGCCCCGCTTCCAACCCGCCCGGCAACATTCATATATGAAGCCACTCGCATTTCTCGCTCGGCATCGATGGGGCCACAATTACGCGAAAAGGGCCAGGCCGTCGCTTTGCCCCGCCCGCCTGTCATTGGCAGGCTCGGCAACCGGCAAAAGGAAGGCGGCCCCGGTGAGGCAGACATGCTTCGGTGCGTCGGCGTTCGGCATAAGCGCTCAGAACTCGTGCCGAACAAGTTTTTGGTCGCCGGGTCAATGGAGGTATGGAGGTGCGCCGCCTGGACCCTGGCATGGCCGACGCGTCCGACAAATCACATCACGCGGAATAGCGGCCCGCCCTGGGGCCGAGCCCGCGTCCGGCCCCTGTCGGGGAATATATAAGGCGAAAACCGTTCGGCGATTGGAGAGAGAAGCAGCATGCAGGACGGCCCCGCCTTTGTATGGCCAGGAGGTTGGTTCTTGATTATTATCGATGACCAAACACTTTTGGGCGGCACCGTGTATGGCATAACCGTTTGTGGCACACATTATAGCCGGTTTTGGCGGGCTGCAGCTCGAATGCCGCTTTAGCAAAGACGGAAATTCGGATCTTTCCGAGAACCATGAACATAATGAAGAAGGCAAGAGGCCACCCGGTCACGGGCTGGTCCAGAAGCCAGTCAAGAGCGCATCGATCTTTATCTCTTCTATCCCTCGGCCATCTCGTATCGTATCGCATCGTTTCGTATACTAGTAGCCGTCCTGGATGGGACGCCGTCCGGATAATGTTACAATTAGGCTTTCTCTGTGTAAGATATTGCAAGTGTACAAATGAGGGGAGAACGGGATCAAAAGAACTAGTCCGAATGTTTAGTATATAGCAAACACCCTCCTTTCCTTCATGAGTCTTGCGCCAGCCATGATAAGCGCGCCGACAATGCAGCAGAGCCCGCTGAAGCAGATCGGTCCGTGCCACGTCCCACTCGCGGAGAGGATGACACCGTACAACGGGCCTCCGCCCGCTTGCCCGGCGATGGTGAACATCATGAGGATCCCGCTGAGCGTGGCGAGGTTGTGCACTCCGAAGAGCTTGCCACCGAGCACGCTGATGAGGGAGACGAACGCCGCTCCGAAGAAGCCGTCCAACAGGCTGAAGACGATAATGACCCCGAAGGAGTAGGCGAAATTCCATATCAGCAGCTGGACTAGGCCGGCGATGAACGTAGACAGGATGAAGGCGTTGAGAACGCCTACACGGTCCGCCATCGATCCGATCGCACTGCGGCCCACGGCGCCGGAGAAGTTCATCACCGCTGCGGGCACGGCGAGGAGGGCGGGATCAAGATCCGGGAGGTGGGCAAGCGTGTATTGCTCGATGTAGAAGTACGGGCCAAGGTATCCAAATATAGTGATGAAGATGGAGCCGGCGACGATCCAGAACAGCGGTGCGCGGAAGAGGGAGGAATCCCACCACTCGATCGGGGCGTGCGTGAATCGCGCGCTGCGCGGGTGCGGCCGGTCTTGAATCATGAACACACACGCAGTCATGAGCACGCCGTGCATGCCTGTGTAGATGAGCAGCGTTTTCCGGAACCCGACGTGCGTGAGCAGCTGCTGAGCAACGAGCGAGGCCAGGCCACCACCGAGGGAGCTGCCGGCGATCACGATTCCTGTTGTGAGCCCGCGCTTCTTGCGGAACCACTGGGAGGGCGCGGCCATCGCCACGGGTAATATGAGCCCGGCACAGATGCCCTGCAGCACGCCCTGCGTGAGGAACAGCTGCCACAGGGTCGTCGAGAACGCCGTCGTCAGCATTGCGAGGGACGCGGTAAGACAGCCGGAGATGATGAAGATCCGGTATCCGCTGTGCTCTGTTAGGCTTTGCTCCTTCGGAGGAACAAGAGAGAGGACGCACTATCGGTCTGCGAGCTTGCCAACCACGAATGCAATCGGGTTCATGACCGTCCCAGGGATACTGCCGAGTAGGGAGAGAATCGAGTTTTCTGCGTCGGGGAAGAGCACTGTTTTGTAGTAGCTCTGGAACACACCATATGCCAGGCCCCATCCGAGTGTCACTACGACCCAACAAGTATCAGCATCTGACCATAAACAGGCACAAAACACAATACGTACCGGCAACGATGATCGTGCATCCTACGACAACCCACCAGCCTCTGCCGCCTTCGGGATATGTCCACTCGTCATCCTTGTCGGCCTCCTCCAGCACGTGCCCGGTCACCTCAGCACCGATGAGTGTGGCCGGGATACGGGCCTCGAGCTCGGCATCGGTTAGACTCTTCTCGGTCGGCGTCAGCGGTGTGTCGGGCTGGGAGTGCGACGCGCTTTTCCCGACGTGCTCCTGTTTCTCCGGATCGGAGGCGAGGGCGCTAAGCACGGAGGGCAAGTCAACGGCGGTTGCGTTGCCGGATAGGGAGAGTGATTGCGGCTCGCGCCCCACGTCGTCTGGCTCGTCCGCCTCGCTGGGTTGCTTCTCGGCCAGCATCGTCCCTCTTTGCACTGTTTCGCCCGGCGATAGCACCACAGCATCGCCCGGACTTCATCTCTCCGGGAAGACCTTTATAGGGTCTGGTGAAATGACGGTTGGTCAGCTCACGGTATGTAAGCGAATGGAACGTCGTGGCCTAGACCGTCGCCCGGCGGAGGTGTGCACTATCTCTTCATCGGCATCGGCGTTGGTGCGGAACTGTTTCCAATATGATGCGAACGGGGGAGGAGAGCACGATGTACACCGGCACCGGGCCGGGCCAGGGACCAGTGGATGACACGGGCCGACCCTTGCCCGAACATTCAACAGTGTCCGAACCACGCAACTGTGAACAACCTCAACGGCATATTGCGGCTCATGGTGTGCATTGTAAGAGAGACCAAGTCATCTGTCTTGTGAGGGCTTTGCCGCAGGTTGCCTCTTAGATTGTGTCCTTAGCGCATTAGGATCGACAAGGGGTAAGGGAGTAGTATAATAAGTTTACGCGTCAAAACCGGGGATCGGGATATCCTCTCCGCGGGGCCACTGGCAGGGCTCGGCTCGGAGATTACCCACTTCGGACAGGCAACCACGTGGCGTGAAAAAACAACGCGCGTTTAGAAGCAGGTGCGGGTGGCCATCACACGCTCTTTCTTGTTCTCGTCCCATCGCCATCCCCTCTCGTCGGATTATTGTGGCCAAGCGGCCACGGCGCACAAACCATGGCCCGTGCACGGTGTCATCGAGTAGAAAAGATCGTCGTCCGCGCTCGTCCGAGCCATAGCCTGCTTATCATCGTCTTCCCACCAGCTGACGCTTCTGCTGGGGACATAACCTAGACGGCCCTCCGCAAGTCGTCCAACGCTCCCCCTCACTCGTGTACAGCAATGTGCGAACTACGCGATGGTCATGACCTCCGGGCCACCCGTCACCCAGTTTAGCACTTTTTTGTGTGCGCACGATGAGGTGCAGCTTGGATGGCTCAGGATGGTGCTGTCTCCATGGATAGTCCTCACCACACTCGCCTCTCGCTTTCCTCTGTCGTCTCGTTCGCTATGGACAGCTGGCCCAGAGCCAAGTATGCCTCGCGGACGTAGGGCAGAGGGGTACGAGAGGCGTGTCAGTCGTTGACATCTTCTCTGATACCTTAACGATGTTTGCTTCCGGTTATTTGCTGCGTCCTCTCGGTCCCTCTCCTCCCCTCTCGTTGTGATTATCCTCGACAGCGATGCTCATCCACTTGGTCATGGCTGAGCTCACTGTCTATCGAGACCTCCATCACACGAGAGGGCAGATGAGACGACCACATACTCCTCTGTTGCTACCATACATATTTGGCTCTTCTGTGATGTCCTGCGGCACACTTGGCTCTGCACCCAGCTCACTGCGAGGTGACCATGCCAGGCCGCTAAACAAGCAAGCATGCTTCACTTCTTAGCAGCAGCTGGTCGACAAACAGAGCCTGGCATGACAGCAGGACAACATTTCCCTTTCCACCGCCTCGCAACCTGCGTGGTCTGGTCCCTCTGCTCCCATCTTGTTGACATGCTGCTTGACCATGATGTCCACCTGTTGCAGCATTGGACACTTGGTCTATTTGCGCAAGAGGGCAGCTGAGACGGCCAGGCTGCATGTCTGTTGTCTCTACTGCTCTACTCCCATACGCATTTCTTCCAAGGTGTCCTGCATCACACCTTGCTACAGACTGTTGGCTGGCGAGGTGACCATGCTGCACTTTCACAAGTGGCAGCATGCATCACCCGTCGGTGTCAACGACAGTTCAGAGCCTGGCCTGTTGACAGGACAATATCCCGCTTGGATACTCTGGATGCGGTGGATATCCTAGTGCGTGCCTCTCACATCCGCGACCAGACCCGAGCCGGGCTCTGTGGTCAGGTCGTCCATAGGTGGGAGTCTCACCTAGAGAGATCTCTCTGTTTCATGTTACTCCCTACTGTAGCGCCTATCCTGCCGTAAGGGTGTCGTGCTGCTCTAGTCTGTGCTGCACCAGGGTTGACCTGTTCCTTTCGGCAGTGGCAGACCAATCCCTGTCTCCCTGCTACAGTGACGGGATAGGACTGCTGGACTGCTGGGCATCTGGCCCGCGCTGCTCGAGCCTTTGTGACCTTTCTCGCATAGTGTATCGTACCTGATTTGGACCTTCCGGACGCTGTCCATCTGCGTATAGAGAGTGTCTGACTCCACGGTAACACATCAGTGTATGAGAGTCCGGATCGGCTCGGGCTTTATCTGTTTGCCGCATGCTGTCCGACGCTCAATCTTCTGTCTCAAAGCTTGCATTCTGCTAGTGTAGCAGGCGCAGGACCTCTTAGAGCCGGATAGGCAGATGGCCTCTTATTGGTATGTATTGCGGTAATCTTTGCGACTTGTTTTCTCTCTGCGACTTATTTTCTCTGGGATCGAGTCACAACTCGCATCGCCTAGCTTTCCCTGCTGCCACCACGGAAGACGTTCCGGCGCAAGGAACGTCATGTCTTACCACCCATGTGGGGACTCGTCCACTGGTGATGCTTTACCCTGGCTGCTGTGAAGAAAATGTCGTAAACCCATCGACGTAAGTGGGGCATTGAGTGTTTCGCAAGCTCGTTCGGAACGAATTCTTTGTGTGGAGGTGCATAGTAACGCGTAGAGTAGCAGTCGTATCACGTGCCCTTGTGCCAGGCCGAGCGTCGAAATCCTCTGGAGACCAAGCCTCGGAATAACTACATAGCATTACACTTCTCTTCATCTTCCAAAGCGTGTATAACGTGTATCCAGAACCATTATGCATATCCATCACAAGGATAATGTGCGGGAACAGAGCCAAACTTGGAGTGCGGAGAAGGCGCTCGGACGAATGAATTGCCGTGCGCCGATCCCTATTCCGGCGTCGACCCAGGTCATCCTACCCCATCCCAGAGCCTCAACAGATTTCCCATGAAGCATCACGCGTTCAGGCAAGCATCCACGCTTGTTAGCGACAAGATGGATGTCTTCTCTCCGGACGACCATAAAGCTGTCTGCTGGAACATCTAGCGGCAGTGGATACCCCCACGATATACGTTCAACTGCGTAACTGCACAAGATGGCCCACATCGATATCATCCCCGTCGACTTGCCTGGATCCGAGTCGAAGAAGACCTTGCAGTTCTCAAGCGACCTATTCCAAGGGTTCAACTCACCATGCCGATTCGAGGGAAGCGTTCAGCAGCTCGAGGTCATCGGCGAGATCCCGCGGTCCATCGACGGCACCTTCTATCGCGTCATGCCCGACCATCACTATCCTCCTTTCGTGCAGGTATGCGCCTATCACAAGGATCTTGCGCATGATGACTGATCCAATGCTGCAGAACGACATCCACTTCAATGGAGATGGCGTCATTAGCGCCTTCAAGATTGAGAATGGAGAATGCGACTTCCAGCAACAGCCGGTTCGCACTCACAGGTTCCTGGCAGAGAATAAGCATCGGCGTGCTCTCTTTGGTGAGCTCCCTCTGCCTCTGCTCTAGCGCAGCAACTAACTACTAGCGCAGGCAAGTACCGCAACGCGTACACGGACAACCCGATCGTAGAAGGCGTCTTGCGCACGGTCAGCAACACCAACATCGTCTTCCACCGCGGTGTCCTCCTTGCACTGAAGGAAGATGGACCGCCCTTCGCTATGGACCCGACGACGCTCGAGACGTTCGGCGTCTGGGACTTCCAGGGGCAGATCAAGACGCCCACCTTCACCGCTCATCCCAAGTTCGACCCTCTCACCGGGGACATGGTGTGCTATGGGTATGAGGCGAAAGGAGAGGGGAGCAAGGATATTGTCGTCTATAATATCGACAAGGAAGGGAAGAAGACGGATGAGGTGTGGGTGAAGGCGCCGTGGTGCGGGATGATCCACGACATTGGGATCACGAAGAACTACATCAGTGAGTGCACCTACCGCACACGGACGTTCCTTGCTTATCAATGCATAGTCTTCCCTTTGACACCAATCACCGTCGACGTTGATCGTGTCAAGCGCGGTGGAAACCATTTCGCATGGCAGCCCACGCTTGACCAGGCGTACGGCATTCTGCCACGCCGCGGTGCCAAGTCGGAGGATATGAAATGGTTCTACGCGAACAATGCTTTCCACGGGCACGGTGGGTTGTCACATCTTATAAAACGGGCCTTTTTTGAACGGTCTCTAGTTGCGAACGCATACGAGAATGAGGAAGGCAAGATCGTAATCGATCTCACCGTCGCGGACGGGAACGTCTTCTTCTTCTTCCCGGAGGATGAGAGCAAGGTCGTCAAGGGACCCCCACGATTCAACTCCCCGATGCACCGCTGGGTGTTCGACCCGAAGGCGCCAAATGGCACGCGGTATAAGCCGCACGAGCTCTACGACACGCAGGGCGAGTTTGCTCGCTCGGACGACCGTTACCTTGGCCAGCCTTACGAGAATTTCTTCCTGTGCGTCATTGATCCCACGAAGCCGTATAACTTCCAGGTAGGTGATATCTGGTTTTGAGCCAAGACTGGTCGCTGATCAAACACAGAAATGCGGCCCACCTGCCGGTGGCCTGTTCAACTGCTATGGTCATTTCAACTGGAAGACGCACTCGAAGTCCGTCTGGTTCGCTGGTGATTGCTCGACAGTGCAGGAGCCGGTGTTCATTCCCCGCTCTCATGACGCGCCAGAGGGTGACGGCTACTTGGTGGGGCTCGTGAACCGACTTGACGAACTACGGAACGATCTCGTCATCCTCGACACGGCGCGGCCTTTCGAAGACGGGCCGATTGCCGTTATCAAGTTGCCGTTCAAGCTCCGGACTGGCTTGCATGGGAACTTTGTGGAGAGCAAGGATATCAAGGAGTGGAATGAGCGGCTGCCGAGGGACCAGATTCCAAGGCAGAATGTCGAGGAGGTCATCAAAGCCAAGGCGGGCAGCGTGTATAAGGATGGGCTCAAGCCGATCATGAGCGGCATCTTGCAGCCTGCCATAAACGGAGGAACGAACGGAGTGAATGGGACGCATTGAGGCGTCTTGTGACCTGTAGTTTTTCGTCGCTTCTCCATGTTGTATCAGTCATCGATAGTACAATCCATTATGGATTTAGGCTACACATTATATCCCCGTAACTGCTGGGTATACCAAAAGAAATCTCAAAGGACCCAAGGGAACACCTTTTATGCAGGCATAGAACCTCATACCAGCTGAGGTGCTCTACGTTCTCGCACCATTGCTCCCAAGTCGAACAACAAGACTCAAAAGGGCGGTGTTTTCGCTGGACGCATAGAATTGCAAACAATCCATGCAAACCTGCATAATGGTTAGTCGGGCGTATCGCAGACGAGCACCCGAACGGAACGTACTTGGAAGGAGTGATTGTAGTTGGCCTCAAACTTTTGGAAGAACTCCCATCGCTTTTGCATATCCTGCTCGCCCTTTGCGGCCCATTTATTGAAATTCGACGAGTAATTGGCGAAGGTTGAACACGTCAGTAAGAGGCGCGAGTAGACCTTGAGCAGTTTCGAGCTCGTCAACATACATTCCTTCAGGCAGGTGTCTAAGAAGTCGACATGATCCTTCAGGAGCTGATCGACGGTTGACACCTTCTCGAGGGACGTTTCTAGCTTGCGCCAGTTTGGCTCCAGCACCTCGGTCGTCGCGTAGGCCATCACTTGTTGCACGAAAGCCAACATCCTCGCGCGAAGATTGAATACCCTTCTGCGCCAGGCTTCATGCTCTGAGACTTCCAGAGTAGGCAATGGGATGGCTGGCGGAAGAGGCGAGGGTGTCATGCGTGACGAAGTTCTGGATGGCGCTGCCGCGCGCGAACCAGGGCGAGAGGAGACAGAAGGAGGCACCGGAGTTGATGAATTGGACGAGGGTAGATGGCCGCGAGAACGCCAGACGGGCTGTGATTGATCGGTCCACATGCCAAGTAGGGCGTGCTCCGTCACCTTGAGATGGAGCAGAAAGCGGAATAGGAGCTGATAACGCAAGAGCGTCTTTCGAGAGATGACAAGAGAAAGCGGGAAGGTGACCGTGTAATCGAGGGTAAGTGCATCCATGGCTATGGCAGAACATCAGTGTATGATCCTGTCAGCTTTATGGAGCGCTCACTTAATAGATCTCGCTTGTCCTTCTTATCCTTATCCTTATCCTTGTCTCTCTCGCTCGGTGCAGTGCTACTGTGACCGATCGATCCCAAGTCACCGCTGACAGCAACGACCTTCAGCAGCCAATCATAGAGGCCCTCCCTCGCCATAGTGAGCTTGATATCTTCCCGGAACCCGCCGATACCTTCGTCGGGCAAGTTCATGGCAACTTCGAGCAGGGCTTGCAGTTTTGGCAACGAGACGGAGCGGGACGGCTTTCGCAGATCAGACATGGAAAGATCGAGAAAGTGGCTGAAGAAGCCGGATTGGGAAAGGAAAAAGTAACGCTTGAGCGAGCGGAGCCGGGGGATGAGCTGTTGATCCTGAACCAAGAGCGTCAAAAGGGTGCGGTTCGCGTGCTGATATGCGTCCTCGATTCGTTTGTAGAACCTAATAACGTGTCAGATCTTTCTTTTGAATTGCAGATTTGGCTTACGGCTCGCAATCCATGCCACCCTCCCAGTCTTCCCTCCTGGTCCCAACGTCCCTCCCACACTCTCGAATCACGTTGACATACTTGCCCGCCAGAAGCACCTTCCTCTTCCATCGGTCCAGGAATTCAGGAACACATGCGCCGCCTGGCAACCGACCCGTGCTCCCTCTGGGGAGGGGTACACCAGTGGTCATGCGCTCCTTTTGCCCAGGCTCGGTCGGCGTGCCGTCCCTGAGCGTGTACCGCCGGTCCCAGTACTCGTCGGTGTAGTCCCGTTCGAGGAAAGAAGGTGCGAGATATGGCTGGGAACGGACGAAGAACTCGTTGTGGGGATCGGCGAGCAGCCCGGATTCGGCCCAGAGCAGGAGTGTCCGCGCGTACGGGGTCGATAGACGTGCGAGGAGAGGATTCAATAGGGCGGGGGTGAGGGGGTCGCTGAGGAAGATCAGCCCCATGCTCAAACACGCCGGCTGGAACTCACCCTGCCATTCGCCGCATGCAATCCCATACAGTGGTGATCACTTCTCCACCTAGGACCTCGCCGTCCTCCTCCGGTCCCCCTCCCAAGCCCTTGATAACATTCCCGATCCCGCCCAGGCCCAATTCCGCATTCCGTCGTTCTTCCTCAGAGTCCACGTCGCTCTCGTCCTCGGACGACGTCTCCGCGCCCGCGGGATCCAGGAGCAGGGAGGATGTTAAGGTATAGAGCAGCGCGAGGGTTCGGGCGCTGGGATCGAGGTGCGGCATGAGCGCGTGGAGGGTGAGCCCTGGCTCGCCCGGCCGGGGAGGGCTGAGGAAAGCGTGTTCCAATCTCGTGACCAACGTGACGTGTTCCTAGGCTCGCGTTAGGATGCTACGAAGCAAGCTGACCCGGCTCGCATACCTGCAGGACCGAACGAAGGGCACCGCATAACGCATGATTCACAAATCCGCATCCCTCGATGCTCTTTGCGGCGATGAACGCTTCGAGCGCCGTGTAGTGGGTCGCGATCGGCAGGAGGCGCGTGATCAGGTCCCGCATACTTGGATCTAGCGCAATGTCAGCCGCAGCCTTCCAACCCAGCGCAAATGCAAATACGCACCGAGCGTGTCGTTGCAAACGAACACGGCACCAGCAAGCGGGTCATCCACGTGCGGGCTATCCGGCGAGTACCGGATGAGCGAGCCCTCGATGCCCAGCATCACAAACAGCAGATCTTCAAGGACCATGGCCTCCTGAAGCTCCAAGCTGATCCCGCGCACGTTCACCTCCCCGTCCAGCGAAGCACGCGACTTGCCCTTCCCGTTCGTCGCTGCGTCAAAGGCCGCCGCAGGGGGAGGAGGCACGCGGGAGTTGAGCGGTGCCTGCAAGAAGCTCGGCTCGGCAGCGAAGGACGTTTCTGCCCATCTGCTAGGGCCGGCCCGTTCCCGTTCCCGTTCCCGCACACTCGCCCCGTCCCTCCCAGCAGCGCCCAACCCCAGCCCGCCCACCCGGTCCCGCATCTCCTCCAGCACCTCCTCCTCCTCCTCCTCTTCTTCATCATCATCATGCCCGATGACCTCCCTTAGCCCGCGCCGCGCAGACGAGAGGGTCGACGTGACCTTATTGAGCTGTTTCGCGGATAGGCCGAGCGTCTTGTGCCGACGCGCTGCGCGAGAGGTGGGGCGGAGGGGAGTGTAGGGTGTCGTCATCTCTTCTCTTCTCCGAGGTGGGCGTCGCACAGAAAGATGAGGTGAGGTGTGATGTGGTCGATGTCGATTCGGAATGCTGTAGTCGGCGACTCGGACGCGTCGAGGACGACGCGCAGGATAGCGACGGAGGCTTTTTGAGCGGGGCACGTGTCCCTATTTATCTTCCTGGTTCTTCGTTCCTTCTCCTACCGTCGAGTCACTCCATCAATAATACAGTCGCTAACCCTTCTGACAACAGGTTGGATGCTATCTGTTCGTGCGATTTACAGGAAGAATGAGAAAATGATATGTGGATCGCCGTCTAGTGCTCATACAGGGCGGGCTTTTCATTGTGTCACCCTTCAGGACTGATCGTCATTATGCGCCGCCCCTTTCCTTTAATGAAGGCATACCGTATGCTCGTATGTTGGCAACAACAGCATCAACATCGCTCGTATGAGGCTGATGACATAGGAAGGCTGACTCCGTGCACCGCTAGGGAGTGTCATGGGACGAGGTCCCATGCGCGCATACCCCTGCGGCCGCGTAGCCTCCCAATAGTACACAGTATCAGTGTTGTCAAGCCTTCTGACATTAATATTGGATCGCCGTTCTCCCGTTCACTGGCCGTTCCCACCAGGCCCGATCGCCCTCGCTCGGCTCCGGCTCCCCAAGTGCCTCCGCCAATTCACACGCTTGCACGTGGCCGTCCCCTGCGGAATTGTCCCGCCCGCCGGAGCCCGCCGCTGGCCGCGCCCCCATCCCGCCGACTCTTCACACCGAACTTGCAAAGTCATCGCCTTCATCTTGCTTGTCTTGCTCACCATCCCTCGCTGTCTTGCTGTCTTGCCCTCCCTTTGCGCTCGCTCGCATTCCACCATCGGCAGCCGATCGATCCCCTCTCCCATCGCTCGCACCACCCCCAGTGGCAGCGACAGAGCTATTCCTGTCCTCCCCTGGGTGCTCATAAGCCCCCCCAGGCAGGATGCTCGTCCCCCTCCTCTTCCTATTCTCCATCCTCTACCTCGTCGTAAACCTCCGCCCATTATACACAAATTCGAACAAAGCGACGCCCCCTGCCTCACCCACTCCTTCCGCATCCAGCACCACCAACAGCACCACTCCCTCCGGCCGCCGACTGGACGAAGCGGAAGAAGACATGCCCCTCCTCACCAGCACTACCAGTACCGCCAGCGCAGACGCCAGGATAGGCAACCTCAACCTCGGCCGCAAACCCCCGCAAGCCCGACGTCGTTCCCCTCCCGCCCACTTCCCCAGGCAACCACAACCGCCGTTCAGCCTCTCCCCCGCCCCGCTCTCCCACCCACGAAACCTCTACCGCCCCCCGCCCCGCTTCTCCCCAAACCTCTCGCCTAATACCACCCCCTCCCTCTCCCCCTCCCGCAGCCCTTCACTCCCCTCCGGCCCAGGCTCCGGCACTGGCGCCCTAGCAGGGCCAGGGCCGGGCGACCTAGCAAGCCTGAAAGTGGAAGTTGAGAGCCTGCGGCTGCAGCTAGCAGACGCGAGAGGGAGGGAGGAGCAGGCGCTCATGCAAGCGCACCATCTGCAGCAGGTGCTCGCGACCCTCGGTCAGCCAGCATGGATGCATCATCTTCCCCCACAAGCACACCCACAAGCACAAGCACACTGGCTCTCCCCCCCCGCATCGAACAGCCCGCAGTTGCAGATGCACTTCTCCCCACCGCATCACCAGCAGCTCATAATCCCCCAACCGCAGTATCCAGCGGGGTACGCCCCTGCCTCGCAGCTGCAGCACGTGCACCCGAGCGCCATGGGACCATACACCGTCCCCCCTCCTCCTCTTCTGCCGCAGCAGGGCTACCCTTTCCCGCACACGCCGCATACGCTCCTCTCCCCCCCACTACCACCTCCCCCGGCGCAGCACCCCCCGCAGGCCACCTCCCCCCCGCACCCAGCGCAGCAGCAGCAGTTCGAGTTCGCAGACGCACTCACCTCCGCGCTCACTGCCGCCTCTGGCCCTCCGCAGCAGCAGCAGCAGCAGCAGCAGCAGTCCCAGCCCGTATCGGCGACTTCTACCACGTTCTCCGAGCGGGAGCACGAGCGGGAGCGGGAGATGGTGAGGCAGGAACTGTTCGGCGCTATCCTTCGCAGGCCGGGGGTGCATCCCGGCTTAGGAATGGGAATCCCTGCAGCGCCGCCTGTGCAGCCGACCACCCAGAGCCAGAGCCAGAGTCCGGAGAACTCGAACTCGCTGAGCCTCAGCTTGGACAGCGTCGACAGCATCAGTATCGACAGCCTGCCTACTCCTTTGACGCAGGACTCGCTTGCTGACTCGGGGGAAGTGTCTTTCTCGTCGTCGGGGCCGGTTTCCATGCCTTCTGCGGCATCGGCCCCCGCTGGGCTCGGTGCCGATACTTCGGCCCTGGGCCAAGTGGGGGAGGAGCTGCCAGGCGAAGGGCGGACGATCCACCTGGACACCACCTTCTCCACCTTCGCCGACTCTGACTTGCCCGCGCCTGCAAAGCCGACCCTCGTAGCATCCATGACAGCCCCGGCGCTGCTCATCCAGCCATCGACACCCACCGCGCCCACCAGCCCTATCTCCCCGGGCGGGGAAAGCGGAGGGTCGGTCTACTCCCAGCGCTCTTTCGATTTCCAGCCTGCGAAGCTCGGGACATCTGTGTCCTCTAGCGCCCTCGACGACTCTGGCTCCAGCGACTCTGGCGAGCAGGAGCACAGGAGGCACGTGACGCTGCACACGAGTTTGCCCCGGGGCGAGCAGGGGCTGGGGGATTGAGCGTTGTTGGATGACATGACGAGGAGCGCCTGGCGCCGGCTGTCGACTTGGACGCCGGCTGGTCGAGATTATACCCTTTTCTTGAGAGGAGCATATAGAACGCACGCTACACGCCGCACGCCGCCTAATCATCTTTCCTTTTTTTCGCCAACCCCGAGCACAATGATCCATTTTGCTTTGCTTGTATACTAGTTGTACTGTAGGACTAGGGAATCAGACAGTTTGTTCACAGCTCCTATGGGTGGTGTGTGGCAGTTTTCGCAGGATGCTGATGCGCGTGCAGTGGTGCGTGAGTCCCCTCGACCATATAGGGTGCGCTGACAGGACGTCCTGGGCCTCTGGCGCTTGTCGGCCTCTCTTCCTTGCCTGCCGCACACACGCTTCTACTGTACATGCTGGGGGAGGGAGATACGCACCGTCTCCTCAGACTCAACTGAAGCTCTGATATCTGGACTGGTCCGCGTTCTGACCAAGGCGTTTGGATGTCCCTCCCTTCCAGGCGACAGACCAACACTCTCCCGACGCTGACGCAGGCTGTAGTCGTACGTCATCTGTCTGCACACTTCGCCTCGCCTCGCTTTCTTCCAATGATCTTACGTCCGGGCCCTGTTGTACTGTACAACTCCAATACCGACAAGGGGGAGTGCAGCATGATCTCTGGCCGCGATAGGAGCTGTTTGCCAGCTGGCGACTATTCAGCGTGGCTTGTGAAGAGCACTTCCTGAGGATGTTCGATCATCCTGAAGACCTAGATATGGACGGACTTCGCGAAATTGGAGCATGCTGACCGATGCTAGCTTGCTGCGCGCTGTCTGCGGCACAATCCTCGCGTCGCCAGCTCTCAGCAGTCCACTCCTAACGTCCACGATGGGAGACCTGCCCACCGGCACACCTCTACGGATCGCCATCCTCGGCGGAGGGATCGTCGGCCTCTCCCTCGCCGTCGCGCTGCACATGCGCGGCGCCCCGTTCACGCTGTACGAGTCTGCGCAGCGCTTCTCAGAGATTGGCGCCGGGATCATGATGGGCCAGAATGCGCTGAATGTCCTGCGTACCCTGGGCTTGGCCGAGGAGTATGAGCAGCTGGCGAGGAGTAGCTGGAGGGAGGGAGGAGAGACCGGGGTCTTCTTCCAGTTCAGGTTCGGGGATGGGAGGGATGACGGAGAGCCGTTTTGCACTGTGCGCAGCCTCCCTCCACAACATGCTCTTGCTGACAAAGGGTGGGGCAGTTGAAGATGCCCAGCGGGAAGATGAGCACACACCGCGCCGAGCTACTCGAGCTCCTCCTCCGACACGTCCCGCCTGAGCGTGTGCGGTTCCAGAAGCAGCTCGTAGGATATGCGCAGCTGCCGGGAGAAGCCCTACAGCTCAGTTTCAGCGACGGCACAAGCCAGGAGTGCGACGTTCTCTTGGGCGCGGATGGGATCAAGTCTACGTGAGCAACGGGGTTTGCCGCGGGAGGAGAGTTGGCTGATGCAGCGTAGGGTGAGGAGGCTCATGTACGCGGGGAAAGAGTCGAGGCAGGAGCCAAGATGGTCCGGGTCGTACGCGTATCGCGCGCTCGTTCCGACCGACAAGGTCCTCGCTGCTGTCGGGCAGACCATCACGAGCACGCCGATCATGTGGCTTGAGAGGGGCAGGGTGCGTTTCTCCCCCGGTTTGGGGACGAAGCGGGCTGAGTACCGGAGTAGCATTTGGTGAATTACTTAGTGGCCGGCGGGAAGTACCTCAACGTCGTGGCGATTAAGACCGATTATACGCAGGGCAGGTATCCGAAGTGGGAGAATCACGAATGGGGTGAGCCGAGCAAAGGTCTGGTTGTGCGCTGCTGATTCCTGCGGCAGTTGAGCATAATGTTGACGAACGGGAACTGCTCAGCGATTTCGAAGGGTGTGGTCCGCAGGTGAAGAAGATTATTGATGTAAGCTTCCCCGTTGGAACACGAGGATTCGGCTCAATGCGGGGAATCAGCTCGTGGAACGGCCTTCGAGATGGGCGTTATTCGACCTCCCGGACCTGCCCTATTTCGTCCAGGGCAATGTTGCGCTCATTGGGGATGCAGCGCATGCGATGATGTGCGCATACAGCATGGCGAGTTTTGGAGAGTACTGACGACCTGTAGGCCGCACCAAGGAAATGGCGCCTCACAAGGCATCGAGGACGCCCACGTGCTGGCGCATCTGCTCTCGCACCCCAAAGTGACGCCAGATACGGTATCCTCCGCGCTCAAGGCGTACGAGCTCGTCCGCAAAGACCGCGTGCAGCACATCAAAGAGCTTGCCTATGAGACTGGAAAGCTGTGGGAGCTGAGCACGCCCGTCGGAGACGACGTGGGGATGTTTGCCAAGGCTGCAGGGCATAACATGGACTGGGTTTGGGGCGTGGATATCGACAAACAGGTCCAGACGGCAGTTAGCTGGTTTGAGATGAGCCTTGCGTGAGACGAGCGGAGACTGGAACATCAGGCTGCCGCACCATGTTATGATACTTGTTCGAGATTTAGCAGTCGGTAACAACGAGAAGTGCCGCAATTTGGTTTCGATGCGGACAATCCGCAGTCGGACGTATCATTGCGGAATTGCAGAATGACCCTCTTTCAACTACGTCGGACACCGCGCACTTCCCCACCACCGGCGCGCGTATTGCTCTGGACCGTACCGGCCACTCTGATGTTGCTGCCGAACGATGCATCTCCCGATCGGGCCAATACTGTATATGATTCAGGGGACTGACCATGACGACTTGCGTCCCCGCTCCTTTCAAAACGCAGCTTCGAATGTATACCGTTCTTGAATTGCACTGTCATTTGTATAGTTATGAGCAATCTTTCGCAGCAATAGAGCTCAGTGACCAGATAACCAATAACGAATAACGAATAATAAACTCAACAGAGGGACTATCATGGGAGTCCCGATCTCGAATTCTCTGTGGGTATCGGCTACGCCATAAACACCACGTCCAGCTCCGAACCTCCGTTGGGAGGCGCCTCGCTCCGGTGTGCAATGAGTCTTTCCTCGTCCAACCAAGTCCACTCTGGTTTCCGAGCGAACGGCCCTCGAATTCGGATTTCGCGGAAGGGGAGGCAGCACTCAATCTCGCCATCTTCAAACGCCGGGTGAATGATGGGCGTTGTGGCCGTGATGATCTTCGAACTGATCCCGGGAATATCTTGGCCCGTGCCGTTGGTTGGCTGTGGCATTGATGCAGCGCCTGTGAGAGCTTCATGCCGACGTGAAGGGAGGATGTTAAAATCGGCAATGATATAGGTGTAGGGACCCTCGGCGGTCTGATTGTTATCCACTCGTTGGATGACGATCCTACTTCCATGCACACAGGGAGGACCATGCAAGCCAAAGTACATGTTTCCATCCATGGAGAACCAGCGCGTATTGTCTGGACCCCACCAGTCCCAAGATATCGGTTTCGGTCCCTGGGGTAACGTAGGATCCGTAAGAACGGCCGGATCGATGACAACGTTGTAGAATCCGGAGAGCGACAGGTCTATCGATACGCGAATATAATGCACTCGTGCTTCAATAGGCAGTGATGACCGCCGGCCAATGGGATTAGACACATTCGTCGTAAATGCGAATGTTCGATCGTCCCGTATTCGAGGGAGTTCCAAAGATCGCTCCAAGCGGATGGTATCGCCGAAGACATAGTAATCAATAGTTGGCGGCCGATGGTAGCCAGCGCTTGCTATGAAAGTGGTCGGCGACAGAAAGTTGAAGGACGTATAGACCTTGTCTACGCGCAGCTGCGGTAATTGGACGCCAGTCTTCCAGTTCCAGAGATGAAGCACGGTCCCGCTTCCGTCGCTTGGAGCGGCTCCGATAACGTCGCCACATACGTCGCATGGAACAGGCGCCTCTTCGTAATATTGCAGACCATGCCACAAGTTGTCCAAAGGAGGCGGAGGAGCATGTATCCCGCAGTCCACATATCCGCGAGCCAGGGGATGAGGAAACCCAGCGACCGTGAAGCAGAACGCCCTTACCGAGAATGTTCTGAGAGATGTCAGAGCTTAAACCTCTACGACATGCAATCGCTCACTCGTCACGCGTAATCAAGAGCAGCAAGTCTTGGTCCTGGTCTACTAGAATTCCCTTTGTTTCGACTGCTGCGACTGGAAGCGGATATCGTGCCGTAGTCGACGCTTCGCCCGTAGAATGCGCATTTAGACGAACGATGTCATAATGTGTTCTGTCTGCCTCGACGTAGATTCCTTTGCGATAGCCGATAATCGGTTTGGCCAGGGGCGGATTCGGCAGTGCGACTGTTTCCTTGCGCTTCCCTTCGAATCGTGCCCAACGCAGGGTATGAAGTCTCAGGAAGGTTTCGAGTTCCGGAATCGTACAAGTGAGGGACTGCGGACGAATGACGTAGTTCTCGGCATATGCGGATAGCAAGAATTGCAGCCGTAATGAATCACGGATGACGGTGTGCAAACGTTTGCAAGTCTGTTGTAATCAGAGTCATCCGATTGCGTAACGGCTCGCACGACTTACCTCGGAGATTGTCAGCAGATCTTGGATCGGAAGACCGTAAAGAATGTGGAGAACAACGTCGTTATTCAGGTCATCGAAGGAAAGCATGATACAATAGATAGCAATGTCAGACAGCACGAGTCAGAGCTATGAACAATGGCGAGTGAGAGGAGCATGTGAGAGGAGCACGCTGGCACGCCCCCAGCGAAGCATGATCGATCCTGGGAGTCTAACACTGCCACCCAGGGCCAATGTCCCGTTTAGGAAATGCACGTGAACATCCATGTGAAGTTCATTGTCTTTTTCGGCGCCCGGTTCCGACAGTTAATTAGCAACTCTATGCGCAGTGATGTGGCCTAAGCGTACGGTCAGCATTGTCCGCGTATACGTGCACCTTCCTGACCTGTTTCGTCTTTCGGGGCCTGAAGACCGGCCAACCTGCTTTGCACGTCTGCCCACAGAGACCATCGGTGTCCTACACCGTTGTGACTCAGCTTGACTGCCGGAAGGATGCAATGCAGGAACTCGGCGACGGCATCGGCATCTTCAATCTCTCCCTTTCCGACTTCTAGGCACAAGGGTTGTGTTCCGGAGGGGAGTAGATCGCGATGGCGGTATGGGATGTCGGCGTTGATGGACGTAACGGAGAACTTTTCCAGCCTCTGGCAGTGCTCTACGAATGGCACAAGCGCATCGAGGGTCAGGGCGCTTTCGTTCGATAGACCGCCCCGAGAAATTACAACAGGAAGACCGGATCGTCTAGGGAGTTTGTCCGGCGGAGTCCATGTCATGGACAAGGTTCGCAGGTCGGGCCAAGCCCGTGCCATCTTCTCCAAATCGGCGTCCTGGATGTCTAGTGCACTCTGTGAATCGAACTCGAACATGAAGTCTTGCATATGGTTGCTTCGACAGAGCGTGTGAAGAAGGCTTGGATATAGGGAAAGTGGGCGTCGTTTACGTTCGTTCGACTTGTCTATGAGAATTATGGTCGCTTTTCTAACATTCCTGCCGCACTCGTGGAGCGAGTTTGCGAGATCTTCGATCGGCTTGAATGACAGGTCATCGGTGTACACCTTGAGGCTGAGATCGGTCAACATCGATGTGACTTGCGCAAGAAGTTTGGTGACGGTGTGAATACTGCAGTCCTTTAAGGCGAGGTTGCGCAAGTGTCGAAAGGCGCCTGAGTCGAACGTCTCCCGCGCCAGATGACTCGATTCGCCTGGTTGGCTCTCGATGACAAAGGTCGATAGACGGGTCGCTCGCGCCAATGCGGATATGGTCAGCGGACCGGTTGTCGAATCTGAGCCTTTGAAGTGCAGGAGGTGCGCACTGGATTCTATGAGAGATGCCAGGGATTTGTCGAGTATGGCTGAGGGCGGAATCGCCATGCCGACAACGTCGAGATGCTCTAGATTCGGGCAGTCCTCTCGAGCGTGCTCCAGAAGCTGAGCAGCATACTTGTCCCAATCGGGTTGAGAATGGGAAGCGTCGCCACATCTGATCGACAGCCGGAAGACATCTTGCGAAACAAATGGTATGACCTTGTGAATGAGATGTGGGGACTCCGTGATCGTCACCGTGAGCCTGCCCAGGTTGGGGAAGATGCACTGGTGCAGCTTGCGATCAAACAACGCGTATAGCAGCTGGTTCCGAAGGGGGTGCATGTCGAACTCGAGCTGTGCATGTCGGACCAGATGGCAGTACATGCTGAGCCGAGGGCAGAGCGTGGGCGGTCGTTTGCCTCTTGGCAAGTGACAGACGGGGTTGCCAATATCAACCAGCCTCCTTAGCTTCTTGTCGTTGACATAACGCCACAGCTGCCGAAGGGCGGGTATCTCGAGATCCTTGCATGTTCGAGCGAGACGAGCGAGGTCGGGCTTTTGCAGCTGCTCGAGAATGAGGTCCTGGATATCGCGGATGTACAAGGCGCGGTGCATGCCCGTCGGTATGCGCCAGGAAGTGTCAAGAGGGCCACGGAGGGGGCAGGGGGGTTGAAGGGAAAATTGGCGGATAGGGCATCTTTGTATCGGCACAGCGGATGGCACCCTGCTGGCAGGAAGCAAGGAAGCGCGGCATTGGAAGCGCTGATATATGTCGGTAGGCGATGCCCACGCGTCGTCCACGTTTCTGCCGCTTAGTGACGGCGGCTTTTTCCGTGGCTTTATTACACCGCCTCGACAAACAAAGATAAGGAACTGATTATCTTTCATGCGTGTCACAATAATGGAATCACGGACGCCGCTAGAATGGACAAAGGATACATCGTTGTGCAGCGAACAAAGGACAAATCGTTGTGCCTATTCAAACACACAAAGGTCGTGATCTTCGATATGCATTTCGAGTTCTCGATATTCATTTCTAGTTCTACAACCGCATCCACAACGGTTTCTGCTCGCATATCGACCTTAGATAACGGAAAGATAAAAACAGTATGCATGCCCCATAACCAGCGGACATCTACGCCTCATCCCTGACGGGGTTCGCCATAGCCGCAGTCTCGACACCCTTCTTCTCGTCTTCCTCAACAGAGCGGTTACCGCTGTACGGCTCGTAGAGCTCGTTCCTCTCGAGATCGGCGGCATCGTACGCGAGCTTGGGATCGACGACGCGGTCGCCGACCTCGAGCCACTTGCCAGTGGGGCTTTTGGCGGGGACCGGGAAGAACTTGGACAGAAGCCAGTAGGTGGAAGAGGCGACGATGAAGCCCGCAAAGAAGTTGACATTGTAGATATATGTCGCCCCGATGGGCACCTTGTCGCCGATCGCGCCCGCGAAGCCGACTACGTTGATAATGATGCCGGCGATGTAGGCTGCGTACGCGCGCCAGTTGAAACCGAGCGTGTAGTAGTATGGGCCGTTCTTGTGCGCAGAGTAGAGGTCGAGTACCTCTAGGTAACCCTTGCGCACGAAGTAGTAGTCGCTGATGAGCACGCCGGCAATGGAGGACAGGAAAACGGAGTAGGAGGAGAGGTACGTCGTGAAATTGTTGCTCGAGCTGAGTAGATTCCAAGGGCACATGGCCAGACCAACGAGCGCACAAACGTATCCTCCTCGGCGGATGTTGAGGTAACGCGGGAAGAGGGCGGTCATGTCCGTACCGGCAGAGACGGAGTTTGCAGCGATGTTGGTGCCGAGCTGGGCGAGCGCGAACGCGAACGAGATGCAGAAGACGCCGAAACGGGCGCCCGAGCCCGCGCCCTCGAGGAAGTTGCCAAGCAAGTCAAGTGGAGACCAGATGGGCTGATTGTAGATGACAGTAGAGGAGGACGAGACTATGATGCCAATGAAGGAGGTGATGGCAAAGCCTGTCGGGATCGTAATAAGCTGGGACCAGAGCTGATCCCGCGGCTTGGTGGCAAAGCGGGCAAAGTCCGGGTCGTTCACGATCAGAGTGGCGAAGTTGGCAATGGAGGACATGATGCCGTTGACCATTGCCCAGCCGAGCTCGGATCCGTGGATGGTATTGGGCTGGTGGACGATGGGGCCGATCCCGTGGGCCTTGACGATTGCCCAGATGAAGAAGGAGATGCCGGCCGTGGGGACCACGAATGCTTTCACCGTAAACAGATGGCGAATCTGGTGTACGGGGAACCAAATTGCCGGGAGGGAGAGCAGCCAGAACAAGAAGAATGAAACGTAGTCGCGTGTGTTAATCCCAGACGATGCGGGCATCGAGTTGGGCAGCGTCTCGAAGCTAGGTGGTCCACATCAGGATGGCTGCTGTGACCCCGGAGAGCGAGCACACGCACCTGCTCCAGATAGACCGGATCATCAAGTAAACGCACGTTCCCCCGATTGCCGACTGGACGCCATACGTGAATTGTGAAAATAAGTAAAGAATAAGCTTTAGGTTCAACAGAAGACTTATCATATACACGCCATCGCAGCGCGATTGAAGACCGGCCAGAGCGCCCCCCATATACCGAATGATGAACGACAGACAACGGGGAAGCCGATATGATACGTCGCACCAATGCGACCAGTCAGCGTAATGAAGCAGGCAGCGATGGAGTAGCCAAGCCAGACACTACAGCAGACATGTTAGGTCAGGTGATCCCGCAGGTCAGGAATGCAGGCGCACCAGATCCAGGACTGCCACCAAGAAAGACCAGCCGTGATCATGCTCGAGGAGATCATCCATGTATTCTATGCGCATGGACAGCCTTCAGTTCATTGTTCGTCCTCAGACTAGGAGAACAAAACATACGATGTTGAATGAGTCGGCGATCCAGAAGCCGACGAAGTTCCAGGGACCCCATTGCCTGCGCGCGGGCTCGACTGAAGCACATCACTCGTAAACAAGCGGCGTAATTACGCTGAAATCAAGACAGCATACCAGGTTTGAGATCATCGTTTGTGAGCATGAGCTGGGCCGACGACAAGCCGGGCTCATGGGGCGACTCAAGCTTGTGGAGGAACTCGGTGACGCCCATCGTGATGTGCTGCGGTGTGCCTTAGGTAGGGATGTTGCGCAGGTATCTGCAGTTGTCCTATGTGGAGCAAACACCAGCAGATCGAAGAAGTCTGCAGTACCGGGGTTGGTCTCCGACGCTGGCGGGGAGAGGAATGGTGTGCACACGACCAGAATCATAGCCGACAAGCCGCATATTTATGCATTCCCCGCGTCTCCGCACTCCTCCATTCCCTTCCTCTCTGCCGCAATCGAATGTGCTTTATCTTCACGGACCATGACGAAGAAGCGCTCCAGGTTTGGCAACTTGAAAATTTGTGGAGCTTCTAGTGTTGCGCTGGAGTACGTCCGAACCAGTGAGGAGTGTTACAAGCGCACTATCGATAACGAAAACCTGCGGGCGCATCCAGAGCGCGTGGACCCTGATGGGCATGCGTTTCCATCATCTCCACCTTTTCAATGCTGCCAATCACGAGCACGAATAGCCTGTGGCGCTATCAGCTCTCTGACTTGTGAAGCGTGGGAACATGATAGAAGCACAAAGGAGGCTTTTAGATGAAACGGAGGTACAGCAGTTGCTGGGCGCTTAGTTGGCGGTCCCTGTCCGACCCTTGACAGGATGAAGTCACCGAACATCCCTTATCACCCCTCTGAAACCTTTGGCGGTTCCATTGATATGAATGTCCCCCTCATTGGCTATTACTGCAGATCGGTGGTGGAGATGCGGATTTCTGGATAGTTTTCCAACAACAAGTGGTCTTCGGAGCAGATCTGCTGCAAAAAAAAGGAGTGAAAATTTTCGCAGCGCCGATGCCGTGCAGCGCAGACGACGGCTGTTCCTGGTTCTTGGCGGCTTCTTTCGCCGGTATCTCTTAGCGGATATTCCTGCCGGTCATCGGCGCTAGTGACTTTCCCGCTGACACATTCACCGGGGTCGTCTTGTCTGAACAGCTCTTATCAATTCTTACGTGATAAGGCAAAGTTCGTGCCTGAGGGGGCGCAGCTCGGCCGCAACGAGTATTGATCCTACAATCGACACACAAGTACCTACCGTCCTCGACGATTAGGCCCAGCCTCTCGGCCGCCAACAAGCCAATGCATTTTCAATCCACGAATACACGCAGCTGGATATGTCTGCTGCCGTTGGACAGGACGGGACTTATAGGCTTCATACGGCAGACATTTTACTGGTACCGGAGGGCAACGACAACGGACTGGATAAACTCGGATATACAGCCTCTCATCGTTCCTACAATTGAACCCATAGCATGCGACTCCTTTCGTGTCTCCATTGAACCTTTTCCTCCCGCGTTTTGACGCTTGTCACGCTCTCTTGCGATTTCGAAGCAATCTGGTTTGTCCAGTGTGACCCTCGAGCCATAGAACTGTCGGACGCATTTAAAATGACATACAATGACAAGAAATAGTTGGCGTTGACGTTCTTGCGCAAGGATGACTCACCCATATCACCAATAGAAGGTCCGCGCTCAGTGTCAATTCAGTTGCGTTCGCCTTGCTTCTGGAAGCAAGAACACCTGAACACTTGACTGATCGCCTTGGTGGCTTCAACCCCTTCGACCAATGGGAAGCATACACGTCATATTTGGAACGCGAGCGCAGTCACGCGAGAAGCTTCCAGTCATCGACAGCACCAGAAGCATGACTCCCTCCGCTTTCGGAAGCTGACTTTCCAAAAGCATAAATATCCAACAATTGTCTCGGAGAACTGACATGGCCAAACTACTATAGCACTCCGCATAAATCCGACAGATTTCCTGCCGGAGTTCCTGTTCATATTTTCTTCGATCTAACTTACTCGTCTACGGGGTATTGAGGCCGAGCGGGGCTTGGTACATCTTCCGCAGCAGCTTTGAGCAGAAAGAACCTTCATTTTCGACCGCAATCACTTGATTACCATGGGTCTGAACGAGGCGGGTTATGGTGCTGTGCAGGGTAAGCCGGCTAGCAAAGGTAGGCGCGGTGTCTTCGGCCTCTCTCTCAGTTCAGAGCTGACGGCTGCTATAGGGGCCGCGGCTCCTTCCGGAACTGGACAGGCTCCCCCGCCGGGCCCTCATAAGACTGGCTTCGCAGGTCCGAAGCCGAACGGTTCAGGGAACACGAACGCTTCGGGGACTGCTTCGGCCAGCAAAGGGAAGGACGACGGCAAAACCATGTGATGCACTGCCCTGTCTTGCCACCTACTGTTATGACTTTACGACATTTACGACCACACATATTGAGACCATCCTTGAGTGTAGGTGAACAACCGAGTTAACGCTGTCCTGAGAGGCAAAAGGCGCAATCGCCGGCCTGAGTACCGCACAGGTGACGAGAACTAGAGGACCGCACCAGTCATCCACTCATTCATTCGCACGCGATTCGTATATCATCCGCATATCATTCCAATCCCTTTGTTCTCACCTCTCATCTCTCTTTCGCTCTTGATCAAAGTTTCTTTGTCTGGCAACCCTCCGCCCTTACTCTCATTCATTATGCTGACCAGCCCATATATGCACGGCTAGCTGCTGAAGAACTGTCGACTCGTCAGATTCCCATCATCATCTTGCTGTCAACACTTGACTCATTCTTCGCATCCGTCCTTCAAGGTACACTGGCAGACCATGCATCATCTCTCTCAAGCGCAATCCGGCATCGAGGCCGACGTACGTGTCCCTCACTAGGCCAGTGGCACTGCTGTCAGCCGTCTTTCCTCGGCGCGGATTGGACGGACTCGGACGCTGTCGGAGCACGCGGAAGCACCGTGGCCCCTCCATCCGGATCTTTTGCCGCAGTCACTCTGCCGCCGCGCTGCTTCAATGCTCCTTCAGGAAATACCTAGAACGCATGCGCATACAGCGCATTCGCGTTCGCACGGGGCCTGGGGCATACCTCACGGGTGTATCTGAGACGCGCGTTCTCTGTTGGGACTGACGCTGTCACTGTCTACCATCTGGCTTGCGACAATGGACGCGTACCGCGAAGACGATATCTACTTGCAACCCATTAGCCCTCGTAGGTCTTCGACGCTGTTGGCTAGTCAAGACATCTCAAGCCCGCATGCAGCTCCATCGCCTACGACCGAACGGGCATGTCCGACTTGTCCTATCAACGCGGATGCGTGGGTGTACGTCGCCAACGAGAACGACTTGAAGAAGGACGACTCCGCGTTCACCTTTGTTTGCTGCGGCTGTATTACTATCGAATACGACGAGACGATCAAGCGCTCACGGATCAGTTCGTGCCTGGTACTTCTAATGATCTATCAAGCTCATCGATAGTGCAGCTATATCCAATCTCGACGATCCTGCCGGTTCACACATCCTGAATACGTTCATGACTCATCCTGCGTGGGTCTCTCGACCTGGACAAGTGGGGATGTGGCTGGTTCCTCATAATAGCGACCGTCTAGCTTATCTTTTTGTGGTGAGTCAGGTTGGTCACAGCAGCTCGGCTGGATGCTGATCTCGTCTTTCTAGTTCGAATCCGAGCATGCTGCCAAAGAGTTCGTTCCTGAAGTGAACAGCCTGCTTAAGAAGGATGATACCATCAAGGATAACCTGCTGAAGGAGGAGCAGGCGGTCCGAAACCTGTTCCGCACAAGACGACCGAAGGAGAGTGCAACGAGTTCGCCTCTTTTCCGTGTCGTCCACAAGACACTCTCTATCTTCTGGGCGCAGCAATGACATGATACTAGATGGTTGTTACGTTTGTGTGTTATTGTACGCCCCTAGCTATGTACTTCTACACCGCTCTCACTGTATTGTCTGTTGCAATGATCATTCTTCCGTATTCCAAAGCTGTGCAGTTACCGGGTTATGGGCGTGGGCAAACAAGCAGGTCGGCCGCGCGGTGCCGAACGTCTTCTATCATGCGCGCGCGGCCACACGGTGCTCCGCTTCCGGAAGGGTTTGCACAAAAGACCAATAGGAGGTTAGCACCGTCCCCGTCTCCTTGATTGTTTGTCTTCATGGACCCGCGGCCTGCGTGGCACCCTTTAATGGGGACGTAGGTGGTCTTTCCCCCGCTCAATCGCCCGCTGTAACGACTACCCCTCTATACTCTCTCTCCTCCCCCCTCCGTATCCCTCCCCTCGCCGACCATGCCACCCAACATGTACCCACCAGAACAAGGACACAAGATTGGCTGGATCACCCTCCCACCAACTCGCTACATCCTTGCTCGAGTATGTCTATGTGAGCCGTTGATCCCTTGCCATCACATCTCATCCTAATTTGAAAACTCAGTACCACTCACCTTGGCGTGTGGAGTCGGCCTGGTCCTCTCGATCGTTGGCATCCCTTTGACAGGAGGCAATCCGGCATATAGAGCTGTTGAGGCCGCAGAGCTGGTTATCTTCGTCCTCTCCGCTCTGTGGTCGGTAATGCAGTGCGTCTCTCTCGTCCTGTCTATCTTGATGTTGGCTCATCTGAGAGATCAGAGCTGCGACGATTTCACATCGTGACTTCTTCATGCATCAAACTCGCGTCTGGACCTGGAGTCTGGGAATCGGGTTCATCTTCCAAGCTGGTGCGCGTTATATGGTGCAGGGACCTGGAGCCTTTCTGACCGGACTGTAGCTGTCTTCGCTGGCTGGCTGGCAACGGTCATACCTTCTTTCAATTGCCCTGAATTACCCGAATGCGAGACAACGCTGGGCGGCGAATGTCCGCAGGATCAACTCGACATCTACAACGACATTCTTGTATGCCAAGTGAACTGGGGCCTTCTGGGAGCCAACATCGCTCTATTCTCCCTGGGTACGTTTGATCGCCCATCAAATGCATCAATTCCTAATGAAAACCGCAGAGCTGTGTGCAATATTCACGGTTTTCATCATGCGCGTTCTGCCAGCGTGGCAGGCGCCTGAGCGCGGCATCTGGTATGGCAGCATCTACGCGCCTTGGGAGGTCAAATGGCGTTTCGAGCGGTCGGAAAACGCGCCATCGCTCAACCTCCCGATGGTCAACCTGAGCAAATTAAACCCTTTCAAGGGTAGGGCGTTTCGTCAACCCCAGCCGCCGACGGTCAGGATCAGCACTATGCGCGACCCGCCTGACACACCGGCTACTGTCACAACGTTTTCCAGTGACAAGGGCGGCTGGTTGAAGATGAAGGGTCTGTCTGGCCCGGCCAGCGCGCCGACTGAGGTGACCGATGATGGGTCTCGCAGGTCTTCTGTGGTGTAAGACATGTTGATTTCCTTCTCTCGCTGGTTCATTCTGATACATACAATCCTCTTGGGTTATTTCCTGTTTACTTACCCTGTTGTTTAAGTATGCCTTGGATGTGTGTTGTATTACAGTTTCTTTCAGCTGCAGAGTTTGACTAATGCATCGCGTATCAATTGACAACGTCGCTACTGGCTGTATTGCAACCATCTCAGACTCAGTATCCGAGTGAATGATTGAAGAAGTTGCAGTGTACCGTCTCCAAAATGGTGGTCTAGTCGATTGGCTGTGCAGGATACGCAGAATTGGGCAGAGGTAGTTGGTCAATCCTTGCCATTGTCCGTCGTGCGACATCTGCTGAGAGTGGTCGTGTAGCCGCGGGCGGTGAGATATAGTCAGCCGATGCCGGATGGGGGATATAGGTCTGGAAGGAAGACGTCCATTGGACAACCATCACCTGCGGGTAAATAATGTCATTCATATAGCGGAATGGACTCTCCGACCGAACCAATGCGTGAGGCGTTCGGCTGGTGCGCGACGCGCGTATGGAATACGCGCAAGGACACGGTCATATTGCAGAATGGACTCTCGGACTTAACCAATACGTGAGGCATTCGGCGGGTGCGCGTATGGGATACGCGGAAGGAGACGGTCATATATCAGAATGGACTTTCCGACTTGACCAATATGTGAGGCGTTCGGCTGGTGCGCATATGGGATACGCGGAAGGAGAACTGTATACACACATCGTCAGTCCATGCCTCGGAACGATAGAACGCACGCTTATCCTGTGATAGCCAGTTCCTTGCTCGGCACAGTCTCCTCGTTCTCCGGTCCAGCCGTTCCAGTGGGAGAGGGATGTAAGACGAAGGCGGGACAACGCGACTCCGACGCGTTGATGACGCGGCTGCGGAGCCGAATTCCTCAACGTGTTGTATCCGAGCGACTGGCGGCAACCTACAGTAACGAGCATCAGGCATCACTGGCATCCACAAGTAATACGCACTGGTCTGATTGACAACATGGCTGTTCATCTCATGCTGGCATTGTACGATCCTTCGCCGTAAATGGTCCCTACACGTCTTTGAGAGAAACATACATCCCAAGCCGGTTGTCTCAGATGACACGCCCTTCGCTTTGGCCAACCACAGCACAAAGGCCCATTGTGGCAACCCATTCACCGTCTGGCCTTCATTCATTCATACTGATCCATTGCCTGACAGCAGCCAGGCGTCCAATGGCGCCGCCCAATCTAAGGCCGGCGTGCTGTAGTACTTGACCCTGCCTGCTGGGCGATTCGGCGCAATTCGCTTGACTTCTGATCCTCTGGTGTACTATGACTGCAGCTGAGACGGCATACGATGATTTCTCATTCACATTCTATCCCATTGATGAACCCCGCTGCTGCGGACCGACGCGGTACATCCTCGCCCGTCTCTGCCTCAGTACGTCCTCCATCCTCGCCCAACACCAACCTGCTAATCGCGTAACCGCAGTCCCCCTCTCCCTCGTCAGCGGCGGCTGCCTCGTGCTCTCCATCGCCGCCGTCCCCCTCTCATCCCGCAGCCCGCCCAGTATAGTGGCCGCAGAAGCGTTATCAATGGTGGTCTACGTGCTGCTCACCTTCTGGCTGGTGCTGCAGTGCGCCTTCTCCCCTTCCTCACCGAGCCGGGCAGCGCACTGACTGGGTGTTGGCAGGGCAGCGACGATCTCCCATGATCATCTGGTGATACACGAAGTACGGGTGTGGGCGTACTCCTGGCCGCCCATCCTCCTGGTGCACGCAAGTACGCGTCTCCCTCGCCATCTCCCCCTCATACACGTCTAACACCGACACAGCATTCTTCCTCACCTGGTCCCTCCTCACCCGCCCCACCGCTGCCTGCCCGCCCATGCCAGCATGCGAGTACACCCTGGGCGGCATCTGCTCCCCGTCCGACCTGGCGATCTACAGCCAGCTGCTGGTGTGCGAGGTCAACTGGGGACTGTTCGCCGCTGGCCTGAGCGTGCTCCTGCTCCGTGCGTCCGATTGCCGTTCTTAGTGAAATGAATGTGGAGGGAGCTGACGCCTGTGGTTTCGCAGAGGGCGTCGTGCTGCTGGTGGTGCTCCTCATGCGCATACTGCCCGCGCTGCAGAACCCCAAGCGCGGCATGTGGTATGCGAGCGTGTACGAGGACCATGATGTGCACTGGCGCTTCGAGCCGTGGCAGCAGCTGCCCAAGCTCCCCTTGCTCAGCCGTTGCATGCGCGGCATACGTGCAAGCAAGAAGAGTGATGCGGAAATGGAGATGGAGCTCGCGCGGATGCCGATGCCCGAGCTTCGCGTCAACCTCGACGAAGACACAGTCGGGAAGGGTGACATGCCGCTCCCGACGGGGAGCACGTATGAGAGCTTTGGCAGCCGGGTGCCACCGGCTCTGCCGAGCGGTTGGAAGAGCATGAGCACGCGGAAAGGGAAGGAGCGTGATCCGCTGAGCATCTTCTTCTAGCACCGTTGGCTTAGAGACACGCGGACGAACAGATGGTGCGCGGCGCGCTCTCATGTATGCGCACGCCGATCTATCATTATTGGAGAGACCCAGCGACAGGGGTATCAATATGTTACAACGCATATACAGTAGATTGTCCTGCAAACAAAACGCATCAGTCATGCACTATGCCATGCTAACGAAGTGAGCTCACCAGGTAGGCCTGATCGCGAACAGCCTGTGCAAGAAGCGCAAGTGGAGCGGTGGATGATCAGCGCCTCTTGGCAGCCAGGAGGGTGGCCACTGCGCTTAGCGGCGCGTGCTCGTCCCCGAGGATGTAGAATCGTGCGCGGTGGTTGAGGAACTGGAGGTGAAAGGGGAGGTATCGGCATACGCCGACGGTGATGAGGGTAAAGAGGAAGAAGCACAACGACACTGCGCGGACGCGGGTGAGCTATCGCACGAGGGAGACAGAGATGGAAAGACGTACAGACAAGCACCTTCTCCCACGGCTCGAGCATGCTGAGCGCGAAAGTGCTCTCGAAGAGGAGCCACTTGCGGACGAAGAAGTTTCCGTAGGGGTCGACGAAGGCACGCTCCCGCTGCGAGCGCTTGTCGACTGCGACTGCGTGTGCGCGCTCGAGGGCGAGGACTGCGACCTTCTGGGAGCCTTCTTCGGAGATGTTCGAAAGGGACGATACGCCGGAGAGGGAGGAGGGGGAGGGCTTGCGCGACGAGGGGCGGGAGTGGAGCGTGTGCGGCATTATTGGAGCGTTTAGGGGGGTTATGCGAATATGATACTGCGAAGGTGGTGAGGAGGAGAGAGAGATGGAGTGTGAGGCAGAGGAATGGAGGGAGGAGGGAGGATGGAAGGGATGCCGGTCGTTCTAACGCGCTGTTCTACTCTCACGACTCAGCAGCACCACACGGCCCGCCTTTTAGTCCTTCTGGCTGACCTTCCGCCGATGCGCGGTCAGCCTGCTTCCTTCCGCCTCCGCCCCTCGCCGCTTTTTTGCCCCCTTCTTCTCTGGTGCAGGAACGCGAGTGGCGCATGCTTCCGGCACACGGCACCAACCCCGCCCTGGGAGGTCTTGGGGGCACTCGGCACTTTTCGGAAGCGTGGCTGTGCGGGGGCTGTACTGATATGATAACAAAACTGTCTGTGCCGTGAAATGTCCTTTGTCACTTCGCTTCGTACATTGCGGGGACGGGCGGGGCATCAATGGCCAGCTGACAACCTCATGACTGCGCCGACGGTGCCCTGCAGCTGAGCGGCTACGGTACCCGTCCTGGGATGCTCACTCGCACGGCGTAAGCCAGCCGCGAAGGCATGCATGGCGCTCCCAGGCTGGTTCACTGATCATGGTCACGTGCTGTCTCTCCCTTGCTTCTTGCAACAAGCTGCTTTCCGTGTTCCAGGGCCGCGTCCCGTCTCAAGCCCAAACACGCCCTCGAACCTTGCTTGGAATTTGGAAGTTCTGGCCCAGAAGTTGTAGCTGAACTGAGCTCGTACGATGTCTCCCGGCACGGACTGTGACGAGAGGACGTCATCGGTGCGCACGGATCACCTCCCGAGTCGCTCGAGATACATAAGAGCAACACATCAGCACGTCACGCCCCATCGCACTTCTTTCCTAAACCACCACTTCTTGTTCCTGTGTCCGCGTCCATCCTCGTTTCGCGCTCGGCTCCCAGGGCTCTCCAAACGCGCATATACCCTCATACCATCCCATCTTCATATCCTGACCTCTACCCTCCCATCCCCTCATCTCGCGCGATGGTCAACCTTCTCAAGCTCCTCTTCTCCAAAACCGCCAGGCGCGGCCGTCCCTTCGCCTGCGCCGCGTCCACCTTCGTCCTCGGAAGTCTCATGACGCCCGAGTCCTCCCCCGTGCAGGAGCAGAGGTAACCCCACCTGCCTTCCTGCTGGTGCACGGCTGACCATCTTATGATGTGCCACAGCGCCTCCTTCGTCCTCCTCCCCACCCCCGCGCCGCGCACTCCCGAGCGCAACCGCACCCGCTTCCAGTGCTACGCCCCGACGTGCGAGGCACCCAACTGCCCCGCGCACGGCAAAGCCTCTCCCCTTTCCCCCACCAGTACGACCGACAGCACCCCCGGAAGCCTCACGACCAGCAGCACCAGCCCCGACAGCCTCACGAGCCCCGGCAGCCCCGGCAGTCCCGGAAGCCTCGGTCCGCCACTCTCCACCCACCCCTCCGGCAAGTCCCTCGTCCTCCCGCGCACGATGCTGCCTGGCCTCGCGCCCGTGGCACGGCCCTCGGAGGACATGCAGCACTTTGTGCGCCCGATGAGTCCCGAGCCCTTCCTCTCCACCGCTACCGCTCGCCAACACGGTGCGTGCGAAGGCGCCCGCGGCGGACTGCCCTTCACGGTCGACTGCAGCGTTAGGGGGTTGTGCTTGTACCAAGGTGGGCGCTTGGTGGACACTGTTGGCACTCGTGAACGCGCTGTGCGCGGGGGCCGGGAGTAGAACGGCAGCAGTATAGGTGATGCTCGATGTTCAATGCTGATGGGCGGACTGACGGACTAACCGCATATATGCTCGCGCGCTGGATACGCGTTACTCGAGCTGTTTCTAATCCTTTGTATTTTCTTGTTTCGTTGTTTCGTTGTTTCATTGTTTCGATGTTTCGTTGTTTCGATGTTTCGTTGTTTCGATGTTTCGTTGTTTCGATGTTTCGTTGTTTCGATGTTTCGTTGTTTCGATGTTTCGATGTTTCGATGTTTCGTTGTTTCGATGTTTCGTTGTTTCGATGTTTCAATGTTTCGTTGTTTTGATGTTCCAATGTTCCAATGTTCCAATGTTCCGATGTTTCGATGTTTCGAGATCCCAATGCAACTGCTAGTCTCATATCTGCGCATGCCGAAGTGTAGCGCAGCCCATCATCGTGTATTATATTGCGTTATAAAATACACGTGTTGTACACCAACGTACGCGCGCGGAAGCCAACCTACGCGGCAAGCGCGACAACTCATGACAACTCACTCCATTCTCTTAGGCGGCTCGTGGAAGTTCAGCCGCAGTAAGAGGTCGGCAAGGTTGGCACCCCGCGGGCCCGTCTCCCGCTTTGCGCCGACTCGGCTCCTCTCAACCTCCCTCCCGTGATAGTGCTTCAGGAAATCGATCTGCACTCATGTGAGCGAGAAGGCAACATTGAAGTCCATGTATGCGTACCAGCTTCTGCACGCTCGTACTGAACCTATCAGCCAGCGCCTCCAGCTTCTTCCCTCCCTCTCCCTCGCTGACAGTCCCTCTTCGGCGATCCAGCACCAGCTGTCCGAGCAGGAGGACCGTCCCCAGGGAAGTCTTTAGCTCCCCCGCGAGCTTCGTCTGGTGCGACCTTAGCATACACCCTTCCAGAATCGAGTCCATCACAGCATCATGATACGCCGCAACGGCGAACACGTCCTGCAGCTCTGTGTCGTGCGCGTTGCTTTCCCTCACGTGGGTGAGGCGGGCGTGGAAGGCGTCCCACGGCGAGCGGATGGCGGTGTCGAATAGGTAGTCGACGAGGGAGGTGATGAAGGACTGGGCGAGGAAGCGCGTGCGGTAGAGCAGGCGGGTGTGTTGAGCGGAGGCGGGGAAGAGGCTCTCGTGGAAGGATGGGTGGAAGATGGTTCGCACGACCGTGTCGACTGAGTGAGAGTAAGTGGCATTATCGTAACACGCGTACATATGGAGCTCACCTCGAAGGACTCGGAGGAGGAAGCTGAATATGCCTCGGTACTTCGACACAACATTATCTGAGAGTATTACAGCTAAGCTCCTGGGAACTTTGTATTGCAGGTCGAGGAAGTCCAAGGCTCTGAGTCATTATCAGCATGGGAATACTTGGAGCCACTGAAGTAGGAACGTACTCGACCGCTGTCGCTTCCGGTCAGCGCATATATTTGGCGGACAAAGACTGACTCACCCAATGGATCCAGCCATGCATCGTCGCCTTCTTCGATATCCCTGATGCCGAACCCAACGATCGAGTCCGCCTCCTCCCACACTTTGTCAATATGTGTGGACTCCGCTCTCCCTTGCATATCAGCCGCCAAAGCGTCAATGACGACGCGTCGCAAGATCCAATTCAGATCACTACCGCCAGGCGGCCATTGCCCTCGTTGAGTCAGACCCACGCCGAGTCCTACGGCCGCGAACTCCTCGCCGGTGACTTGATGAGGAAGCGACGCGATCCCCAATCTCGCCCGGACACGGGACCGCGTCCCTGGCGCGTGGGCGATCTCGGGCGAAGGGTGCACGAAGAGAGCGTTTGCAAGGAGCTCTGTAAAGGGCGTGAAGCTGAGGAGATGGAAGCTCTTGAGAATATGGATGTACGCAAGAAGATCGGCGCCGCCTTCCTGGGATGGTGGAGATAGAAGAGTCTCTAGAAGGGCATGGGAGATAACCTTGGACCTCGCGAGGATCTTGGCGAATACGTGATGAAGTAGCAGGGGCAATGTTGGCGCAAATGATGGTAGGAGAGGTGCCGGATGAGACTGCAGAAACTCTGTGAATGCATTGTCGTTCGATGAGCCCGCTGGCGGCAGAGGCACTACGGACGTGTCGAATGGATTGGCTGCATCGGCCAACCTCGGAAAGGGTACGTCTTTGGACACCTGGTGCGTTGCAAGGCCCAATTTCCACCGCTCGACCAACGTGCGAAGCAGATCCGCTTGCCGCTCCGCCTGAATCTGAATGCTGTGGAACTGCGTTAGCGCCTCAGACTAACGTTAAAGCGCACTTCTTACCTCTGAACCTCAGCATCACTCCAAATCCATCTCAAATGTTCGGCGTTATCAATGTCCTCCGCCGACCGACCGCAAAGGATGTGGCTAGGGCAGGCTTTTTTCAGCAGGGCGAGCGACTTCCGACCCCGTTCCAATGTCTGTCTGACATCAGTGGGCAAGATCATTTCGAACGCCTTGACCTCCTTCGGGACCGGGTCGTCTGTCACGTTGGCCACGTCGGCCAGGTCATCTACGAAGCCAGCCAGAAACGTGGCTTGACCTAGACCCAAAGAGTCTTCGACTGCCTTCACACAGGGCTGGGTTGAGAGCTGTAGCAGAAAAGCTATGGTACATTGGAGGACGTGCGGGGAAGAAGAGGCGGTTGCACGATCTAGTGCCTTGTACAGCGCCGAGATCATGTTTGACGGAAATGAGCGGTATGGCGGTATGTGTCGTCTGTCCCTTCTGAGAAGATCCGCGAGCGCGGTAAGCAGCGCTTCTTGCGATTCGTATTCGAGGTGCAAGCTTGAGAGGTTCCAGGAGGGACAGGCTGGCTCCTTCTCTAGGGTATCACGAATATGCGAGAGCACCAGCGTGAGGGCGTGAGAGAACGCGTGCATCCATGATTCAGATGCCCTGTCTTGATGGTCAATCACGGTATGCAGACGGAGGATATGCAGGTACCCTCTGAGCTGGTCCGGAACAGCCTGCAAGCGACGAAGCAAAGTCCCGATCGTCAAGAAGCGTTCGAAGATGCTGCTGCATGCGGCCGCCGTGTAGCCATCGACGATAATCGCCTCCGGTGCATTCTCCCCAGGATTGAATTCCTCCCTTTCTGCATCCCAGATCCAAAGTGAGCCGGAATAGCCGACGAGCACAGTTCGCAGTTCTGAAGCGACGTAGCTGGCATTGAGGGGGATGACCTTTGGTGTATCGACGGTTCTGGAGCTCGGTCAATACATATCAGTAAGCGACAGGAAGTGGCGCACTTGCGCAGAGCGGCATAAAATAGCTCTGGATGGTGGGATAGAAGCGGGGGGAGACGGAAAACTTGAGGTGAAGTATCCCAAGTGAGCAGAGTTGGCTGGTGAGCAGTCAGCATATGCCTGTGCTGGGCAGGAGCATGTACGCGCACCTGGACCGTCACTGCCTTCGCCGCCAACTCCCACAAGTGGTTCTCCTCCTCAAATTCTTCCAACTCAACTTCCTCTATGACACCTCTCTCCCGTGGCCCCTCAGGCTCAAGCGCCTCTTGCCGGAGACGTGAGCCCGGTGGCGGACTAAGCGCCAATGCGAGACTCTTCGCAAACGCATCTTCCGGATCCCTCGGCAACTCAGCGCTCGATGGCAGCCAGTCGGGGAGTAACAGGTCCAGCGGCCTCAGAGAGGTGTCATCTAGGTGGTCGGCGAGGCCGGCCATGCATGCCGTGGTATATCGTGCAGAGGTTACAATGAAGGCTCGAGAGGCAGGGACGCGTCGAGCCCGACGCGTCGGAGGACGTCATAACGGAAGCGAGGTGCGCAGCACCGTTTCATACCGCATTCGCTTATTCCTCATCTTTGCATATCTATCACCCATACCTTTACTTGCATAGACCTAGATTCCGTTCTCAACCTTAGAAGATGGTTGCTCACGACGGATTTCCGACGGACGAGGAGATCGCAGCCATCGGGCCGCCGTAAGTGTTCCGCGTGGCAGCACATCGGCCGCGCTGACCGGCATGCAGGCTGTTTACGTGGGACGAGCTGATGGACATTTGTGGTGCGTTCTTTCACATGACGGAGTGAGCTGCAAGTTGACATTGATGGATAGATGGAGGGTAGGAGGCGATCTGTGGGCATATACGCTCTGCTGAACTGTTTTGGATGCTAGCAACCTTGGTCTCCTGAGGCGTCAGCCCGCGCTCCAGAAACGCTACGACGAGTGGACAAAAAACACCAAGGCGCGGTACGGCAAGATCGGTGCGTCCTTCTTCCTTTCTTCCTACCTTCCCTTCTCACTCCTCGCAGAAACCTTCCTCCTCGAGCGCCGCCTGTGTTGGGACCCGCCCGCCCTCCTTCCCTCCGCCCGCTCCTTCTCCCCCTCAACGCCTAGCACGCACTACCGCGTCGTGCGGAATGACTGGCCGTATTCTGTCCCCGCGTCCGTCGTTCACTTTGTGGTGTGGTGTGCGGTGCCCTTGATTGGGCCGGGAGACTCGGGGGAGGAGGTGGAGCGGAAGGGCATGTGGGGGTTTACGGGAGGCGCGGAGCGTCGTGCTGCAATTGGTGAGGAAGGGGATAGGAAAGGATTTGGGGGCGAGAGTGGGGAGGGGATCACCGCGTTCGTGAAGCGAGAATGGCCTGAGGACGAGTGGGAGACTTGCTGGTTCATGAACCCTCCTGTGAGCCGTTCTTATCCTTGAGCTTGCTGTATGTGCAAACTGATGCCTCTTGTCACAGAAACTGCAGAGCGTGCGCGGGCTCGTGCACTTTCACGTGTTTGGCCGTCCCAAGGCGGAGAAGGCGCAGACGAACGGGACCCACGCCTAGAGCGCTTAGACTATCGAGACTAGAAGATCACGCGGACTTCAGCATTACACCGTCCATTGTATCAACCACTCCATAAATAATTATTCAAGATTCCCTTGTACGGAGTGGCGACCCGGCCAGCGGCGGCGAGATGACCGACAGTTCCGTACAGCAGGGGTGTAGTATCCAAATCCGTCCTCCCTATCCACTACGCCAACAATTTATCCAATGCATAGTCCGCCCACACGCCGGCGGTGACAAGCAGTCCTACCTGGACATTAGCGTTAAACCCCCTCCAACAGCTCTCCCGATCGTCCCAGTCCGTCACGAGCAGCGTCCTTCCCAACAGCAGCGCACTCCCAACAACCGCCAACGCGTAGTACGCCAGGCCGAGTCCTGCGGCCCACCCGACATAGGCGAGGCAGACCAGCATGCCAGTGGAGAACGCGGCCAGTATCGGCACTGTACGGTGCGCGAAGAGGAGCGCGGTGGACTTGATTCCGGCGTGCAGGTCGTCAGCCTTGTCCTGGTGCGCGTAGATCGTGTCGTAAATGATCGTCCAGCACCAGCCCGCAGCGTACAGCGGGCCTGCCACTGCCCACGCGGGTGGGGCAGAGATCGCAGAGTAACCAGCCATGGCGCCCCAGTTGAAGGCGATCCCGAGCACAGCCTGGGGCCAATACGTGTGTCTCTTCATGAACGGGTAGATGATCACGAGAGGGATGCAGGCTGCGCCGAGCAGGACGGTATAGCGGTTGAACTGCGCGAGCCAGGCGAGCCAGATGGCCACTTCCAGGAGGAGGAAGGCGAATGCCTGTGACATGCTAATTGCCCCGGAGGCGAGGGGACGGGATTTGGTGCGCTCTGGGAAGTGTCAGCTCGGCCTCAAGTGTCGATGATGCGAGTAGGACTTACCAACCAGCCGGTCCAGGTCCCGGTCCACCATATCATTGACGGTGCATCCCATGCTATGGCTGATCAACGACCCGACCACGAAGTACAGCGTGTAGTAGAGCGCCGTGCTGGGCGGGGCGTCCAGTTTCCGCGCGGCGATGGCTACTGACCACGCGCAGGGTAACCAGAGGAGGAGCGTGCCCGCTGGGTTGTCGAGCCGGGCTAGGAAGAGGTAGGGGTGTGTGGTGCGGGGGAGGGTTGAGAGTGGCCATTTGAGCCCCTTGGGTTGGGGGAGTGGGATGGAGGTGCGAGCCGGGGAGGAGGGTGCGGTCGATGGAGTGCTCGACGTTGGCGTGCCCGCGGCGTGCTTCTGCACGAGCAGGCTGCGCAGGTAAGAGGTGGATAGTCCGAACAGGGCTGAGCTCATCTTTGCAACTCGCTTTCGTGGGACATATGAGCGCAGAGTATGCGTCTTATATGGCGCAGAACCTCATCATCCCCATCTGCCATCAGAGGTTAGGCGCGCAGGAGGCGGACAGCTCGGTGCCCCCCAGGGGAGAAAAGCTCAATTCCAGTCGTAGAGCGTGAGAGCAGTGCGGGATAAGAATAGTAGCAAGCAGGAGAGCCGAGGATCTTCCCGTCCCGACTGGCAGTGCTGGATACCAGGGGGAGAGGAATGGACGCAGAGGATGAGGGAATGTAGCCGAGCGGGAAGAGAAGGGGCCCGGGGACAGGCCATGATGGCATACGCTAATTCATATAATTCATATGCGGGCGCGACACTCTGGAGCTGCATGAGAAAGGAGCGCTTAGAGTGACCTTACTGTGCAGTATGCAAGAGAAGCAGAAATGAGTACTCGGTCGCAGAAGGTCACGGTCGCCGGAGGAGCAAATCGAAGGTTCAAGTTAGCCGGAGGCAGCCGCACGCAACATCCCCGCCGGCCGCTGCCCATCGCTTCCGGCCGCGTCTGATTCTGATGGGGTCGGAGCCGAGAGAGGGCTACAATACCGTTGCGTGCCGGGGATATATGCTGTAAGGTGTCGTAAGCAAACTGGTTTGCAAGCGGGCTGCGCGTGTTGAAGAGAGTGCTAGTGTGATACAGTCGGAGAAAATCTGGAAAGCAAGGGGGAAGTTGGCCAAGGGTGTCACGTGCTCGCCCCGGCTACCTTGCGCAGAACGCGAACATGCTCCGGAACATGCCGCACTCTTCTGGCTGGGCGTCCGGGCGCTCACTCCACCATATGTGAGCGTTCCATTCCCAAGCTAGGGAATGATAGAATAGAAGAAAGGGGTGTCGGGCGTCACGTGCTCACCCTGGCAAAGCGCGTCCACCGACGGGGAGAACACGCGAACCTACCGCAATCTTCTCACAGGCCGAGCCTGGCTATTGCATGTGCGCGCTCCACTCCCTGTGAGCGCCCATTCCCAAGTTAGCCTCCGAGCGCCGGCAGACTCCCAGATGCACCGGGGCGGTCTGGTACAGTACGTACATGACAAACGCGCGCGCTCCCCGGCCTCCCGTTTGTTCCTGATCCGTGAACCCGTAGGAGCGAACAGTACTGACTGTATACTGTATGAGTCGAGAGCCGGCCATCTTCTGATTAATGACGAAAAGTAGCATACAGCGTCCTTCGAATTCCTGCAACATCCTCAACCCTCAACCCTCCACCTCCGCCTCCGCCTCAGGCTCAGGCTCCTCCTCCCCCACCCGGCCCTCCCAAGGTCTCTCCCAAAGATACCCCGTCCAAATCCCGACCGCAATGAGCGTGCCCACCCAGATGTTCTGCGCAAACCCTCTCCAGCAGCTCTCCCTGCTCTCCCACTCCGTCCCCCTGAGAATCTTCCCCAGTAACAGCCCTCCCCCGCCTACAGAGAGGGCGTAATACGCCGGACCCATCCCCGCTGTCCAGCCTGCCACGGTGAGGCAGGCGAGCATCCCCCCCGAGAACATCGTGAGGATGGGCAGGGTTTGGTTGCCGAAGAGGAGTGCGGTGGATTTTATCCCAGCGGAAAGGTCGTCAGCCTTATCCTGATGCGCGTAAATCGTGTCATACACCATCGTCCAGCACCACCCCGCCGCATACAGGGGCAGCACGACGCTCCAAGCGGGCGGTGCCGCCAACGCGGAATAACCGAGCAGGGCGCCCCAGTTGAAAGTGAGCCCTAGCACGGCCTGGGGCCAGTAGGTGAGCCGCTTCATCGCTGGGTAGAGAGCTACGAGGGGGAGGGAGGCGGCGCCGAGCAGGATGGAGTAGGTGTTGAGTTGGGTTAGGATGGCGAGGCCGAGGAGGAGCTGGGTGCCGAGGAAGATTGTGGCCTGGGGGAGGGTTAGGAGGCCGGAGGCGAGCGGGCGGGTGCGGGTTCTGTCTGCGGGAGAGAAAGAGCCGCAGGAGAAAGAGGCACGAGAGAAAGAGGTCAGAGGTGGGAGGGAGGAGGAGCAGGGAGAGGCGCACCGACGAGCCTATCCAGCCTCCTATCCCACATATCATTCACCGTACACCCCGCTCCGCGCATGACGAATGCCCCCAGGCCAAAGAGGGCCGTATAATACAATGGCACGCTGGGGGGGAGACAGAGCTGGTGCGCGGCGAGGGCGATGGACCATGTGCAGGGGAGGAAGAGGAGGAGCGTCCCTGTTGGTTTGTCGAGTCGGGTTAGGAGGAGGTAGGGGTGCGTGGATGCGGGGAGGAGGGAGAGGGGGTATTTGAGGGTTGGTGGGGCTGGGGGTGGGGAGGGTGAGGGCGAGGGGTGGACGAGGTCGGGCGAGCGGGAAGGGCGAGAAGAGGTAGCAGACCATCGCCCCCTCAGCAAGGGTCCGAGCCCGCCCACCGGCCGCTTGAGGTGTGGTCTGCCCAAGCCAAGGAGGAAGACGCGCATTGCAGGAATACCAAACTTGGAAAGCAGAGACTCGGACTCGGAGCCGCGTTCCTTGCGCGCCTAAGGGCCAGTGGCTGTACATTCACGTGCTTGGAAGTAACCGGAAGGGCGCGTGCGGGACCGAGCAAACACCCGGGCCTGGGCGATCCAAATCATCAACGAACAAGATAGGTTGACCTGCTTATCCTCTTCTGCTTGCTTGCCGTCATCACCCGCTGGGACCGTATAACGCAAGACAAAGGTGAAAAGGAGCATGCCGGATCCACCATCGACCTCAAAGGCCCCCGCGGTGGAGATCTCGGACGACCTGGACGACCTGGATGACATCCTGGACGACTTCTCCCCAGCGCCCGTGCCTCCCCCAGCGCCCAGCACAATCCCGCCACCACCATCCCGTCCCGCTCCCACCCCTCCGTCCTCCTCTGCACCAGGAGGTGGTGGTGGTGGGGACGCAGACTTCCTCAACCAGATGCTGCGCTCCATGTCCTCAGAGCCAAGCGAAGAGCCCCTGACGCAAGAGGAGCAAGATGAGCTGCAGCGGTTGACGCAGATGTTTGGCAGGCTTGGGGGGGACTTTGACTTGGGGAGCTTGACGGAGGAAGGACAGGAGGGGGAGGAGGATGTGCGTCGTCTTCCCTCTTCTTCGTTTCTTGCTTTCTTTCTTTCTTGTTCCGCTCGGACAGCGGGCTGCTCTGCCTGTGTGCTGCGCTGTGTACTGACGTGCTTTTCTTTGTGCATAGGACGCCCAAGCCCGCTCCACAGCCCAAGCGCTCTCAAGCATGTTCAGCATGCTTCAAGACCTGCCTCCAGAGGAGCTCATGCGCCAACTGCAAGCCGCCGAAGGGCAGGAGGGCATGCCAGACATATCCAGCACATTGCGCGAGCTGGACCTGGGGGACCTGGGTGGGGCATGGGGGGATCCGGATGGTACGCCTTCTGCTCTGCGCTTGTTGATTGCTGGGGACAGGAGGGAAGGCTGATGCGGGGGTAGATATGCCACTCCCTGTTGCGGGGCCTGCGAGGCCACCAGCGTCCCAGTCACCCGCGCCCGTTGTTGCTAAGGCTGCGCCGGAGAAGCCCGTTCAAAGCCCCCCGACAAGCGCGACAGTAGTGACAGCCTCCCTCCCCGCCTCCACCCCCTCTAACCCAACCACAACCACCGCGGCTGCAACCACCGCTTCCACATCATCCCCCCACCCAGTCGCCGGTCCCCCCCCACCCCCGACCTACCAATCGGCCCTGAACGCCACTCTCTCCCGTCTCCAGTCCTCCTCCGCATCCGCCTCCCTCCCCTCCCCTGGAGCAGGAGACCCGTTCGCCGACCTCCTCGCTGGTGCGGGCGCTGGAGCAGGAGGGGAGGAAGGGATGCAAGGCGTGCTCGAGGGCCTTATGCGGTCCCTTTTGAGCCGGGAGGTGCTGGAGGAGCCGTTGAATGAGTTGGCGGAAAGGGTGCGTGCTTCCCATTCCAATTCTCATTCCCATCTCTTTCTTCCTCCCCGGCATCTTTGTCCCATTCTATTCCTGTTCTAAGCGAATCGCTCACCCCATCCTATTCCGCAGTACCCGAAATATCTCACCGAGCACCCCGACCTTTCCTTAAAGGAGAAAGAGACATACACCGCCCAGCTCGCGGCGGTACGCAACATGCTCGCGATCTTCACTGCAAAGGGGTACGAGGATGGTGACCCGGAGTGGAGCGTCCGAGTTGTCGAGGGGATGAATAAGGTGCGCCACATTCCCGTCCCCGGCCCGTTGGCTTCAGCTTTGGTGGACAGAAAGGGAAGGAGTGCTGATTCTGGGACGTGTAGCTGCAGGAACTGGGCACGCCGCCCAAGGAGGTTATGGGCGAGCTGCCGGATTTGGCTGCCCTGGGCGGGGGGCTGCCCGGGACGGATGGGTGTGTTGTCGCCTAGACCACGACGCAGTTACGATGGGATGCCCTAATGTTACGACTTCATGAAATGCAATTTGATGCTGCTACTTTCGCACAGCCGAGCGCGCGATGTAGGGCAGAATGATTGTTCGTATTGAGTGAGCGTATAGCTAGAGATTGGGCTGGTTTGGATGCAAAGGTCTGATATGCTATGCGGAAGATGCGACTAACGATACAGGAAGTGTGCGAGTTATTTCAGAAGAGAACGACGGTTTCGTCCGAAGGTTCCGAGTCAAATCAAGTCCATGGCCCATGTATAGCCCGATTCAGAACGACCGGAAGACAGAGAGGCTCTACAGGCCCAGCGTAGCCAGAGTCAAGCCCCACGCAAGGGCGGTCAGGATGCCGGCGACGTCGACCAGGAGGGCGGAGACGAGGCTGAGCACGCCTGCAAGGAGCGTCTCCAGGCCCAGGAGGACGGTGTTGATCGGCTCGTCCAGTCCGGGGAGGATCGCGCCCAGCCCTTCGACGGAGAGGAGGCCATCGAGCGCGTTGGCTACGTCCTAATTGCACCGCATGCCATCAGTTTCTTGAGGGTAAGGAAAGAAGGGAGACGCACAGTGAGCAGGCCAGCGACGAGCTGCGCGATCTCGGTGTCGAACGCCGTCTGGCGCGCGGAGAGGTCGCGCTTGCTGCTGGAGGCGAGGGAGGCGAGGCCGGACCCGGCGGTGCTGAACGCGTACTGGATGTCGGTCACGTACGGCTGGATCTCGGCGACTGTCGCGGTGGAGGGGTCGAATGCGTCTGTTTGTGCATTATTGGCACTCAGCAGCAGCAGGGCAGCATGATGATAACGCACTCAAGGAGCCGACGGCGGACTCGACCGTGCTCTGCAGCGTGTCCACGATGGCGCTGATCTGGGACTCGTCAGCCTGGCGCTTGGTCAGGGCCGGCGAGCCGAGGACGAAGGTGCCCAGGGCGAGGAAGGTGGCGAGGAAGGCGAAGAGGCGGGTGAACTGCATTGTGGATGTGGTAAGTTGGGTGTTGGGTGTTGGACGGCGCTTGTGAGGAGTGCTGGCAGGGCTCGGGTGGTGATGCTGTCTGAAGAGGCAAGTGCGCTCCTTATATACGTCTTGAATCTCTTCGTCGCCATCATACCGCTCGAACCAGAGCCCCACATTCAGCCTGGAGAGTGAGCGTCATGAGCTGATCATTTGGACGTCACTCGTAGAGTTGAACGACGCTGTTTCGCCAATTTCCGGGCCCCGGTGCACGTTCAACGCCGATGAAGGTAACAGAAAGAAGGAGCTCCATAACTTGAAGAGATTGGTGGCGATGCACAAGGAGCTTATGCTCGAGCCAAAAATAGTCTGGTGCTCTTGGGGGACGCCGCTAAAGTGGCATTGAACAGGCGGTAGCGCGCTCCACAGTTGAAGACGGACTAGGAAGAAATGTAAGTCAAGTTGCGAAAATGCAGTGTTGGAGCAGCAAACTGCCTTGTCTCGGGGAGGGTAGGGTCACGGACCAAACAGCATGCAGGCATCGTCCGGGCCAATGAGGGGTCAACACTGAGAGCAGAGCATTGCATCACATGGCGTAATCATATGAAACCCCGGAAATGGATGACTGTAGAAAACATTGCACGGGTTCATCCCCCGATTCGAATGGACAAAGAAGCATGAACTGCGAGCTTCGTCTAAGCGAAGAAGCTGCATTTACATAGCAACCACTAATGAAGTGACGCGTAGGGGAAGAGAAGCAAGGATGAGCACCGCCGCCGTGGAGACAAGGTACAGCCTGAAGCTAGCCGGGAAGCTTGGTTCGCCATCAGGAACCATCGTGCCTTGTGCATGCATCGTCTTTGGAATGCTATTGGTCCCGCGGACTTCTGTCTGATGTCTAATTCAGTCTCCGGTGGGGCCGCGCTTTGGTTGGAGCGCATTTGCCGCCGAGAGACTCGGACAAGCGTAATGCCTTGCGTCAACAACATGACTGTCCACCCGTCCATTCTCCAAGTGGACCAGCTTCAAAAACAGGGCAGGAAAACGAGCCTAAAGAGGAAGGTGGAAGTGGTTGCCTTGGTTTCTTGTTACTCGCTTCCGGCCTTGCGACGTGCGAACGGCCTACTTCAATTGCAGGATGACGACGCAAAATCAATATCATCGGAGACCAGTCTCTGGTGCAGCATTGTTGGCTTTCCAGAAAGGACATTGTGTTGAATTCAATAACGTATACAGGGGTTTCCGCTACATCTGTAAAGTGTAGATGATGGTATCGCCATTCGAAGCGAGTATCGGAAGGCAACAGAAACGGTAGAAAGTAGTAACATGTGTCGGTGGAAGCCTACTCCTGAGATGAAATCGCTTCTCGGCATGCATCCACAAGGTATCCGTAGAACTGGTCCGGCGTGGCCTGCTGGATACGCTCACGAGCCGCGTGCACGAGAGAGTCAATGCTGTTATTGTGTCAGTGTGCGATAATTGAGAGATGACGGCATGACGCACTCAGCATCTCCATATATGAGATTCCCCTTACAATTGACCGTCGGTGCTGAAGAAGGCCAGTCCATGAGGGTCGCGGAGTCGACCGTGAAGGTGAGGTCCGTCTTTGACTCCTGTAACATGAGGAGCACGCTGATGCCTAGTTCCGAGCCCAGTTCCGAGCCCGGCACAGACACGGAAATCGGGTACTTCTGATATAGAAGCCTAATCTCTGCAAGCAGATGGGTGGCCGCAGTCCAAGCATTGCTGACTACTCGAACCACCTGTTACAGACGTTAGTAGTGATCTACCTTGTTTGTAAATGTCACAAACCTCTGGGTGGTCACGAGTTGAAAGCGACTTCAAGCCATCCCGCATCAGGAGGAACAGACCTTCGATAGCTTCGCGGATCAGCTCGTCCTCGCCATCCGGACCAGACAGCAGACGTAGACTATCGATGCCGAGTGTTTTCTGTTCTGGCCGCAGCGTGACCTGGATTCTTGAGTCGTACACAAGGATGGTCTCTGCCGCCTTGACTTTTTCAGGCGTCCAAAGATGCATACGTTGTAGGGACTCAAAGTCCTCTGTCAAGGCCAGTGAGTGAAAAGTCTACTGTTTTAGACAACTGTGCCCACCTTTCAGTCTGAAAACTTCAGATCTTGAGCAGCGAAGGAGCATAGTGCAGTGTTGCTCCGCCTTGGAGGTGATAGACATCTGCTGCTTGCGCTGTTCCTCGATATCGGCTATCTTGTTGTTCAAACGTTCTGCTTTGGTGGCCACCTCGGCCAGCTCGCTGCGGAAGCTCTCGATTTGCGTGCTGCGCCTGGTCAGTACAAGCGAAGACAGAGAATTGTGAAGCTTACTTCTGCTCAGCAATACCTTCTCGTAGTTCCTTCACCTGCTCGGGGTTGTCTCCTTCGAGTTCCTGGATATTGCTGCGTTCGAGCGCGACTTCCTCAGCAAGGCCCGCATGGCGGGCACGCAGCTCGGGCAAGGATGCGCCTAGCTCAGCTTGTGTTTTCTGAATGAACTCATAGTCCTACACATACTGTCAGGACATGTCGATCCACCAGTGAAACATATGCTTACGCTTTGGAGTTTCATCAGATGTTCCGTGACTGTGTTCTGCAAGTCTTGAACAAGTCCTTGACGCCATTGGTACCATTTCTCCTTTGCACATAAGCGGGCATGAGCCTTCATAATCTTCAGCTGCCCCTCCATGAGCGGCCTCTCTTCTTCATTGGCGATCATATACTCTCGGAAGAGAAGCGGGTTGCTCCTCTCAACTTGATCGTCAAAGGTGTGGACGGTTTCCTGGCTCGTCGTGATGTTCTTCTTGAGCTCTTGGCATGCCCAAATGTACATCTCCAGCTGCGGGATACCAACAGCCGCAGCCGAGACGTACTCGGCCAGGGGTCGGTTTGCAGTCCTACCATCTAGCCCCTCATCGCGAACTGATCCAAGCACGCCAGGACCCACGGTAGATCTCCGTTTCACTGCGAGACCATCCATAAAAGTGACCCCTGTCATCTCGAGGAAATCATTGATGGATAACTGGCGAAGAGGAATCTCCTGTAGTCCTCGTGTTAGCTACGTACTGTTCGTCGGATGAAGGTGCTTACATCAGAATCTTGTTCGTCCTGCTCCATGAGTCCACTGATGTCCTCCAATCCTTGCACGGTAGACTGGCTTTGGGATGCAGGCATGGGTGCCGACGGAACGCTAGCTAGCGCTGCCCGACCCCTGAACTTCAAGCTGCTGTTCGAGTCCTCAGAGCTGCCGTCCTCTTCACGAACAGGCGGCAGAACGTGCCTTCCCGGCGATCTTGCAGCCGGCGACCGCATCGGCGACTCAACCCGCACCCGGCTAGGGCTGCCCAGTTTGGACGGGGTCATGCGCAATATTCGACCAGGTGATTGGCGGAGAGGTGAAGGGAAGATCCGACTGGGTGTTGAGATGGTTGGGATTGCCCGGAGTGTGGCTTTCGTTGGTGTATCGCCGACAGCTTGTCGCTTAGTGGGCGTGATATTGTCAGAGAATGTAGGACGCTTGAGCGGAGATGTGCCTTTCGAGGGGGAGAACTGTCGCGCGGTCTTCGTCGGTGATGTGACAATAACGGCCGGACCCTCACTCTCGTTCACTTCTGATAGAGATGGGTCGGAAGTCGAATCTTCATCGTCTCCGCTGAGCTCCTGACGAACACGGGCCTCCCCTAGCTCGCCCATGCGCGACATCATCGTCGTGAGATTAACAGTCCTGTCGGCGTCGTCGCCATCAAGTGGCTCTTCTTCATCCGTACGTGAGTCATCGTCATCGATATCCATATTGGAGCCCTGAGAGATAAATGACAGCCTTGACAGGCCAGGTTGCGTCTGGATGATCTTGCCAGTCACCATGTCGTCGTCATCCAAGTCCATCGCGCTGCCTGTCGTCATGGTCGATGCCCTACGAATAGCAAGGACCCTGCCAGTAGCATCCATGAGCTCCATGTCCTCATCTTCGTCGCTCGATTCGTTGTTGACGCCGTTGGTAACAGATTCGAGGGCTTGCCACGCCTTGTCGCGTGCAGTTGGCTCGCTACCACGGTGACTCTTGGGGTTCGCAGCGGGTACATTCTTTCCGAGAGGGAATAGAAACTCGCTTCCAGCACTCGATTTGCTTGACGCTGTGTGCTCGGCTGTGTCATCCTGAACGCGCTGAACACCTCCAAAGGCAGTAGTGATGTCCATATCGGCTTCGCTGGTGATGCTTCCGGCAAGAGATGGTCGGGGAGCAGGGCTTGTAAATAACACATTCGGAGGCTGATGAATGGACATGTTGGTCGTATCGTCGTCGACCTCCATCGACGATTGTTCCTCATCCTCATCCATATCGTGGCCAAGGAGAGCACCAGCATTGGCAATGCTGGATCTGCGCTTTGGAGCCACTGATGGACCAGCGGACGGACGAGCGTCCTCGGGAGAGTCTTCAACATCACCAAATGACACGCCTTTCGCGGCAGGCGGTGAGGGAGAGGAAGGAGATTCTGCATCGGCCGGTGGCTCAGCTGTTGATGGGGTTGAAGGGGCAGGGGAAGAGGAGTCGACTTTCGGCGCCTCTTTAGGGAACAACCTGCTGGCGGTTAGAGATTGTACACAGAATAAGATGGCTGTGCACACCTAACATGTGCGTGCGACGCAAAACTAACTCTCCTTGCAAGACTCTTTCTCCTATCATCCGTGGTATGCGATTCGAAGTTCATGATGGTGGTGAAGTCATTCGACTCAGCCGCAGGCAAGGGCGCTGTGGCCGCAGATAGAGTAAAGTCTGTCGTCTGGTCCTCGTTATCCCGCTTCCTGAGAATTGACTTCCTCGGCACCTACAAATTGGGCATTAGCGTCTCATGTCAAGCTGCATATTAGTGTCGCGCACCGCACTCCTTCTCCTCTTCTTTCCAGGGCTCATATCCTGAGGCGCAGGCTTGATAACCAGCTCCTTAAATGGGATTCCTGCTCCGTCAAGAGCCTGTGCTCCACCCATGCTCTGGTGACGCTTTGCCCTCGTCTTGTGGTTGTGGTTCTCCTTCTCCTTCAAGTCGGGAGGTGGGAACGACTTTCGGGACGAGGAACGCGTTTCACGTGTCGTCGCCATGTCGACAAAGAGCTTGAAGGGCTAAGGTAGATGATGGATGTTGAGCACGGTAAGTCGCAGGGAACAAGGGGTGATGTTGACGTTGTATGCGCCGTCGTCGTCCGCGAGAAGGAGATGATGAGTGCGGCACCCGGCGCGTGCTTCGTTTGACTCCGTTACGGGTACACACGCGTGAGAAATAAATCACACGTGACTTGCATAGCCACAAAGCTCACTTTGGTGACGTATGGTCCTGCATAACTTGAGTGGGCAAAACTATTCCTTAGATCATGTTCAACCACAGGTCGGATACAAACGGCAAGTCAACAGAATATGGCGGTGCTCGCTCAGTGAATGCATGTCGATAGGACGGGAATGAAACCAGGCTCGTCCGGAATAGAAAGCCCACACAGTCATAGGAACCTTTGAGACGGACCCGGCCGCATCATTGTCTGGGCGAAGCAACGACTACCAGAATCCCCAGCCCTCTCGGATTGGCGCAGTTACACACCATAGGCGGAGCAGCTTCAGCCTCCGGCAGTATTACCCATCATTCACTTCACTCTCCTCACTCTCACTCCCCCTGCCACTAGCCTTACCGCCGTGGCGGCCCTTGATTCGGCCCTTGCGGCGGCGGTCCACCAGCTGGCCGGCCACTTGTGGGTTGACGAGGCGGGATGATCTGCGCATGGCCGGCCAGGTTGCCCGCTCCCGGGTTCATGTTCCCGTCGGGCGGACTGTACATACTGCGTGAGTCTTGTGTCGCTTGACAACACCAAAGATTGCCGTACTCCCCAATATCGGTCCTGTCAGAGTACCTGTCAGGGTATGATTTGGTCCCACTGGGAGGCCTGCATGCAGCGGTGAGTCTCAACGGCGTTTGATAGGACCAAACGGCGCCTCACACCCCTGGCTTGCCCATCAGGCTGAGAGAACATGCCGTTAGTACTTCAAAACAGAGCTCAGACACGGGCTTACTATTGACTAACAATAAGAGGAAATTGGATGGTTGGGAAGGCAAGAAACTCGGCGGTGCTATCTCCTGTTCACAGTGTGAGGCAGGTTGGTGAGCTGGACGACCAACAACTGGCGCGTTCATATAGGGCAAACACAGGTCAGGGCCTATTGAGATCGGGTCCTGCATGTGCTACAAACCCGAGCCATCATTGATAGGACCAGCACGGGTCACCACATGTGATACACTCCAGAAGCCCGCGGCAGAATAACTCTGGAAGGCATAAGACGCCGTAAGAAGGTCCCAGGGCGTCCGAGCGCGTGTGCGTTGGAAGATTAAATCGCGCATCGTCTCGGAGCCGACAGGACTAACCCGCTAATCTCTTACTGTACCTGTACGATCAAAGATTTACAACAGTGACCCATTTCCACGCCTGATGGAGTCATTGGTGGACGATAGTGATATACGACCTTGACAAAGGTAATGCAATAGAAGCAACGTACAAACCCGGCTGGGATAGTTACACACGTCTCCTTCATCTCATGCTGACCACGACGAACAGGCTGCAGAAGGTATCCTCATGGAACCATCAACGGACCACAGGATTTGACAACCGAAGCCGGAAACAGCAGGTCGAAACTTCAGGATACCGGAGCATTGAACGGAGTTGTGCCGATTGGGACTGCCGATGCTAGTTGAATGGACCACCGGGGCGTCGACCAGGGTATTCCCATCCCGGTCCGGGACCAGGAGGACGACGTGTGGGCGCGGGCGGGGTAGGATAGGGCCGTGTGGGAGGAGGGGGCCATGACGGAGGAGGGGGCCGTGCGGGAGGAGGAGGAGGGGCACATGCGAGAGGAGGGGTAGAAGCCGGGCGCTGACTCGGAATATGGGGAGGCTGGGCGGGATACACTGGCAGCGGGCTGTACACTCTGTACATGCCGGACAGGCCATGCGCGCGCTTCTGGGCGAACCGTTCCTCCTGCTCCGAAGAGTCATTCGGTAAGGCGCTCAGCCCCATGATGAAGGTGGCTAGAATGGTATCGAACCGCACGGGCAGCGGGTGGGTTGGGGAGTACGTTGTGCGGTGTTGCCTGCAGTCGAAGGCTGCCCGAGGCCTTTGTAGACCGTTGCTCCACTCATGACTCGTACCAACCTCGCCCGAGGGCACCTTCATGTTGACCGGGTTCTCGGACATCTCGTTGAATACCTTGTACATCACTCAGAGCGTTTCAAAGAGTATCGCACAATGGATTCACCTAGTAGCCGCTTGATGTCATCCTCCAGCTGATCCCACATCTCGTCACCATCCTCATTGGCTCGGTTCGTCTCCTTCAACACCTCTTTCGCCTCTACGCGGTCGATCTTCAAAGGTTCCTGGGGTTTGCCCCACATATCCGGCACTTTACTGCCGAATACGTCGTTACCGGTTTCCAGAGCCTGGTTCTCCTTGTCCGCCATCCGAACAGGGGCCGGCTGTGCGCGATCCTTGGCCTGCCCGCCCCTGCCTCGTGGAGGACGTGGGCGTGCTTGTGTTCGGAGTGGGCCAAGAGGAGACTCCTCTCGAGGGAGTGTAGTAGGAGGATAAGGTCCCGGCCTTGAAGGAGATGGCGGCGGTGAGCGTGCATTGACCGGGACGTTCGGGTTTCTCGGTGAAAGACCCCCGCCACGGCCGCCAGAGCGCGGTGGAGTCGACGGACCAGGACCTATACGACCGTGGCCAAATGCGCCTTTACGAAGCTCACGGTGCTGAAAACTGGAGACGGTCATTGGTATTGTGCATGGTGAAGGCAGCGTGAGCGCTCACGGGTTGTTCCCCGACATCTCGGTTGTCTGATTGAGAGAGGAGCGCAGAGTGTAGAATCGAATGAGCAGAGAGGAACGAGCTCCAGGTCAGTTCTCTGTGTGCGTATATGCCATGCATCGGCCCAGCGGTGCCCTAGTGAGTGACGTCTAAGCGAGCTAGTGCTGTGCGCAACTGGCGCCCGCTGCGCCGCATCAGAACGGGCGCTAGCCCTGCAATGCGCAAACCGGGCTCATGAGGACATCACTGATAGAGTATCGTCATACCAATACACCGAGCTAAACGAACCCCAACCGCTGCTTCTCGTAGCATGCAGACAATGAGAAACAGCCAGAAAAGGGAGGTCTGATCAATTATCGCGCAATAGTTTGCGACAATAGCTGTCTCGGACAAGTTCGTGCGTGCCGCCCTTTCGCACCCAAAGATTATCCGCAGCTCCGAGCAGCTTGTTCAGCACTGCAGCCAAAATAGACGGTCCCCGACCAGGGGCGGGAGAACGCCAGCACTTGAGAATGCCGTCGGTCCATTCGTGTGGTTGTGAAGATTATCGTTGCCTATTGTACAGATATTGCTCAATTTGGGGATGATCAAACGATTCTTCTGCGTCACCAGGCCCAGCGCTCATTTCTTCTGCGCCTCATCCTTAGTCTCCTTCCCCAGCTGCTCGAGCTTCTTGCCCTTCTCCTTGAGCACATTGATGATCCCGTCCAGCGCCTCTTGCGCGACCTTCTGCGCCTCCGGAGCCTTCTTCTTGAACGCCTCGGTGTACTTCTGCAGGTCTGGGGAGGCGGCGAGCACCTGTACCGGCGTGTCAGCATCTCCCACCCTAAGCAGGGGAATAGGACGCACCGACTGTCCCCCAGGCAGCTGCTTGATGAGATCCTCAAGCTTGTCCCACGTCTCCTCCCCGCCCTGCTTGGCCTGCTCGCCCTTCTCCTTAGCCCAATCCTTAAACTCCTCAAGCGCCTTCCCCTGGTCCTTCTTCCCAGCCTCCGCAACCTTCTTCACCCTGTCCCAGACCTCGCCCGACCCGCCCGAGACAGCAGCAGCGAGCGCATCCCTATTCCCCTCAAGCGTCTTGCGCAGCTCGGGCACCTTGTCCAGGTACGGTTTCGCCCTGTCCAACCCAGCCTGCCACGCCTTCTCCCCCGCGCCCTTCAAGTCCGCCTGCGTGCTGCTCAGCACCTCCTTCGCCTTGTTCAAAACCTCATCCGAGCTCGCCCCTCCCTTCCGGAACATCTCCCCCAGCTGCCCCCTAACCTCATCCATCATCTTCCTCCCCTCCTCCCCCTGGCCCTTCGCGAACGTCTCCAGCTGGGCGTACGCGGCCCCGAGCTTATCCCTCGCCCCAGGATACTTGTCCAACAAGTCCCCACTAGCCTTCTTCGCCACCTCCGCCAGCTCCTTCCCGCGCCTGCTGAGCACCCGCGCAACCTTCTGCGCAGTATCAAAGTCCGCCCCACCAGCATCGACGATCCGCTTAATCTCCTCATAAGCAGCCTTGACGATCCCGTCCACCTCCTGCCCGTGCGTCCTGCGCGCCTCCTCAAGGTTGTCGAAAGTAGTATCGACATAAACCGTCCCGCCGGGGATGAGCACCGCGTATGCCCTGGCAGTCTGCCGAAGGTAGTTGAGGGCCTCGTTCGTAGAGGGAACTTTCTCGAACGCCTTGTCCTTCGCTTGCACCGCTCCGTCCCGCAGCCTCTTGGCTGTCGCGATAACGTTGGCCGCACCAGACCAGTGGTAGTACGCATACACTGTCCTAGCATTTCAGCATCACCCTCTTACGCACAAAGTATATGCGCACCTCCGCCAAGGACGACCCCTCCGCCTATAGCGCCCGCGAGGAGGCTGGACCCCATCCCTCCCCCTCCCCCGCCTCCAGGGGACTGGGTCGAGCCAGAGTTGGCAGAAGCGCTCGGGTGGGACGAGTTGAGGCGCTTCCCCAGGGGAAGGCGGACGTTCCTGCGCGCCTGGGCACGGAGGAGGGTGCGGGCTGCGAGTGGTGAGCGGGAGAACATCTTAGCTGGGGGATGATGAAGGGCGTGTGTGAGAGGTGAGGGGGGAAAGGGCTTTATATACGGCCCAGGGGGTGGCCCGTCGCGCCCCCGAGCATGTGCGCCTTTTATGTGCCACTAGCCACCCTGCGAGAAGACGACGGGCGACGGGAGGACGCGTGACGAGGCGGCACGGGCACGCCGCGCGCCAGTCTGAGCATCGCAAATGCGGGGGATGACGTCAGGGGCTCATCATGATGCCGCACGTTGCGGGCTGGACCGTCGGTCTGAACTGTAAGAATTGCGGGGGTTTCGGGGAATTACCGGTTGGGTGGGGTTGCCGCCTTATCTCACCTGCTTTCCTTACCAGAGGGCGGCCTCGGCTATCCGGCTCTGTGGTCAGAGTGAGATACACGCATAGATGCGCATAGATGAGCAACCTCGTCCTCGCTCACACCCAACACCTCTAGCAGACACTCCCAACCATGCCCATCTGGAGCACACCCGCGCCCGACTATGTTGTCCCTCTTCCCTCATGTGTGGCTCCTCGTCACAGACATGGCCAAAGGTTTCGCTGTACCACACCATGCCCTGAATAGACACCCTGTCAGTCAGAAGAGCATCCTTAGACTTCAAATCGATTAAAAGTCTCTCTATGGCCCTCAGGGTCACGTAATGTTACAGCTTCGCCTTCTTGGCATCCTCCTCGTCCATCACCTCCTTCGCCAGCACACCCATAATCGGGAACGCCTTGGCGTAAACGGCCGCCCTCTCGCTCGATGCCTGCCGTCGCGCATGCCGAGCTGCAATGCCTTGCGCGATTACGGCCAGCTGATTATGGTTTCAGCAAGACCGTGACAAGAGACGTCAGAAGGCACGCACCCGGAAGAACATCCAGCTGCTCGCAAAGTTCATGTTCGGTATCGGATACGGTATCTTCATCAGCTTGGAGTACTCCTTCTCCAGTAACGCCAGTGGTGGTGCGGGTAGCTGAGAAGGTGAAAGTCCCTTCCATGCGCGCCACTTGCCCTCCTTCTGTAATGACGGTGTCAGCTGGCGTGGGTCGGCGTACCACGGCTGGACGAGGTTGGCGAGGTCGACGAGCTGCATCGCGGTCAGTAACATTCACGGAGGACAGCGATAGCACAAGACGCACCGGGCTCCCCAATGTGCTCAACTCCCAATCCAAGATCCCAATAACCCTCGGCTCCGTCGGGTGGAACACAAGGTTATCGAGCTTGTAGTCCCCATGCACGATCCTGACGCCCTCTTTCCCGCCCTCGTCCGGGAGGTGTCTCTGGTACCAAGCGATAAGCTGATCGAACCCCGGTATCGGGCCCACGGGAACACCAGTCTCGATATCTGTCGTTGCGGCCTGCGCGGCGGAGATGCGGCTGAGGGAGCGGATCTGGCGGGGGAAATAGGGCTTGGTAGGGCCGTAGGTCTCTAACCCGAGCGCGGCGGGAGAGAGGGAGGACAGCGCGGCGAGCGCGCGGACCGCGGAGAGCCAGCTGGGAATGCGGTTAGCGGCGGGGTGGAAACGGGTTTGCGTTGCAGAATGGCGCACCATTCCCTCTTCTCTGCCTCTCCCAGCTCGGGGGTTTCGGGGTCAGTGAAGATCCTCCCGTCGAGGAACTCCATCACGTAGAATGGAGCGCCAAGCACCTCGGGATCCTCGCAGAGGGCGTACACATCCGGGACGGGCACGCGGGCGTGGGGCGGTGTGTTCGGGCTGTGGTTGTGCGTGCTCAGCGCGCGGAGGACGCGAAACTCGCGCTCGATTGCGTGCGCGGTGGGGGAGAGGAGGGGGCCTGTGGGCTTGCGTCTCAGGACGAAGCGCTTGCCGCTGTGCACGGCGTCAATGGGGGCGCGGCACGGGAATGCAGAAGGCGCACCTAGCGTCTGTGAGGAAGTATGTTGGGTTTGACTGCAATCCCGTTATCCATCTTGCGGTGACTGCCTAATAAAACGCCTTACCTGCCCAAACTGGACAGCAGCGCCATGGCCATCAGCATCAGGCGTCACCCTGAGCGCAAAGGCAAATCCGGCGCACCTTAAACTGCTTCACGGTCACGGGTGTGCTGGCGCTGCGAACGTGCTGTTGCAGGTAGGCGTTCAGTTTGTCGACAGGCAGTGCGGACCGGATTTCGCCCGTCTCACCGCCCACCCGTTTTTGTGCCATCGAAGGGGGGGAGGAGAGAAAACAAGGTGGTGAGGCGGATATGGCTCTACATGAGACGCTGGTCATCACCAGGGCTCCGGCTATGAGGGTCGCCCGCGCCGGATCGGGCCCGGCCGAACGGAGGCATTTGGAAGCCCCGGCCCTCAAGCCTGCTGAGCTGGCGGTTTTTCCTCGATCTTGACCACGGCGACTCTGTCTCGGGTTCTCATCGTCAACATCGCTGGCTAGATGATATCCTCATTATCTCCTTGGGTTGATGTCTTTCTTCTACGGGTTTATGAAATGACAGTCTTCGATGTCTATCTTCTTGAGAGTGCGTGAGCGTTCTAAGGAATGTCCATGCTGAACGGGAGATGGGCCTCTGGGCCAGCGCTATATCTATGCCGGTCGCTCGTCTCTACCGCAAACACGCCTCTCCATTGCAAAGCCCATCCAGGGTTTGTGGCAATAGCACCTCGACGCACCATGGCCAGCCTTCCCCCCGCGCCCCGGAAACCTACTTCGCGAAGCAGCACCTCGTCCGCTTCCACGCTCGAGGAGATGCTACGCTGCCAGTCGCCCGAGTCCATCATCTCAGAAGACCTACATCGGCGCGCCCGCAGCGTACGACACGATTCCCTTCCGATGGTGCTAGAGGAGGATGGCTTACCGCGCGCTTCGCGCTCGACTACCAACTCGCCGCGTGCCCCGCTGAGGGCCATACGGCGCGCGACAATGCCAGCTGCGAACCCGGTTGCGCGCATGCCTTCGCTCGGCGCACAGCACTCTCAAGAAGAGCGAGTCGAGCAAGAATCACAACCTCTTCCTGCACAGCCCTCGCTGAGCCAGCCGCGCCCCGTGCCCAGGATGCCGTCCCTCCGCACTCGGCTCGGCGCGCCTATGGTGATCTACTCCAGCAGCCCTCTGCAGTTCTCGCTCCCAGATTCGCCTTCATCAGCAGACGAGCCCTTCACAGGAGGCTTCGTCATCCCCCAGAGACCGGTGTACGAGGGCGCTTATCCCGAAGGCGCCTATCTCAACCATTCAAGCGTCTACTCGTCCGCCTTCCAGATGGGACCGCCGGCGATCTGCCTCTGCCCGCCGAATACACACCAGCCTGGGGCGTGCCCGGGTCTCGTGGCGGGGCGGGGTGTGCTGCCCCCGTGGACGGGTGGGTGGCTATTGCCGCATTTGGCGGGAGGGATGCAGTATTGATGAAACGAGAAACGCCAGTCTTGTACATTACTCTTGGTGTAACCGTATAGGGTGTAATGTATGCTATGCGTCGCATCAAATCCCTCCATTTCCAGCCGCTTGCGCAATAGCCTTGTGCTGTCTTTCAGCTTGCACTTGGTGGATCCAGTTCGCTGGAGTGGCATCAATGGGGGATGAGATCTCATGCCATCTCCCGGATGCTATGCAAGCATTGATATCACGCAATGAGTGCTGATCATCCAGTGACTATGGCGAACTCTACATCCCCATCAATGATGCCATTCTACTGCTGGTAAACTGACGTTCAATTCGGCTTTCTTATGAGCTTGAAAAACCATACCATCACTTATTCAACTCCCGCAGACCTCTCCTGCAATGTCACACTCCCACCTGCCGCGTCGCACTCCCAAATCTAACCAGAAGTTCTGGGCACACATCTATCTACCTCACTTTTATTTCCCCATTCGCAACTTCAGTTCAACAGTTCGGATATGCTGCGCACGGCTCGGCTCCGTATGGGTCGCCCACCCGCTCCCACCCAATCCTGATATGGGCACGCCCTTTGTCGCGCCGCCGACGCACGTCACCTCGCGGCGTTCGGGTATCCGGGTTTCAAATTTGACGAACGGTTTTCATTGAGACGTGTTAATCAGCGGGAAACGACGATAACTTGAACTTGTGACGAGCCATCCAGGGCAAGGTGCATACACAATTGTGTTATGATTGCCTCATTGCAGCCAGGCTCGTTCCCAGCTGACGCGTCCTTTGGAGAATTTTGCACTTCCGGATCGGGCCCCACCAGCAACTTGATCTCGGGTTCTCCGGTGCAGATTCCACCGGCTTTGTGGCTGAAGACAGTATGCCATGAACGCCACAAGTGGCCTTGAAATGCATACGGAGTAACAGGCTCGATCATGGCGCAGCCTTGCGGATCATCCTTGTCCAAAAGGGACACGCGCTGCCTGACAATGCGACGCGCACTGACGTGTACCGCCTTCGCAGCAACCCTCCGTCCGCGCCAGCGTGAGGGTCTATAAAAGTCAAGCTTCTGGAGTCACCTTTGCTCGACAATCGAAATCTACTGAACAAATCGCCCCTCTCTGAATCCATAGTACCATATTCTCATACCTCATATCTACATCACTTCTTCCGCAATGCCTGGAGAGACATCCATTCAAGGCGCGGCGAACCGTGACCCTCATCGTCAACCAGTGCGGCGTTCGACAACGGCGACTTGCACAGCTGACGAAACCTCGGACGACGAGGTCGAGCCTGGCAAAGAGGAACAGTTGGAAGCCTCCTCTCCCGAGGATGCCTCCGACGAAGAGAACGACAAGGGGCCGAAGCGCGGAGGTGAGGCGGGGCCGTTTAGGATGCCGCGCCAACACCCTCCTGGGGCTCCCATCTACGGTGCGCCAATGCCTGGACCACATCAACGCCTCCCGCCGCCTGCCCAGCCGATGTATATGCCTCCTCGCCCTCCGCCCGGACAGATGCCACCACAGATGCCTCAGCGTCCACTCGGTTATCCTCCTCCTGGTGGTGCTCCCATGGGTCGTCCCATGCCACAAGGGCAGATGCCACCCATGGGTCGTGGATTCCCTCCACCCGGTGGACCTGGATACGGTCCACCCCAGTATCCTATGGCTCCGATGCGACCTGGCCCGGGACCCGGCTGGGGATGCCCTCCTGGCCCTCCTGGCCCTCCTTATCATCGCTAGACGATGTGTATCGGTATCTTTCCCCAAATGCGGCTGTTCAACGATATTCCCAGCACTCAGTTTCGACTGCAACCAACTTGCGTTCCTTCTTTCTACTGTATCTTCCATTGATCTTTTCCCGGATCTCTTCCCGCCCACACCGGCTTTCACCTTCATTGCCTCTCATTTCGTTGTCTCTACCATCCGCGCCATTCTATTTAGTCGCGATACCCTCTTCTACCAATTCTCTCTCTTGATACCTCGGGCTCAATGTGTTGTCTGTCATCTATATCCATCCTATGTATCGCTATCACGATGTAACACTATGTACGTAGATCGCTTTGGCGCATCAATCACGGTCATTACCCAAATTCGCACAGGCTCGGAGTAGCGGCTCCGATCCCGCAGACCATTCACGCCGGACGCAAAGGGGGCTGTCCCTCGTCCACTGCACAGGACGTCCACTCCTCTGGTTATTGACAGGTATGCTCCGGGAAAGCAGCCCTTGTTCGAGCAGAGGCATGATGTTCTATCTGGACGTTGTGAAGGCTCTTTGTACAATGCCAAGACCGTCAAATTTTCTGTTCTATCCAGGACTGACCGCCTATGAGCGGTGCTACCGGTTACGGAGGATGACTAGCGAACAAGCCCCTGTCTTTCTTTTCGTGCATGACTTGGATGTTCGCTACGACACACGACGTCGGCCGAGTGGCACGTACATGCGCAGCCTTGTACCACAGCCCCCTGCGATGCGAGCTTTTGCAATCGCGTGCCTGCCTCGTTGGAAACCCGGTGTTGCTTGTGGAGCCGAACCCATAGACGAAACAACATAAGGCGGCACGGCACAGTCATGATTTGTGGTCACCCTCCAGCTCCCCATGATTCACGAACAACAAGTGCAGCGTAACCCAGCGAGAGCATCGACAGCACCTGCTGTTCTGACTCGAAGCATGTCGGACAGTATCGCTACTCCCTCTCACCATTCCACTGGTCATCTTGATATTGATGAACGGCGCATTCAGGAGGACGAAGACACTTCCGAAGATTCCTCCCCATCTACTCCCCTCAAAGACGGCGAGTCCCACCAGACTCGTGGTCTCCTCCCAGATGTCTGGCCGACCCCGGAAGGGCGCAATGATAGCGGCCTCTCAAGAATCGGGGCGTACAATGGGCATGTACGAGCCAACGAGTGGGGCCCGGCTGCTGCGAGGACAGGCCCAGCGCCATACTTTTCGCCCGTTGCGCAGCCTCGTGGAGCTGGAGGTGCCTTCTACCCTCCGCCCGCCGTCCCCTATGGATACGGCCATTACCCGCCTCCGCCCCCTCATATCCCTACGGCTGCCAATCCGTGCGTGAACTCTTTATACCCACAGTCATTTTCTCATTATCTTGCGTTCGCAAGGGTTCGCCTCACTTCAAATCATCGCGGGCGTAAGAAGCGCCGGGGCGGTTGCCGTGTCTGAAAACGGGCATGCCACCCCAAGTCCTCCCGCCATCCTGCTCACTCTCCATGTTTCTTGATTTCCCAGCACAACCACCACAGTGCGCTCACAGGAAGAGGCGATATCACACTCCCCAGATTGAATATCACACAAGGTACGACTGGCTCATGCGTGCATCTGCCGTTCTTCTTCCCACCACGATAGCTCCCCTTCCATGCCTCACCCTCCCGCGCCATCCTATCACGATATCAGGCCAATCCCCATTACCTTACCCATTTACAACCCATCCACATGTACTACTATATCAATCTCAGGACGTCTTAGCGCAGCTAGTGCTGGCATGACACCAGGAGGGGGACAGCGGACTACTGCTGTACCTTTACAATCGCCCCTTTTCCAGGCTTCGCTGTACTCGTAACACTCTATCGCTATCGGCGCACCAGTGCCTTCATATGCGAAGGGAAGGTGAATAACGGAATACCACAAGAAAGCCGTCAATGCCGACATGCACCAGTGCGCTGTCCGAGGGACTGCGAGACGCGCGCCTATTTCAGGACGACGACCTCGACGCGTCTCACACCATCAAAAGCTAGAGTCAGCTATCGATATCGCATTCGCAATGTCATGGCTCCCAACAAACGCAAGAAACCGGTGACGGTTTCGTCAAATAAGCCTAATGCGACCGTAGCTGCCGATGTCACGCGCAGAACGATTCGCCGATATCACGTATTACTCAAGGAGAAAGCCCGCCTGCTCAGCGATGCCTCTTCCTCCACGTCAACGCGATTGAATGAGATAGAGAAGGAGATGAACGACCTGGGTGGTTTGGAGGCGTATCAGGAGATGTCGGTTCTTGGACAGAGCAAAGAGCGGGGCGGGGGAAGTGAGAAGGTTTTGGTTGAATGGCTGAGGCAGCTAGGTTATGGAAAGCCTACAGCTGGCAAAGGGAAGGAACGAGAAATGATCGAGTGAGTTATGCCCCAATGTTTGACCGACATAAACTGACCTGATCCAGCCTACTCGAAGTTGGTGCCCTGCATCCTGACAACTACGCTCAATGGTCCAAATGGATACGCTGCGTTCCGATCGACCTGCACTCCCGACACCCGGATATCAAGGAACAAGATTTCCTTCTGATGGACCGTACGGAGAACGAAGGACACTGGGACGTAGTAAGTCTCAGCTTGGTGCTAAACTTTGCAAGTACACCAGTGGATCGAGGTGCGTGTATGTGCATCAATGCTGAGATAATGGCTGACAACGGTGTCAGGAAGAATGCTCACCCTCGCTCATGCCTTCTTGAAGCCTGCGGGAGCATCGTACCTCTATCTCGTCCTCCCACTGCCTTGCATAACGAATTCTCGATTCCTAACGCCGGAACATCTGAAGTCACTCATGGATGCGATCGGCTTCGATCTGGTCAAGGAGAGATGGAAACCGGGAGGAAAGGTCGCCTACTGGCTCTGGAAGAAGCATCAGGGCGGTGGAGATGCGGAGGGGTTTGGCAAGAAGAAGGTCTTGCGTGAGGGTGCCTCCAGGAACAACTTCGCTATCTTGTGGGATGGGTCACGATGATGCACGGCAAGCTGTCGTTCGGACTTGTAGCGCAACCGAGGGACTGTATTCAATGTGCATGTACATGACGTACAATCAAGTCCGTTATACCATCCCACCCGCAGAAACTTTGGGTAGGGTTAAAATAGTGATGGTATCAGCTCCATGGTGCATTCCAATGCCGTACTGTAGCGGTGTCGACATTGTGGACGCCGTGATTTTCCACACCAACGGTACATTCGGCAGGAGCTGTGCACCGGGTTTGCAGTTACGGTCACGGCGTTGTGTCAACGGTTATCTTACAGTAACTGAGCGGGATACGAGCGTCCCAAGGCTGTGTTGGAAATCGCAGCTGCTGGCAGTACAAAGGCCGCGGACAGTCTTTGACTGAAGGCAACGCCGCACAACGCACTCGCTCAACCCATCGGCTGCCCGTGCGGTTGGATACCATTCCAACCACCTCCATCATGGGACTAAGCGCTTTACCGACTGACTCTTCGGAGCAAGAGGAACAAGTCGCCGACAAGCGCGCCCAAGGCCAGTCCGGAGTGTACGGAGTGTACCGGCCGCTGTACGCCGCGCAGCCTCCTCGTATTCAGCGCCCGCCTCCCACCCCTCCTACCTCACGGCCCCCTCCTACCGCACCAACCCCTCCTACTGCATGGTCCCCTCCTACCGCATTGGGCCCTCCTCCCGCACGGCCTCCTCCTCCCGCACGGCCCTATCCTACCGCGCCCGCGCCCCCACGTCGTCCTCCTGGTCCCGGACCGGGATGGGGATACCCTGGTCGACGCCCCGGTGGTCCATTCGCCTAGTATTGGCAGTCCCAATCGGCACAACTCCGTTCAATGCTCCAGTATCCTGAAGTTTCGACCTGCCGTTTCCCGCTTCGGTTGTCAAATCCTGTAGTCCGTTGGTGGTTCCGTGATGATACCTTCTCCAACCTGTTCGTACTGGTCCGCGTGAGACGAAGGAGAGGTTGGTAACTATCCGAGTTGGGTTTGTACGTTGCCTCTATTCCATTATCTTTGTCAAGGTCGTATACCACTATCGTCCACCAATGACTCCCTCAGGCGTGGAAATGCATCACCGTTGTAAATCTTTGATCGTACAGGTGCAGTAAGAGATTAGCGGGTTTCCTCCTGTCGGCTCCGAGACGATGCGCGATTAATCTTCCACTCCCGACGCACACGGGCTCAGATGCTCTGGGACCTTCTCACTCTGTCTCACGCCCTGGGACCTTCTTACGGCGTCTTATGCCTTTCAGAGTTATTGTGCCGCGGGCTGCTGGAGTGTATCACACGTGGTGACCCGTTCTGGTCCTATCAATGATGGCTCGGGTTTGTAGCACATGCATCGCAGAACGCAAGACCCGGGCCCTGGCACTGTGTTGGCCCTTCAGTATATAAACGCGCCGACCAGCTCACCAACCTGCCCCGCATCGTGGACAGAAGATAGCACCGCCCATTTCCGCGCCCTCCCAATCACCCATTTTCCTCTTATTGTTAGTCAATAGTAAGCTCCGCACCTGCCGTTGTTATGAAATACTAAGGCAAAGTTCTCTCAGCGTGATGGGCAAGCACTCGGCTGGGTGAGGCGCTGTTTGATCCTATCAAGCGCCGTTGAGACTCACAGCTGCATGCAGGCCTCTCCGCATACCTACATTAAACCCACCAAACCCGCTTAAGAGGTACGGCGATGTCTGGTATTGTCAAGCGACATAAGACTCACGAAGCATGCAGTCCCGACGAGAACTCCGAAGCCGCCAACCAGGGCGGCCCTGGACAGATCGTCCCGCCTCGTAAACCGGGGGTACCCAAAGGCGGTTGGCCGGCTGGTGGGCCGCCGCCCGGGCCGCCACGAGCACCGCCGCAACAGCCGCCACGAGCGCCGCCGCCAGCGCCGCCACGAGAGTTGCCACAAGCGCTGCCGTATGGGTTGCCACAAGCGTCGCCGTATGCGCCGTCAGGAGCGCCGCCGCAAGGTCCGCCGTATGCGCCCCCACCAGCGCCGGGGTATGGGCCACCACAAGCGCCGCCGCAAGGTCCGCCGTATGCGCCGCCAGGAGCGCAGCCGTATGGGCCGTCGCATGGGCCGTCACAAGCACCGGCATATGGGCCGCCACAAGCGTCGCCGTATAGGCCGCATCAAGGGCCGCCGCAAGGGCCGCCACGCCGGTAAGGCGAGTGGTAGGGGGGGTGAGTGTGAGGAGACTGGTGTGGGTGATGGGTGGAACTGCCGGAGACCCAAGCCGTCCCGCGAGCAGTAAACCGTAAGTTACTTGATTGCCGTTTTTGTAGCTGGCTCACGTGCACAGAGCAGGTTTTCGTGGCTACCGAGGGACGCATGCAGTGTTTCATAAAATATGACCAAACTCCCTATGCAACATCCGTCTAAGCAGTATAGTCAATTGTAAACAATACACCCCACTGAGCCCAAAGATTAAGTGAGTGAAACAAATCTAGACCCTAAGCCCGAGCGCCGCTGTCCTGTCGGCTCCGAGACAATGCGCGATTAATCTTCCAGTCCCGACGCGCGCGCTCGGATGCCCTGGGCCCTTCTTACTCCGCCTCATGCCTTTCAGAGTTATTCTGCCACGGGTTTCCGGCGTCTGTCACATGTGACCCGTTTAGGCCGAACAATTCTCACACTCCCAATGGACCCTTTCTTTGTCCTCCAACTGGTCGTATCAATGATGGCTCGGGATTGTAGCACATGCATCGCAGAACGCAGCATCCGATCTCAACAGGCCTGCTTGCCCTATATAAGCGCGCCGGTTGCTACTGTAGTCGACTAGCTCACCAACCTGGCCCGCACTGAGAACAGGAGATAGCACGGCCCATTTCCGCTCCTCCCCAACCAGCCCATCATCACTAAAACCCGCGCAAGTTTGTCAGGGCTGATAAGCCCTTATCAGGACCGTACAGCCTGCAATGGCTGCAACTCTTGCGGGCATCGCCACAAGGCCTTATAAGGCATGGCACCGCGCTGTTGCTTTCTTATAATGACTGTAATTATTGTCCCTAATACAATTGTTATGCCTTATCACCATGGTTCCCTGTACTTTATCAGCACCTCCTCTCCCCTCACAATGCATGCCCAGCCTCGCCAATGTCTTTCATACTTCTGGACCCCATCATGTCCTTACCTGAACCTTCCGTCCGTGCAACCCTTCGTGTCCCATCGCAACACATTACCTGAACCTCACAATATCTCTAACCCCGTCATGCCCTTACCTGAACCTTCCGTCCGCGCAAGCCTTGTTGTCGCGTCGCAACGTCTTACCTGAACCTCCCAATCTCCCACAGCGTTGGTGCCCCATATCTGGCGTCGGTTGATTTATCTCTCATTGTCAGCACACGCTCCGATTGCAACGGTTGGCGCAGCGCTTCCAGTGTTATAAGCACATGTAACTCTGGTCTTCTCATTGTGAGCTAACGACAACGACCTCCGGACACCATCACTGCCCCTCGCTACTTGAACTACCAGCCAGGTCCTCTAGTTCCTTCAGCATTAGGGCGGCAGTACCCGTGGGGGACAGACCGGGCTCCACTACTTTGCCCAAAGGAAACACACGGCTGGATGGAGGGAAGTCCGGGTTAGCAGGTTCAGGTAAGGTTAAGGTACCACGTACGCATTGTACCACTCCAATATTCGGGCCGTCGTCGTCTTCATCAAGTCATTCTCCAGTAGTTCTATCACCGAGTAGTAGAAGCGGCTGTAGTCGAATGTGTCTTGACCCCCTTTCGAAAACGTCTCTTCGGCGGACAGCGCAAATCGCACCTTTCATCGAGGTCAGCTGTTGCCATGCCCAGTGTCGACGTTGAACACTCACCTGAAGGGCCAAGTATGCCAGTGAAGGAACTGTCATTTCGGACATATGGTGCAGCTCCGCGTTACCTTTGCGGTTGCTACGAGACCGCAGAACATCATCTGCTGTCGCTGCGGATGGTGCAATGAATATGGCGAGGGCCACCTGAACCTCGTGCCGTTAGCTTGCAAGGCGTCCGCAGGGTTCAGGTATGGCTCACCCTCAACATCAAATCGTTCATCATGAACTCCTTGAAACGGTGACCCGGGCTCCCCTTGTACCGCGAGCCAAACATGAAGCTCGGGAAATGCAGGGCGCTCGTGGCTTCTCCGGCTTCCCCCGCCTTCAACCGTCGGCGATCCCTAGGTTCAGGTAATAACGGCGTTAGAGTTCATCCGCAGAGACAAAGACTACGACCCACTCATCTGTATCCCAGTCCATCTCGCAGGGTGTCAGGAGCCTCCCTGTCAGGTCATGATGGAAGCCTCGCCCAGCCTTCCTGCGTCTGTCCAACGCTTTCACTGCATCATGCCCAAAGATGCGTTTCAATATATCATAAATCGTGCCTTTCAATTTGCTCGTGTCCTCGGTGCGGGCCTCACTCCGGCCTTTCTCCACCTGCAGTGAGGTTCAGGTATGGAAACATCGATGGCCATCACGACACTCACCAGCTTGGCGACGACGTCCAGTGTGTCACTGCCGTCGATTCCCAACCGTTGCTCCAACTCTTCGCTCAGGTCTCGCAAAGCTTGATAGAGGCGCACTCGACGGTAGAGTCTATTCGGTGTCAGTGCTAGAGGTTCAGGTATTCATAACGCAGGCTTACTGTGGCTCGTGCTCCGCCATAAACATGGTATCTTCTCCCTCGTGCGTCAGCCCGGCCTCGAGCATGGGATTCATAGCTTCAAAAAGGTCCAAAGTACGGGCCATATGCTTCCCAAGCTTTTCGAGAGGGTCGGCATCGGCCCTAGTGGCATGTCAGCGTGCAGATTCATTGATCGTCCGTAGTTACCTGAACCTCTACCTAGCTTTCTTACGCTTATAGAACTCTTCCTCGTCACATGCCAGTTGTGCGGCGCTTCGCTTGGGAGGCATCACTGGGCCCCTTCCAGGGCCCCCCCAGTGACTATGGGGCGTTCTAAAGATGGGGGCAGGAGAACTGAGGGTGCCACTCGAGGGGGAGGAGCTGTCGGACATTGCGGCGGGGGATGGTGAGGCCGGGACCCCAGGCGCGGCCCACTGGTTTTATCTTAGCGTCCCCCTGCTGATTAGGATGGACTGATTGCCAGCGTGTGATCAGACCCTGTCAACAAACAAACATTCCATACAGTCGCGTACATGGGAATGATCTGGGGCACGCGTCCCCCTGATATTGCCTGGCCCTGAGACACAACCCTGGTGCCGTGCGGCGACCGGACCCGAAAGAGGTCCCGCTCTGTTTCTGTTGACCACACGTCACCTCCACTCTCGCGTCTCGGGCGACCCATTGATAACCCTTGCAGAAGCAGATAAGGACATGTACTCCTCTGTCCATGCCTCGCCCGACCCACACGACCCCCGCCGACTCCAGCGAGAGCGACCGGACGCCATGTGCATGTGGCAAGGTTTTCTGGTCTCCTCGCACTTTCAACCGGCATGTGGCATTCCACAATGGTGTACCTGGGTGCCCGGAACACGCTCGAAACTGGCAGCCCATGCAGACCCAACTGCAACGGCGCCTGGCCTCGAAGACCGACCGCCGGAAGGCCCAGATAGCCTTGGCGCGCGAACAACGCAAGGCTCAATCTTCTTCCAGACTTGCCACGGCACCCACCCCATTGCCGCCCCTCACCAACGTGTTACCTGAACCTCGCCCGAGGGTCGAGGAGGGAGAGCCAAAGGGCCTGCATGAATGGGTGAGCGCGGCTATTCCATGCGACTCAACCGCTTCCCTTACCTGAACCTCCTGGGCCCCTCAGGCGAGCGCCAATACATGGAATACCGACACCCCTGCCTCCGGCGAGGAGCGCGAATCGCCTCACGATCTTTCCATCGAGGTGCCAGATGATACCCCGGTCGATCCCATGGATGAGGACCCATCCACACTTCGCCGAAGCTCTCGTGCGGGTCGCGGAGAACGACGCCGTCCGCAGCTATATCAAGACGAGCCGCCCATGGGCATGGGTGATGCCATCCGTGCCATATTAGGCACAAGACCTGCCAGAAAACGGGTCGGGGACGTTCCCTTGCCCGCGTTCCATGCTGAGGACCTCGCCACGCCAGACGTACCATCACCCGCCGAGGCCGCAGACCAGGCGGACAGTTCACCTGAACCCCAACCTCACGAAGAAGTCTATACCACTCTCCCCACTGCGTTCGGCCTATATCGGGAGTACTCTGCCCACCCAACACAGATTCCAGACGCCTACACACTGGCCACCATGCATACCCGACCAATCCCCAGTGCGACGGAGTTGCCATTCGATGGAGAAGGACAGGGGCCGGTACTACCTGAACCTCGTTTACCTGAACCTCCCGACATGTCCAGCAACCAGGTTGAGCGCTTTGGCTCCTATCCTAACTGGTCCGCGGCCGCCTTTGACGCACATTACTGGGCCGATTCCTCAGGTGTGAAGTCCAGCGAAGATCAGAAAAGGCTGGTCCGTCTTCTGACGCACCCCCGGTTTCACATGGAGCACTTGCGTGGTGTTAACTTTCAGAAATGCCGAGAAGACCTCTGTCGACAGTTTTCCGAGCTGGATCCTTTCCGCTACGGTCCTGGATGGCACCAAGCCCCACTCACACTTCAGGTGCCTCTGGGTAAGCTGGGTGTGCAGCCTTACACCGTCGACGGATTCTTTTATAAACCCCTCCATCTCACTGCAAAGGACATCTGCGAAAACGATCCCCACGCTCGTGCGTTTCATTATACCCCCTACAAGCTTTATTGGCGGTCCACACAATCGAATCAGGGGCCCACCCGGGTTCATGACGATGTATTCTCGTCCGACGCATGGATCGCCGAACACGAGAAGGTTCAGGTAGTGTCCTTACCTGAACCTTGCAATCATCCGCGCGCGATCCTGGGCATCGCCCTCTGGTCCGATGCCACTCACGCTGCACAGTTCGGGCACGCCAAACTGTGGCCTTGCTATATGATGGTCCTGAACCAAAGCAAGTACCAGCGCTGCCGTCCCAGCTTCAAGGCATGCCACCACGTGGCACACTTCCCGGAGGTCTGCATCGCTGCCTCCTCCTCGCAGCGTCCTCGCTGACATCCGCTAGCTACCTGATGCACTTCGAGATGACATCAGCAAATGGGGGGGGCCGAAGACTTCTTCAGCCCTCTTCGCCCATTGTAAACGTGAGCTGTTCCACGAAGGGTGGCGGCAGATCCTAGGCGCCGACTTCCGCGAAGCATATCGACATGGAATGATTGTCCACTGCAAGGATGGCGTGACACGGCGGCTCTTTCCCCGTATCTTCTTCTATTCAGCGGATTACCCAGAGAAGTCATTATACCTGAACCTCCTGTTGCTTGGCGCTGATGTTACCTGAATCAGAACACTCATCGCAACCATCCGAGACATGGGTCTTTGCCCTTGTCCCCGGTGTCTGCTGCCCTTAAAACGAGTGGGCCACATGGGCATGCCCCGTGACCGACAGTTTCGCACTCAGCATGTTCGAGTGGACACACATGGCCGTCGCTTCGACATTGCACAGGCCAGAGTCAACATCCTACAAGGCGGTTTTGTGGTGGGTACGTCAAGAAATGACTCTCTTCTGAAAATCCACTCTTGGGTTGAGACGGAGGTGAGAGGGCTTTTACCTGAACCTCTGGCGCCCTCACACCAGTGACCCAGAATGCGTTTTCCGTTCTTGCGGACTTCGGCTTTAACATCTTCTCAACTTTGGCTGTGGACCTCATGCATGAGTTCGAGCTCGGGGTCTGGAAGCGTATGTTGATGCACCTGCTACGCATCCTGCACTCTTGCTCCGAAGAGCATGTCACGCGTTTCAATCATCGGTGAGTCTACCCGTGGCGCAGGGACGGCTCATACCTGAACCTCCAAAGCTTCAGGCGGATCCCCAAGTTTGGCCGTCATGCTATCCGGGGGTGGACGAGCGATGTTTCTGAACTCAAGAAACTCGCCGCGCGGGATTATGAAGATATTCTGCAGTGCATCATTCCAGCGATCGACGGTTTGCTCCCAGAGCCGCACAACTCTTCCGTATGCAAGCTGCTCTTCCTCATGGCCCAGTGGCACGGCTTGGCCAAGCTACGCCTCCACACCAGTGCCACCCTCGATCTGCTGGATCATTCAACCACGATACTGGGGGTTCAGGTACGTCACTTTGCGACGAAAACGTGCGACGCCTTCCAGACTGTGGAGTTGGAGAAGGAGGCGCGGGCTCGCAAACGACGCGCCGAGGCGCAAGTGACTGGCCTCGGAGGAGGTTCAGGTATGGGGCAGTCCAGCACACGCAAGCCCACGGTTTACAGTCTTCGTACATACAAATGGCATGCGCTGGGTGACTATGTCAGCACTATCCGCGCTCTCGGTCCAACCGATGGTTTCTCCACTGAGCTGGTGCGTGTATCACTCCCTCAGCAAGCGAGGATCTCACTGCTTTAATAGGGTGAAGTGGCTCATCGTCGAACCAAGCAATTCTATCGTCGCACCAACAAGCGTTCGTTTGTCAAGCAGGTCACCAAGCTAGAAGACGTAGAGGGGCGCTTGGGTCGGCTGGGCCTCGGGGATGTGACGTCCAAACCCCCTCCCACAGACGAGGAGCCTGGGATCGAGCCTGATCAAGATCGGCGGGCTCACTACAAGCTCTCCGTGCGGTCAGAACTCACGGAAAGCTTGGCCACATGGTTGTTGAAGCACACGGGTGACGGAGCGGTCAAGGTGAGAGGTTCAGGTATGATGCCGATCCTGATACCTGAACCCCCCGAACAGGACTTCCGCTCGAGGTTACTTCGCCATCTATATGCGCGACTGGTGGACCTTGACCTGTACGATGATATTCCCGATTCTCATCAAAAATCGTTCCAATCCCTGGTGCTGGTTGGCGACCAGCTGCATTGGCATAAAACGATGCGACTGCGCTACACCACCTATGACCTTCAGCGCGCGGAGGACTATGTCAACCCGAGCACCGATCACAGCTATGTTATGATGCTCAGCGGCGTTCAGGGCGATACACATCCGTACTGGTACGCTCAGGTCCTCCGATTATTCCACGTCAACATTGTGTGTTCAGCACTGAACATTCTGGACCCCAAGCGCATGGACGTCCTCTTTGTCCGTTGGTTTGGGGCCGATCCCGACTCCACGTACGCGGCCGGCTGGGACACATTTCAACTGGATCGCATTGGCTTCGTCGAAGAGAGCGATCCGGACGCCTTCGGCTTCGTTGACCCTCTTTGGGTCATGCGCACGGTGCATGTATGTCCCGTTTTCGCGGAAGGTGAGACTGTAGAGCTGTTGCGCGGCAGCTCCCTGGCAAGACCTGGCCTGCGCGATTGGCGATTACACTATGTATTGCGGTGTGTGCCATCGCCCACCGTCCGACGGCTCTCTGAACATCCTTTCCGGCAGGTTCAGTGACCGCGATTTGTTGATGCGTTATGTGGGCGGCGGGCCGGGTCACACGACGGCGTGCACCGCAGAGACGCACTCCCAGTTCAGGGAGGCCTTCGCTGCCGTTCCAGTCGAAGAGGAGCTTGACGGGGATGTGGCGGATTCCACTGCAGTCGCGGTTGGGGTATTCGTGGCCCCCGCTGATGACGACCTGCTGGGAGACTCAGACGAGTCTGATCTCCCACCAGAGGAAGGAGATGACCTGGAAGACGATGGCGACATCTTGGACTGAGGTTCAGGTAAGGGGAAGTCCTGACAGATGACGAACCCAAGTTCCCACGAGGTTCAGGTATAGTGATGGCGCCTAGATACCGATACTATGCGTGGGCGTGTTGGTCACGTCCATACCTGAACCTAGTGGAGAGGTGCAGCGCATTGTTGTTGTGTTCCGCGCACTTGGTATTGTTCCTGATCGCGACGTGCTCGAGCAACCTAGTGGAGAGGTGCAGCGCATTGTTGTTGTGTTCCGCGCACTTGGTATTGTTCCTGATCGCGACGTGCTCGAGCACATCTGCTACGACCCTGATGATCATGCCATGCTTGAGATGCTGAAGCCTTGCATCGAGGAGGCCTTCGTCATTCAGGACCGTGAAGTGTCTCTCGACTACACTGGGCGTCTTGGGCCAACCCCCGGACCGAGGCATGGCCCCGGGTGGGTCTTTATACTCCCCCTCCCCCCGATAGAGCCGGCCCGTACCTGAACCTCCTGGGAGAAGGGCTTGACGTGTACGCGCGCCAGTACAGCGTCTGTCGCGGCCACCCAGAGTACAAGCGCAACCTTGGACCCCGCTAGCTCCATCACCACCCCAGAGCCGCCCACTACCTGAACCTCCTG